>OU015753.1:4329368-4359700 GCA_907169655.1 Acomys percivali | reverse complement strand
TGTGTGTGTGTGTGTGTGTGTGTGTGTGTGTGTGTGTGTGTGTGTGTATGTGTGTGTGTGTCTCACATTCACCTAACAGCATCCTGATTGTGCCATTCAAAGACTGGCCTGAATTGTGCAGGGCAGGTGTGTGCACTAAGCAAGCCCTATAATGTTTGCCTAGTGTCAAAGCCACACCTAGAGACAGTTCTTCCTGCTGTGGGACAAGTGTTACTGTGAGGCATGGAGAGGACGGGACATCTCCACTGGCAAACGACCGGGAGGTCCCATGAGCACCTTGATGCCCCTACTGTGGGCAATCTTGAATCCTGTTGTGGGTGGAGCCTGAGGTTCTTAGGATGTCCACAGTCTATTTTACTCCAGTGGATTCTCAGCACAAGCTGTGTAGGAATGCAGAGGTCGGCTTTACTCACTGAATGGTTTGGTTATAGTAGTAGTAGTAGTAGTAATAATAATAATGATAATAATAATAATAATAATAATAATAATAATAATAATAAGCAGAAGCAGCAGCAGCATAAGGCACAGTAGCAAGAGGAGAACCTTGGCTGCAGTGATGGGTGAATATTTTATTTATGGGGCTGGGTTCCCCCACGGTGCTATGGCTGCAGCGTAATAAAGTACATGCCATGAATACCAAAATAGCAATTTAATAAGGCCACCCTGTAAAGCTACAAGAGAGATGAATGATGCAGGAGGGGACAGCGTTATTTATAAACATGGGTAGACACCGCAGCAAATAGATGCTTCCCTGTCTGTCTGTGTCCCACATGGTGTATGCAGGTGTGCGTGCAAAGGTGGTGTCTACATGCATGTTTATGAGCAGAGTGTCTCCAGCCTGATAGTCCCCGAGCCAGCCCCGTGTCTGAGGTGGAAACATGACCCAGAGGTCTCCCTTGCTCCTCCTAGCCGGAGCCCTCTGTCTCCCCTGCCTCTTGCACCCAGCACTGTGTTCCCACACAGGGGCATGCAGGACAGCAGTGGGTATCAACAGTAGCAAAGATTGTTGTTTCAACCTGTCAGAAAAGCTACGGGGGAGTGCGCATCAGGGGCTCTAACATGTTTGTGCTGGGTTTGCAGTCATTTCCTTCCAAGATAACCTAACCTAGGAAAACAACCCAAATACAAACCGCTAGTTTTGTACTTGCTTTGCACCCTTCCAGATTACTTAACAGATGTGAAAATTATTAGCAACTTAAATTTCTAATAAGAGAATAGACACTATAGTCGCCGTTGTGTGAAACAGTCTGGCTCCCCGACGGATCCTTACAGCGAGCTTTTAAAGCCATGGGCTGCTTAGGAAGCAGATTTAAGAAGGGCGTTTTTTTTTTAATTAATTAATTTATTTATTAATTTATTCATATTACATCTCAATTGTTAGCCCATCCCTTGTATCCTCCCTTTCTTTCCTCCCTCCCGTTTCCCCCTCTACTCCCTTCCCCTTTGTCTGTGACTGAGGGGGACCTCCTCCCCCTGTATATGCTCCTAGGGTATCAAGTCTCTTCTTGGTGACTTATTATCTTTCCTCTGAGTGCCACCAGGCCTCCCCATCCAAGGGACATGGTCCGATATGGGGCACCAGAGTTTGTGTGAAAGTCAGATCCCCTTCTCCACTTAACGGTGGAGAATGTCCTGTCCATCGGCTAGACTGTGTAGGGGTTCGAAGTTTACTGCTATATTTTCCTTGGCTGGTGCCATAGTTTGAGGAGGACTAGAGGGCCCAGACCCGCCTGTATTTAAGAAGGGCGGTTTTAAGGGAGTCTTTCTAGGCCCAGCGTGTAGCTCTGTTGGCAGCCCGGGTGGACCGCTTACACAGAGCACATGACCTCCCAAGGTTGATGCCCAGCACCACATAAGCTGGATGTAGTTACGTACACTGCAACCCTGCACACGCACTCGCGTGTGCAACAGAGGCTGGAGCATCGGGAAGTCCAGGCCATCCTCACCCTAGTGAGTCTGAGATCAGCCTGAGCTACGTGCGACCTGTGACAGCACAACAAAACCACCGGGCAGCTTCTTCTCCGGGAGCCCTTCTCCCTGTAGGACTGACACAAATGGGGTGGGGGGCACAGGGGGTGCGGGGGGGGGGGGAGACAACCAAGTCACACACACTTTCTGTCTCAGCTCTTGTCACCAGGGCTGTAAGACCTGAATGGGTGGCAGAGGGACGCTGCAGAGATGACGGCTCAGTGGTTGAGAGCACCGACTGAGCAGTAACGGGTGCCGGAGAGTGGGTCCCAGCACCCACAGAACAAGCTGGGTGTCCTCCCCACACCTCTCACCTCAGCTCTGAGAGGCTGGCGGCAACAGGAAAATCGCTGGGGGTTTGCTGCCTCCAGGCTTAACCGAGAGAACTCAAGCTCTAGGCTCTGAGAGAGACCCTGCCTAAAAAGACTAGCAGGAGAGACGTGGGAGAGGGCACCTGGTGCTCTCTCTGGCCTCTTCACAGACACGCAGCAACCCACACAGGCGCACACACAAACGCGTAAGTAAAAATAAAACACATCTTTTATTTTATTATTTTTTAAAGATGTATTTGTTTATTATATATAATGTTTCTACCTGCCTGTTCCCCTGCAGGCCAGAAGAGGGCAGCAGATCTCACTATAGATGGTCGTGAGCCACCATGTGGTTGCTGGGAACTGAACTCAGGACCTCTGGAAGAGCCCAAACGCACCTTTTAAAAAAGCATTTAGGATGCACAAATTAAAAAAATATGTATTAAAAGAAGACTGAGATTCAGTAATCCAAGTTAGACTAAGAAAATAAAAGGTGTTCATTTGGCGCTAGCCCTAAGTGTGAGTTACTGCTTTAGCAACTTTCCTGGCCTCTGATGTGGTCCACTGAGTGTCTTTCTTTTAAGGACAGTGAGGTAGTCCCTCAGAGTCTTGCTAGTGCTTGGTACCTTCTTCGATGTCACTGTCCTGTGTGTTGTTTGATACGGTGGAACCCCTTCCCTGTGCACACAGTAGCTGGGGGAGTCAGGATGACACAGTGACCTCCCTGCCCATGAGAGTCAGAGGCCAAGTAAGGCTGACACAGGACAGGGCAGGCTGAAATGGCAGCTGCGATGGCTTTGGTGTGTGTGTACATTAAGTACCAGCTTTACCTTGCTTGCTGGTGCTTTTTTTTTTTTTTTTTTTTTTTTAAGAATTTGCTACAAGAAAAACAACTTGTATGTTCCCATCCCTCAAGACCGCCTACGATAAATGCAATGCGCGCAAACTGAGTGCCGGTGTTTATAAGGGTCAAATCGCTAACCTCCTGGAGCCCCGCAGGACCAAATCAGCACACAGACCTCACCGTCAGCCTCCCCAGCTCATGCTGCTTTAAGAGAGCCCTGTAATCCACCAGTGCAGTAAGGGCTGCAGGAGGCGCATTTAAGTAGCAAGATTTTCATTTAGGCCTGATAACTGGTCTTGTAATTTAATTTTACTGTTTGCCATTCTCAGCTTTCCCAGTTACATTTGTAAAAACAAAACAACGGAGGTTTGTGTTGCTTGACAGAAGGGAAATTTGCAAACAGATAGATGATGCCAGTGCCTAATGGTGTCACCAAATCCTTCAAGCAAAAGATAATTGAAGAAACTACAGTGATGTGATTTTTCACTTTTTTTTTTAAAGCAAAACGTTTGGAAGTTTGCTCTGCCCAGGAGAAAGCTGCTGACCTTGTTGTAGATGCTATTGCAAATTCAGTGAAAGGTGCAGTATTAGAAACAGAGTGGTTTGTTCTGTTCCCGATTTTCACTGGGACCAGGCATCCAACCCTGCCCATGCCCATGCTAGGCACAGGTTCTGCCGCTGAGCCACGCCCAGGTTTGTTATTTTGATGTGGTGATGTGGATATGGGTACCAGGCTGACAAGGCACAGCATCATCTTAGAAATAATATCCCAGGGACTGGAGAGATGGCTCAGCGGTTAAGAGCACTGACTGTTCTTCCAAATGACCCGGGTTCAGTTCCCAGCACCCACATGGCAGCTCATGTAACTCCAAGATCTGCCACCCTCACACAGACATACATGCAGGCAAAATATCAATGCACATAAAATAAAAATAAATAAATTATTTTTTAAAAGAGAAGTAGTATTCTCCAGTAATAAACCAAACAGAAACCACAATTAGCTCTGGTTTTGGCTCAAGCATATTGCAAAATTAGACTTCTAAAAGTTGTGTAATTCTGCAGCCAAATAACAGTAGTCAGCACCATAGATTTTAAGTCTCAGAGTAGGCTATAAAATGTAATGCTTGCTGGCCCCGCCCCTCATGGGCTGCAGCACTCGAGGAAGCAGGTCCTTGGCCTCACCTGGGCAACATTGTAGGGCTGGCCCTGGTGACAAGGGGCTGGGGGCTGCTGGTGAGCTGCCTGAGGGTGTGAGGTCATTGGTTGAGCTAGCCGGGGCAGTGCTGGAGAGCGCGCCCTGATGGTGTGGGTGTGGGAGAGCTCAGATACCACCCAGGCTTTGAGTTGACCCACCCCAACATCTACCTCTTGGATGAAGTGCCAGAGCCTGTGAAGGGGCCGGTACTACAGATCTAAGCTGCAGGATCTCCAAGACACAGGGCAACAAGAGGACAGCAGAGAGGAGTTCCGGTGAGGATCCAGCGTTGAGAGTGCAGCAGGAGTCAGAGGCTTCCAACCAGCCCGGTGACTCATTGCTGTGAACATTTACAAGCAGAGAAGCGTGGACAAAAAGTGTGCACGGTGGGACACACTACAGCTTCCATAATGAGATCTTTTTTATTTCCTTTGTGGGGGAGGTTACAAGGGAAGTTAGAGGGTTGCGGGGGGGGGAGGGGGGATATAAATGGGATTGGGGTACATGATGTGAAATTTACAAAGAATAAGTAAAAAGTTGAATTTTAAAAATGCGATGTTTCAGGGCTGGGAGCTAGCTTGGCAGTTAGGAGTTGTGTGCTTTTGTGAGGACAGGAGTACAGTTCCCGGCACCCACGATGAGCAGCTCACACCACCTGTCGCTCCAGCTCCAGCGGGACTTGACACCCTCTCTGGACTTTTCAGGCAACCACTCACATGAGGCATATACATGGATACTAACATACATTAATTAAAAAGCTCACTTGCTGGCTCATTGCCCAGCTCCATCTGCAGGACACTGCAGCCTGCAGCAGATGGCCTTGAATACTTTCTGGTCACACCCTAGGACCACTCCATTTCCCTGGGTTGTCTGGGTATCCCAGGCCCAGTTTTGTCTGGAGCCAGTCCTGCTTTGAGTCCTCTTGCTGTGAGACTGTCCCTCCACTTGAGTAGATGATTTGTATTCGCTTCCGTTGACAAGATTTGCAGTTATCCACCCCCAAAACCTTTTTATTTCTTTTCCTTTTTTGTTTCTGTTTTTGTCTCTGGATGACCTAAATCGTCATCTAAATTTTCTGTTGCTCCCCAGATTTTGGGTTTTTGTTTGTTGTTGTTTTTGTTTGTTGTTTTGTTTGTTTTTTGATTTTTTTGAGACAGGGTCTCTCTGTGTAGCCCTGGCTGTCCTGAACTCACTTTGTAGACCAGGCTGGCCTCGAACTCACAGCGATCCACCTGCCTCTGCCTCCCAAGTGCTGGGATTAAAAGTGTGCGCCACCACGCCAGATTTTGTTTTACCATAGGGTGGCCCTCCTGGCACATCCTTCTTGTCTGAGATGAAAATGGCCAGTTTGGGCCTTCAACTGCTGGGGCTTTTGGTGGCCATGCTCAGCTGGGTGGGCCTGAAATCAAGCACCATCTGCCACCCCACAGTTGCAGATGAGCTCGTATGAGGGTGACAACATCATCACAGCCCGGGCTGTGTATGGGGCTCTGGACGGAGTGTCTGGACAGCGTACATCGTGCAGGCTTGGCGAGCTGCAAAATGTATGACTCCAAACTCACCCCGCCAGCAGGCTGCAGGCCACTCGAGCTCTACTGGTGGTGTCCTGGCATTGGCTTCCTGGCTATGTTTGTCACCATGATGGGCATGAAGTGCACGCCCTGTGGGGGAGATGACAAAGCGAAGGCCCTCATAGTGGTGACTGGAGGCATCATCTTCAGGGCGACAGGTCTTGCTGGCTTGGTAACGAGCTCCTGGATTGGTCATCAGTGCCACAGACTTTTATAAGCCTTTGATGCCGTGCGTGTTAAGTGTGAGTTTGGTCATGCCCTCTGCCTCAGCTGTCCAGGGTCTTCTCTGGTCCTCCTGGGAAGCCCACTGCTCTCTTGCTCCTGTCCTGGCTGTGAAAGCCAAACAGCATACCATGCACCCCGCCAAGGACTATGTGTGAGCTGGGGTGCTCAGCCTGTAGGCGAGGTGTAGGGCAAAGGGCCCCTGGTGAGCTCCATGTACAGGTCTCTGGTGCTGGGGGGCAGGTGATGACAAGGGTGGCGTAAGTATACTTTTTTTCTCTTAAAGGATTTATTTATTTATTTTATGTATGAGTGCCCTATCCGCATGTACACCTGCAGGCCAGAAGAGAACATCAGATCCCAGTAGAGATGGTTGTGAGCCACTGTGTGGTTCCTGGGAATTGAACTCATGACCTCTGGAAGAACAGCCAGTGCTCCTAACCTCTGAGCCGTCTCTCCAGCCCACGTATGCTTCTTGTATAGTAACAAAAATTAAGTTTTGGGGAAAAAAATCTTTTCAAATTTAATGTTTGGAAGCTGAGAGGATACAAAATCTTTGAGCAGGGGAGTATAGACTTTCTCTACTGGACAACACTAATCATATACTAAAAATATACAAAACGTGGTGGAATTGTTTTTCAGTTAACCAATATATTCAATAATGATATGAAATCTTGTAAGTAAGCCCTCTCAGTTTGGGAAAGGAATTTTTTTCTAAGTCATGTATGATTCGTTAATCTTGAAAATCTGCATGCAACACACAGACACGTACACATGCACACACATGCAAACATGCACATGTGTATATATGCACACATACGTACATATGTGTGTACACACATAGTGCACACACATGCACGCACGCGTGCGCGAGCACACACACACGCACACACACACATACACATATCTTCTTTTAGAATTTTTGACACTTCCAGGGAATTGAATGTATTCAAAGAAAGACTTGCAAATAAAGAAATGACCAAACTTTTCTCTATACTGACGTGAAGAAGGCATGAAATACAATCTGAAAGAACTGCAGGCAAGCTCAGGCCAGTGCACAGCTCTAGTCCGGGCGCCCTGCTAAGTGGGCCTCAGAAGAATCTGAGTCTTTGCATAGCACTCCAAAGGTAACCAATTTCATTTTACAGGAGCAGTGTAAAATTGAGAAAGGTGATGCTTTTTGTAACATCTAAATTTGGCAAAAACACTTAAGCACATAGTAGAGGTAACTCACTTGGCAACTTCTGCCTTCAAAGAGCCTGTTGAAGGAGGACACTGCACAGGCAGCCCCTGTGGGGATGTTTAAGCTGAGATGTTTATATATTCTCTGTTGTGGAGCTCCCCCTCCGCATCGCACAGAGCAGCCTGAGGTGCTGGGTGGCCAGGGCCTGTGCAGCAAGGATGTCCTTAAACGTTTTAGCTTCTAAGGCATGACTTAGTATAGAACATGCGGTTGGCATGTGGGCCCTGGGTTTACCCTGGCATGATAAATAAATGTCCACAGAAGAAATACCAAAGGTGTCAATGATTTCAGATTAAGCTACAAATGCAAGTGTGAAGATGATAGACAGCACTGAAATTTAATGTAGGAAGACCCCCACAGAAGAAAGCTCCCAAATGTCTTTAGAAAGTGACAGTATAAATACAGACATGTCTATATTACAGGTAGATATAATAAGCTGGTCTGCATACATGGATGTAGTAACAATAATTTCATATTATCTTTAATGCTCTAATCAGTATAAAAGAGTGCTTCTGAAATTTGGCTTCGGTGTGCCTAGATATCTGCTCTTCTTTGTTTGTTTGTTTGCTTGTTTGTTTTTGTTTTTGTTTTTTGAGATAGCCCTGGCTGTCCTGGAGTCACTTTGCAGACCAGGCTGGCCTCAAATTCCCAGAGATCGGCTTGCCTCTACCCACCAAGTTCTGCGCCACCGTGCCCGGCAGTGTCTGTTGCTGCTCCTCCTCCTCTTATTTTTACAAACATTTTAAAGATTTATTTATTTACTATGTATACAATGTTCTGCCTATATGTGTGACTGCACGCCAGAAGAGGGCAGCAGATATCATTATAGATGGCTGTGAGCCACCATGTGGTTGCTGGGAATTGAACTCAGGACCTTTGGAAGAGCAGCCAGTGCTCTTAACCACTGAGCCATTTCTCAAGTCTTGATATCTGCTCTACTTAAAAGAAAACTTTCTTGTTAAAGTTCTAAAGGCAGAAGTAAGTCATAGATCCATCACTAGAAGAAATCAATTTTCAGTCAATAATCACTAATTTTGAATTAATTCCTGTATTCATTACTTTTCCTGTTGCTGAGTCAAAATGCTTGGCAAAAGGAACTTAAAGCAGGAAGGTTTATTTTGGCTCACAGTTCGTGAGTGCGGCCCATCATGGGGGAAGGGGTGGCCACAGGAGCGTGAGGCAACTGGTCACAGGATGCGGAGAGAGATGGATGCTGGCTCTGGGGCTTACCTCTCCTTTTTATGCCGTCTGGGACTCCAGCAATGGACAGTGCTGCCCACAGTTAGGGCAGCTCTTCCTGACTCAGCCTAATCTGGAAACTCCCATGTACACATGCACACGCACACACATACATATATGCATGCAGCACTGTATCTCCTAGGTGACTTTAAATCATGTCAACGGTTTAAGATTCACCATGGCAGAGGCTGGGGGATGTGGGTCAGTGGGAAGGCGTGCTTGCTCTAAAACATGAGGGTCTGAACTCTGACCTCCAGCATCAGCATGAGAAGCCTGCCCTGACTACATGTGTCTATTAACCCATCCAGCGCTGGGAAGTAGAGATGGGCAGATGCTGAGAGCTCACTGGCCAGTCAGCCTAGCAGGCTTCTAATACAGCAAGAGACCCCGAGTCAAGGTCCTACGGTGGAAAGCAGCAGACGAAGACACACAATGTCTTGCTCTGGCTTCTACATGCTCACGTGCTTGTAACACACACACACACACACACACACACACACACACACACACACACAGAGGCATCCATACCCCCACACTCCACACACATCCACCCATGCACACATACACACATACACAGGTACACATGCATGCACACAAACATCCACCCATGTGCATACACAGAGGCATATATACACACAGGCATACACACACACACATCCACATCCACCTATGCACACACACACACACACACACACACACACACACACACGCAGGCACACACACATCCACCCATGCATACACACACACACACACACACACCAACCATATACTCCAATTATTTGAAACAATTTTAATAGTTGTGATTTGCCCTCACACTCAGATGGCTGTGGCAGGTATGAGGTCACATGTCCACTTATCTCTCTACGTCACCTGCACTTCCCTTTGGGTGCTGACATGTTGTGACATGCTGAGCTCTCTGCCAACTCTGCTTTCTGCACACGAGCAGTTTACTGCAGTCGTCCAGGGCAAGCCCAGCCAGTCTTGTGGTGTAGAATGGGCAACTTGATGCGTGTTCCCCGCCCCCCCTTTTTTTAATTTTCTGGGCATAGGACTTCAACATGTTCATCCTCCACTTGCTCACTCATCATTTTCCCACATGCAGATGTTAAGGGGGAAATGACACAGAGAGAGCCCCATGCTTGAGAATCGTGGGTAGCTTAGCGCCTACAGGCAGGGTAGGGGGGCAGCTCACACTGGCACTTTCCCCTCTGTCCACCTCATCCTGCCAGCTGCTTCACGTTCACTGCATGGCTGCAGCTCTGCCCACTGATGCCTCTTCTAAAGCAATACACTGTCAACTCCGAATGCTGAGAAGCCGGTGTCCTGTCTACCTGAGCCCTTGGTGGGAACATTTCTCACACCCTGGAGTGTTGGTTCCCACAGCCCAGAGAAGTCCAGAAGCATGGGAGACACCCTTCTTCCTGTACATTCCCTGGCTGCTCCAGGCATGTCCTAAACAAAGCCACACTGTTTGCCTTCCACACAGCGCTGTCCCCCAACCTTGCCACCCACAGCGCTGCAGCAGCCCAGCTCCTTTCTCCTCCCCAGGCTGAGGCTTCTCAGCCATCACTAAAAGCCCAGAATGCTGTTTCCTGAGTCCACATTGGTTTCTGTGGCCTCTTCCCAGAAAGCGGGACCTAGTCAATACCGTCATGGGAAACATGCAAAACCTTGCAGGGCTAGCCACTAAAAAATGCAAATTAAATGCACACACACATACACACACACAAAAACATCTGTGTTAGGAATTTTAAGAGAAAGGGGAGCAGGAGCTGGGACCGTAATGGCGACAGGCTCTGACTCTGTATATCCTACCAGAAGAGGCTGTCTAGTCGGGGCTGCAAGGAGTTGGAGTGGGCCATTCCTCCTTGCTCAGAGAAACGGGGCTCTGCATCCCCCACGTTGTGCACTCCTCCGCTCCATGAGAAGGAGCAATGGATGAGAACATGTGTGTACCCGGCCTGGCCATAAGCAGGTAGAGCCCTGTGTGGACACTGACCGGCAGTTTCCATTTCTAAGCACACATCGCCTGTTAACCCGTCTTTTGTTATAGCAGCGTTGACTAGCCAGTATTTTACACTCCCCTGTAAGGAAAGGGAGGCAGTTTAAGTGCCCAGTGAGACACAGCTATTACACAGAGACGCCTGGGTGCATGCATTTCAGGTGGTCTGACTGACTTCCCAGCCCTGGACTCTAAGCTCTCTGCCACAGTGCCTGTGTATGTGAGAAGACAGAGGTCACCAAATAGAAGGTCAGTGGCCTCCAGGGTCTCCAGGAGAGTCTTACAAATGAGCAAATTAAAGCCATAGCAGAACCGGTGTGGGTACCACTTTCTATCCCAGGATGCTCTGGAGAGGTGCAGAGGAAACAGGTGCTTGACAACAGTGTGAGCAGAAGACACAGTGGTCCAGGGATCTTGGGAACCAAGATAGGAAAGTTTTGTTATAAACTAACAAAACCAAAGACAAGAGACAGAAGGACCTGGGCTAAAAGGAGGATCCACTTTGGTGCATACAAGAAGGAGACGCGACCAAGGTGTGATGGGTAATCTTCACAGTCAATTGGCCGGATTTAGAATCGCCATGGAAACACGTCGTTGGACATGCCTGTGAGGGGTTTCAGAGAGGGTTAACTGACAGGAGAAGACTCAAGCTGAATGTGGATAGTATCACAGTATGCTCTCAGAGCCGGAACTGAATAAAAAGGAAAAGGCAGAGGTCAGCAGGACAGCTCCGCAGGGAGAAGCATGCATCAAGCAAGCCTGTGACTTCACTTCACTCTCTGAAGCCCATCCAAAGGCAAAGGAGGGAGCCAACACTACAAAAGCCCTCTGACCTGCACACACATGCCATGGCACGTGTACACACACACACACACACACACACACACACACACACACACACTTCACACACTTGTAACAATGAGAGAAAGTGAGCGGGGCACCAGCAACCATCACTCTGTCTCCTCATTGTGGCTGCACCGTGAGAAGCTGCCTCACCCGCTCGCCACCATGCCTTGCTGGTCGTGCTGGACTGCCTCTTGAGGCTGGGAGTCAAAATAAATCCTTTATCCCTTAACTTGCTTTCATCCGGTGTTTTGTCACAGTAACTACAACAACAACAGACCCAACAAAGACACAACTTTAAACCCATTTGCTTGGGTCTGGAAGTGACATGTAAGTGTGCTTAGGGTCGGAGTCTGTTCCCACCACCTGACGGACCCTATGAGACAAATCCAGGGCCACCCTACAATTTTTTTTCTTTTTTGAGGCAGGGTTTCTCTGTGTAGCCCTGGCTGTCCTGGACTCGCTTTGTAGACCAGGCTGGCCTCAAATTCACAGTGAATCTGCCTCCCTGAGTGCTGGCCACCCAACATTTACAAGGACAAATTTATTTTTTCCACCGCTTCTTTGAGCATCTTCATGGCCTCATCCTTCCCTATGGTCTGAATCAATCAGTGTAATACCTGAGCCAGTTTTTTTTTTTTTTTAAAGAATGAAGTTTTAAATTACTAAATTATGTGTGTGAGTGTGTGTGAGAGAGTGTGAGTATATATGTGCATGTGTATGAGTGTATGTTAAAATGTGTGTTCATGTGTGTGTACGTGTGTATGAGTGTGTGTGTAAGAAAGTGTGTATGTGCATGTGTACGAGTGTGTGTGCATATGTTAGTGTGTGTGCATAAGTGTGTACATGTGTGAGTAAGTGTGTGTGTGTGTGTGTGTGTGTGTGTGTGTGTGTGTGTGTCTTGCCAGTGCCATGGCATTAGAGGACAACTTTCAAGAGTCACTTCCCAACTTGTTGAGGCAGGGCGTCTGTCATTGATGCTTCCTTCCGTGCATGCGCTCCAGGCTTCCGAGGTCTCCCCTGTCCCCGGTCCCTACCTTTCATCTCACACCAGGAGCTGGGAGCACAGATGCGGACCACCCTGGACTTTTCACATGGAACTCTGGTCAGACTTCTTCCCTGCACTCCCAGAAGGAAGCAGAGCAATCATGTCTTCCTTTTCGATCACTGAACGAGGCACGCAGTCACGCCATAGAGCCCTCCTGGGGCTTCTGGAAAACCTCCGCCTAAAACTCTGAGCTTGTTTGCTTGTTTGTTTGTTTGTTTTCCCCTGGAGCATTTCTTCCATTGTGTCTGCTGCTGACTTCCACTTTACTCCTTTTCACTCTTTGTCGTGTTTTAGCTGAGTTTGGGGACTCGGTTTATTCATTTGTATTTATAAATCAATATGTAGTTTTCTGCTCTAAACAATATCAAGAAATAGATTTTCCTCTTGGCAACAGAGCAAAATGTGATTTGTCCCAGAGCCTGGCAAGCTCCGTGTATTTGACTATAAAGAATAACATCAATGGTGTCCCCAACTAATAACCTGTCTCATGTGGAATTCAGGGCTTTTGATAAATTAATGATCTTGCATGACAGACTAATTAAATTGCCATCCTGAGCTTACAGCAAGGCAGGCTTTTCCAAATGCCTCTGATATGCTTTGTAGTTCTTAGAAACCATCAATTTCCTTTTTTTGTTTTTTCCTTTTTTTTTCTTTTTTAAAGAAAAGGCAAACTCAGAGCCCTGATACTTAGGAGGATGGATGCAGACTGCATGTGACAGCTAGCCTCTTAGAACAGCAGGGAGGTTCTGCGATGCTTCCTTGGTTAGGAGGTGCCTACTGCTCTGGCAGCCTTCCAGGACAGGACACACAATAAAAAGATAGGACAGAGCTGAGACCACTCCAGCTTTCATTAGACAGGTTTCCTGTCCCAGCCTTTAAAAGTATCCCTTCAAGCCGGGCAGTGGTGGCGCAGGCCTGTAATCCTGGCACTTGGGAGGCAGAGGCAGGCGATCTCTGAGTTCGAGGCCACCCTGGTCTACAAAGTGAGTCCAGGACAGCCAGGTCTACACAGAGAAACCCTGTCTTGAAAAACAAAACACACACATAGACACACAGACACACACACACACACACACACACACAATCCCTTCAAGGATTACCAAAACTTTAGTCATGCTGGACACAGAACAAATGCCCCCCAATTAGCATTACAGAGGCCTCAGCACCCTGTCGCCACTGGCACAGCTCAGCTGTCACCCCAAGAAAGCAAAACCCATCAGAAGAAGCAGAGCTTCTCGGGAGGGCATTCTTGACTTCGAAGTGAGGTGTCAGTAAGTATTCAAGAAAACAGGAATAGAACAACTCATTTGTGGCCCCAGTTAGGCAATGAGGAAGCACCCCAAAGCCCCCAGTATGATCCGAGTATACTGGAAATCTGGGGGCACTAAGCAGTGCCTTGTCACTGTGGGCGTTCCCACTCCACATACTATGGGAAGGCCGTGGGGTCTACACAGGGCACACCAGTCTTCCCCGAGGTGTCAGAGGGGTGGGGCCACATACTTCTTGGAGTTATATTTGATGGACGTTCGTAGACAGAACAATCAGGAGTTACCCTTCCTGTCATATGAAGAGTGTGAGCATCACACGTGCCCATCACACGTGTCCCTCACATGTGCGCATCACATGTGCCCACTGAGGGAATGGCTTGGCCTTCTGATGAAGACCTCCCAAGCCCAAGGCGTTGCAGGGTGTGGGCTGCCTGCGGGCACTGTGGACCATTCAGCTGCTGAGGACGGAGACAGAAGGGACCAGGGTGCCCTCTGCATGCCGGGAACTGTGAAGTATAGAGACAGAATCCTGGCCTCTGAGGAAGAAAAAGAAACAACCAAACCTCCGCAGGGCAGCCTGGAAACCAGAGCTTAGTGCTGAGAGACGGCCCGAGGCCAGAGCCCCTGAAGTCTCCCCACTAAGATGCTCCGTCATGCCCAGGCCTCCCTACCACATCAGCGTGCTGGTCTCAACCCTGCAGAGGACCCCAGTTCTTGCATTCACCCCTGTAAACTCAGGCGCCAGTCCTGCCTCACATGCAGATCTTGGGATTCATGTGGCCGTGACTGGCTGTCAGTTCAGCCAAAACAACAGCTGCTGGTGGAACTGAATTGGCCTTTTGGCCACGTGACAAAGCTAATTATGGGTGTAGACAGGCCAATTATGTGTATCGACAAAAGCTATAATGAACTCTCCAATTGTCTGTGTTTTGGTAGACTTCCAAGTTAAGTTACCTAAGTTTTCTCAGCTCCATTTCTTTCTGTAGATCTGGAGAGAGAAATGAAAAAATATCTGGTGTAATAAGACGGTGGCGCACGCCTTTAATCCCAGCACTCGGGAGGCAGAAGCAGGAGGATCGCTGTGAGTTCGAGGCCAGCCTGGTCTACAAAGCTAGTGCAGGACAGCCAGGGATACACAGAGAAACCCTGTCTCAAAAAAAAAGAAGAAGAAGAAAAAGGAGGAGGAGGAAAAAGAAGAAGGAATGCACACTGAGATGTCTTCTCAGCATTTGGTGTAACAGAACACTGTTAATGTGTATGTGTGTGTGTGCATGTGTGAGTGTGTGCATGTGGGTGCATGTGTGCATGAGTGTGTGCATCATGTGTGTGTACATGTGCATGTGCGTGTGTGTGGGTGTGCGCGCGTGTGCATGTGTGGTATACTCAAGCATTCATGTAGTGTGTGCACCTGTGTGTGAAGGTGAATGGTAAATGTTTGCATGTAGAAGCCAGAAGTTAGCATCAGTACCTTTCTCAATTGCTCTTTGCCTTTTTTTCCCCCCCAAGATCTTTCACTAATTCTAGAGCCATTGGTTCAGCAGTGACCTCCAGGGGTCTATGTACCCTTCAGCACCGGGGTTACGCATGACTGACCCACACCTACTCAGTGCTCCAGTTAGTTTTTATTGTCAGCAGTGCTGTATGTTTCCCCCAGGCTCTGGTGGTGTCCTGTAGGTCTGGTTTGCAGTTCCGTCGCTCTGTCCTCAATGTCTGTCCCTTCTGTGTCCCTCTTCGAGCATTACTCTGAGCACATCTCTAACGGTAACAGGGCGTGCATGCGGCTGTTTCTGCTGACAGTGCTGACGTCACGGTGGGCGTTCACCCGCTGCCTGCGTTCTCACTCCTTCCTGCCTTCAACTTGGGCCGGAAGCTGTTCAGTTTTGCTCTCAGACACATAGACCCCACAAGGACTCTCCTTGCAAAGCTGGTACCCCACTCTAAACTCCATTTAAGGCTTAAGTGGGCCTCTCAAGCAGATCACCTCATCATGGGACTGTCTCCTTCCCCCCCCCCCCAAGACAGGGCCTCTCTGTGCAGCCTTGGCTGTCCTGGACTCACTTTGTAGACTAGGCTGGCCTTGAACTCACAGTGACCCGCCTGCCTCTGCCTCCCTAGTGCTGGGATTAAAGGCGTGCACCACCACACCCGGCTGGGACTATCTCCTAACTGGGATGAACTGGCCCATAATGGAAACTGAGGCTGTTCCCTAAGCAGGAACAGCTGGAAATATAGGTCTACTACTAAGAGATAGCCCAGATTTCTTCTTTTCTTCCTTTCTTTCTCTTAAAGCTTATTTGTTTTCTTTAATCTCTCTCTCCTTAAATTGTCTGAATTTACAGGCTTTGCACTTGCAGGCCTCCTGCCTCCTGAGCAGCTAGGGTTACAGCGTGTGTCACCAGGTCCTGGAGCTTCCTTTCAGGTGACTACAGAGCCAGCGTCCCTGGAAAGGCATGTGGGGAAGAGCTCTTCTCCGGCTGGTGGAAAGCCTTTTCCCTGGCTGCCCATCTAAGGTTGCCAGAGGCAGACTGAGTTACCCAAGGCATTATGGGGCAGCTCACAACTGGGGCACCAAGGGGTTCAGGGCAGACTATCCCCAAATGCTTGCTCAGGAGTGTCTGGTGGCTCTGCATTCAGGAGTCTATCTGCTTCAAACACCACAGCTGTCACTCCAGGGCTTGTCATTCTGTTTTCAGTCAAGTAATGGACAAAACGCCAGCTCTGTGGCTTTGAGCGCTGTGAGCACAGAGAATAAAGAGGAGTTGATGGGGAAAGGTGTGGAAGGTTTGGATCACCAAGAAGCTGCCCCAAAGCAGAGGGCAGAGCCTGTGTATCCTGAGAACAAAGGGCCAGGGGGGCAGATGGGGATCTGTGGGAGTTCAGAGGCCAGAGGCAGTGGGAGCATCAAACCTGCAGAGCAACTTACCATTGTAAGGTTGTTAAAAAAAAAAACATCTGGTAAGTGCTGTGTAATGTTGGGTTTACAGAGCCAAAGCCTCGTGGTGGGGTCTCTGCAGGACCTCTCCAAGGCTGTAGGCACAACTCCAACTTCTTCTTAAAGACCCATAGCACTTGGGCCTTCCTTATCCAGGTATTTGCACTTAGGAAAATTGTTTTCTTGAAAGCATCTTCCTTAAGCACCACCCCTCCTGTTTCTTTTCCTTCCTGGCTTCTGTGTTTCCTACCATTTAGGCAGTGTGCCGTGTTCACAGGGTTTGTATGCACTCCGTGCATGTGTTCCGTGTACTGCTAGCACATCTGTTTATGCAGATGGCCATGCGACAGACAGCAGTGCTGGAGACTGTTTCTCTTGGCACTGAGCACTCTGTAGGGCTGCAATGCTGCTCAGTGCACTCTCTTCCAGCTCAAGAAAACCCAGCCAGGTTGCACAACACTCCCGGCCACTTTCCCAGAGCAACACAAGCTGATTCTAGCCCCTGCTGGAAATGGCTCTGTGTGTAGGTAAGGTGCTTCTCTCTCGGGTACCTGAAGGCCTGTCTTTCTGGGTGATGCCTTGGAAACGGCCCAGAAGCCCAGAGAGTTGTAAGGAGACCAGCACTCTTAGTGTGAATCACACTCTGAGGATGCCTTCACATGCGTGTGACATCAAGAAAAAACCGGAGTCTCGCTTCTCGAAGGCCCTCTCATCACTGAGCCCTTTTGCTGCCTTCAGAGGTTGGAAGGAGGCAGGAGTCAACCACAGGAACACGACTACTGTAGTCAGTGAGCTGATTTGGGGACACTTTAATTAACTTTCAAAGGTCATTTGGCTGTCCCTGGTACACTAAAATACTCTTTATCACAGGGTGTCACTCAGAACATGAAAGCTGAGGAGGGTGTGCCCATCCGCGGTTGCAGGCTCCTTCCTCCTTGACTGTTGCTGTCAGGCTAATGGGAGTGGTCAGCCGGTACATCCAGGGCTAACCAGCTCTCTCACCACCACACACCTCCCTGGATCTCTGCGTCTAAATGTTGTGCTGATGGGTGGTGGTGGGCTGACCGGGAAAGAGGCTTTGCTTGTGGGTTTAATGTTTGATTCTTCGACTGGAAACTATGTCAGGCATGGGAAAATAAGAATGCCAGGATGCGGATAAGGCTCAGTGATTTCCCAACGTAATCTTTTTATTGATTACTTGGAAGTTTCACATAATGCACCCCAATCACATTCACTTCCCTGTCTTCCCACATCCACCCCCCATACTTGTGACCTCCCCCAAAAAAATGAAGAAAAAAAGAAAAAGTATCAAGTCCAATCTGTGTTACCCGTATACTCATTGGAGCATGGTTAAACTCCCGGCGGCCAGCTGCTTAAAGAAAACTGCGTCCTTCCCCACTTGCCGTTTGCCAGAAGCGATCAACTGTGGAGAGCTGCACCTCATCATCGTCATCACAATTTTGTTTATTTATTTATTTATTTATTTATTTATTTATTTTGGTTTTTCGAGACAGGGTCTCTCTGTGTAGCCTTGACTGTCCTGGACTCCCTTTGTAGACCAGGCTGGCCTCGAACTCACAGTGATCCACCTGCCTCTGCCTCCCAAGTGCTGGGATTAAAGGCATGCGCCTCCATGTTTGGCTATTATCACAATTTTTAAGAGTTCTCTTAAAACTCCTGTCTAGATTGTTATTGTTGGGGGGCAGGGTGTGGAAGTTGTCACAGAAGCCTTCTATGTCTCTCATGCTCAACTGTCACTCAGCAGCCATCGGCACCACTGCTAAGGAAGCCTCCTTGTCCTTCACAGGTGGCAGCAGCACAGGCTGTGGACTCCCATGTGGCTTCTGGCGACAGCGTGGACCATGGACGTGCGCACGGCCTCCAGCGGCAGCACAGACCATGGGCCTCAGCTTCCCAGTGGCTGTGCAGATCATGAACACCTTCTCGGCCCTCAGCGGCAGCCTAGGCCAGGACCATCACATGACCTCCAGTGGCTGCACAAATGGCTCAGTATTTAAGAGCATTCGTATAAGCTCGAGTACCTGGGTTCAAATCTTCAGTACCTGTGCAAGAAGCCAGGTGTGTCCATGTGTGCCTCTGTAAGCTCAGTGCTGGGAAGGGGGGCACACAGGGACAGGGGTGACAGCTGAAGCGTGTTGACTGCCAGCCTTGCCCCTGAGAGGTCCTGTCTCAAGGGAATAAAGTAGAGAATGATTGAGCAGAACACTGAACATTCTCTTCTGGTGTCTGCACAGGTACACACACACACACACACACACATACACACATACAACACACACACACACCATGTACACACCATATATACCATACACACACCATACACACACACTATCTACACACCATACATACCACACACATATCACACTCATACCACACACACACCATATATGCCACACACACCACACTCATATCACACACATATACCATATATACACCATACACATACCACATACACATTACACACATACTCTCACACTCGCACACATACACCACTTATCTACCACACACACACTACTGCACACACACACACACACACTCCATAATACTCTCACCATACACACACACTCTCACACGTACACACATCATAACACACACACACACACACACACACACACACACACACACACCACTCATACTCACATACATACAAATTTAAAATAAAACAAAATTTCAAAACTAAGGGCCCTCCAACATGTGCACAGAATGGGCCTTTGTTGCCCAAGCCCCGTCTGAGCACTTTGAGTTGGACCCACGTATTTATTGCTCTTGTGAATGTGAGCTGTGCCCGCTGTATCTTTATGGTTAGCTAAGAAAGGGTCAGTAGGCCTCTGTGCTGTCTCTCAAAGTCAGAGCCCATGACTGTGTGCAGAGTTCCTGCCAGCTGATGTGGCCACTTCTCTTACTTCGCTATGTAAGTTCCAAATACTGTTTTATCTGCACCGAAATTAAATAACCCAGGAAATTAGGGCAATCAATTCAATTAACTGATGTTATTGTGCGCTCAGGTGTCCCAGACACCCTAGCGAGGCTTTTTGCATTTCATAATAGAACACAGAAAAAAGGCGACAGATCTGCGCAGGTAGCTCCGGCAATCTGACAGCGCTACTTCACAACATCCGCCAAGTAGACTTTCTCCTATATAAAGACAGCAAGGGGTGGCGTGGGAGTGATGACGGGACCTGTGCACCATCCCGAGAGGGGGCGTCGGCTATGCAAGGCTTATGAGGGCAGATGCTCATCTGGGCTGGAGGCATGGCCGCTGGGACAATCCAGATCCTGGGCTAGACGCAGAGGAGCCAGGAACAACTTCATCCAAGGACATGCGGGTACCCACGGCTGTGTGCTTACTGCTCAGGACACAGACTAATGGGGGGACCTAAGAGCACCTCATTTGACCCCCAGACTGCCTTCCAGAACCTGGAGAGCCTTGTGCTTGGCACCCCTGAAGATGTCTCTGTGAATGTATTCCTGGCGTAAGCAGGAGAGAATGGAACTAGAAGGACAGATTGCAGGCGGGGTGGGGGGGGGGGGAAGGGGGCAGGGGAGAGTAGGAGAGGGGGGACCAGGGGGAGCAGGGAAGCTCCCAGAGCAGTGGATGTGGGAGAGCTGGACTGAGGGGCGCCAAGTGGCTCAGAAGGCACATGAGTGCTCTCCACTTTCTCCTCAAGGCTGTGCCTGTCTGTTTCTGCCTCCTGAGTGCTGGGACCAAGGCAGCAATGACCCTGTCAGGGCACAGTCTTTTTTATGGGGCATTAACAGCAGAGTCAACCCTGCAGAAATCAATCACACTACTGCTGGCCTCTGAGAAGCCACTAAGTGCAGATCCCGCTTCCTCCACGAACACCGCAGACACATCACCCCAATGCACTGACAGTCCTGCATCAGGCTGACCTCTGACCTTGACCACCACAGGTACAACAGACTGGTTCATGGAGTTGGATTCTACTTGGCCATACCGAATCTACTCCTAGAAAAAGGAGAGGCTCAGGCAGCTGTGACTTAGACAATTCCACGGCACATTCAGGTGCAACAAGGTTGGTCCCCATGAGTAGGGACACCCGAATGATTATGCAGGACATGAAAAACAAAAACAAAACCCTTCAGCAATGGGACGAAGAGAGCCCTGGAGGAGGATGCTCCAGGCCTTCCCAGAAGCCACCATGAGATGCAAGACTCAGAGGACCAAGTGCTTGGCCTGGAAGGCAGAGCTGAGTCTGCAGCCTTTAAAGAAACACGAGTGCTGCTTTGCGGTGGCGGCTCACGCCTTTAATCCTAGCACTTGGGAGGCAGAGGCAGCTGAATCACTGTGAGTTCAAGGCCAGCCTGGTCTACAAAGCAAGTCCAGGACAGTCCAGGCTACACAGAGAAACCCTGTCTCAAAAAAACAAAATAAGAAAAAGAAAAAATAAGAAACACCAGTGCTGTGGTCTAAAGCTGGGTTGTTGTCATTGATTCTCCAATAGCATGCTGGGAAATGCTTACACTGCCTCTTCTGGGACTCTAGCCTTACTGGGTCCCTGCTGACAGCTGTCCTCTCCTTGTGGGAAAGCAGCACACACTCCTATGCAGTGCCTTTGACACTGAGAAAGAGTTCCTCCCGCAGGACTTAGGGCCACGCAGTGCCCTGCACCTGTAGCTCTGCGTCACGCCAGCTCCTAGCCCACCTCTCTACTTAGGAGTCTGTCTCCTTAACCCTAAGAACTGCATCACTGCAGCTCCTCTCAGAGACCTCACTTCCTCTCACAGTTTGAGGATTCAGTCTCATGAAAGGAAGTCATGGGGTCTCAGCAGTAAGAAGCAGGTGGTCACGTGGCATCCACAGTCAGGAAGCAGAGAGAGAGGTGAAGGCTGGCGCTCAGCTCACTTTCACCTCTTTTCTTTCTTTCTGCTTTTGTTGCTGTTGTTTTGGTTTTTCGAGACAGGGTTTCTCTGTGTAGCCCTGGCTGTCCTAGAACTCGCTCTGTAGACCAGGCCGGCCTTGAACTCAGAGACCCGCTTGCCTCTGCTTTCTGAGTGCTGGAATTAAAGATGTGTGCCATCAAGGCCTGGCTGACTTTCTGTTTTTGTTTTGTTTTGTTTTTTGGTTTTTTGAGACAGGGTTTCTCTGTGTAGCCTTAGCTATCCCAGACTTGGCTTTGTAGACCAGGCTGGCCTTGAACTCACAGCGATCTGCCTGCCTCTGCCTCCTGAGTGCTGGGATTAAAGGTGTGCACCGCCACCACCCAGCTTTTTTGTTTGTTTGTTTTTAAGTCGTGGATGGCAGGCCATAGACCGGCGCCTAACACATTTGGTGGGGTCTTCCCACATCAACACAACCCAGAAACTTCCTCACATACATGCCCAGTCGTGACGACAATGAACATTAACTATTACAACTGCCATCTTGGCACAAGGGTCCTCCAGACATGTTGGCAACCAAAGCTGATGTTCACCCGACCGTGTGGTACTACTGTCCAGGAGGCTGCCGGGTGAATGCGACTCACTCAGGAAGGTTGTCTCTCCAAGCTTTCTTAGGTTTTCCCTGTCTTCCCCAGAGATTGGCCACTGAAAGCATACATCATTAATATTCCAGGGCCCTGTCTGAGCACATGGAACAGCAGCTCCAAACAGCTCAGCACCTGAGACCCACAATTCATCATTCAAATGCACTCTGTTCAATTATTCATATCCTGTAACTGTGTGTCCCCAGAGAGCTGAGTGACCTCAGAAGACACCTCAAGGGAGTCAGGGGGCAGGAAAAGAGACCAAGCACAGGAATGGGCAGTTCTGGAGCAATCCGACAAGATTTCACATGAGGCTTCTCTCCTCTTGATGGCTCTGGTCTCAGTGTCCGCTTCCTGATGGCAAAGGCCAGGTAGAGGCTTCATTCCCAGCACGGGAGTCACCACGCAAGGAGTCTTCTAGCCATTTGGGAATGAATTCTGAGGACATTTTGCAAACTTTTTTTTTTTTAAATCATGCAGGATGTACCACACATTGTGGTAAGACATGCACAGCCCTCCATCTAGGTTCTGGCTGGGCGGTCAGAGGGGAAGAGCGCTGCCCCGCACAGCAGGTGGAGCTGAGAAGACACATGTGCGGTGAGGACCCACTGGTGCCCCCCAATGGAGGGGGTCTGGCAGCTTCTCCCAGGGATGAGCATGTTCAGGGTCTGGAAGGAGAAGCTCCTCACCTGGGTGCAGGTGGGGGACTGTGCCACTGAAGCATGGTGGTACGGAAACACAACTTCCCGGGTCCTTGCTTTGGATTTTAGCATACCCATGGGATTGCACTGAGGTGATTTTCCCATCATGCTCTTATAGGCAAATCCCGAGAATGGAAGTGAACTGCTTGAGTTTTGGCTGTGCCCATTAAAGGTTTTTTAAATATATATATTAGGAAACCATCAGAGGCAACCTAAATGTTGAACAGGGAGATTCAGTAACTGAAGCAATCCATGCAGCTGGTGAGAAAGAAAATAGCATTAAAAAAACCAAACAAACAAACCCATAGACTGTTCGTTCTTTTTATTTGGCAACTCTGTTGAGTCCAAGGAATGCAGCGTTAAACAGGGTGAGCAAAGCTAGGGACATCTGTCCTGCTGGATGACAGAGCCAGTCCCTGGGTGGTAAGCGACGCTTCTTCAGACAAGGAGGTTGCACTCGGGGGCAGGGATCAGGGATGGTTCTGCAGGGGGAGAATTTGTGCAGCGACCTGAACAAAGGATGATTAGTGCAGGGGGTCCAGCAGGAAACAAGGCCTTGAGGTTGGAGCGTACCCAGAAGGCACCACAGCGAGTGTGTCCATTTCCTTTTGCTGTGACAAGATGCCTGACTCGAAGCATCCTCAGGGAGGAACGGGTTCACCTCACGGTTCGACAGTGTAGTTCGTTGTGGTGGGAAAAGCAGGGTGGCAGGATCTTGAGGTAGCTGGTCACATCACGTCCAAAGTCAGGAAGGAAGGAGAAGAGCAGCAGTGTCTTCCTCGGAGCCATTTGCCATCCTCGATCCTGACCCACACACATTTCCTTCTGTAGGAGGAAAGATACCATCTCCGAGAACCAGCAAAGAGATGAATGCAGGGCCTTCAGATGGAATGTTGTGGGAATCTCAGGGGAGGCCACCCAGGGCCACTGAAGGACTGTGGGAAGGTCCTAGTACACCTGAGCAAGCACTAGGTGTCCCTGGGGAGAAGCACTCCTGTCCAGACTGACTTTCATTCCTGTCCCGCTGTTAAGCAGAGGTCTGGGAATACGGAATGCTACATGGTTCTCAACATTGCGGTTTGAATTCTTAATCCGTGTTCCTACCAAGAACCTTGTCAGAGACTAGACTGCTCAGAACGCAGGTGATGAGGGGACCTCAAATGTGAGGGTTGGCCAAGAAGACCCCAGGGCCCGGCAGGGTGTGTGGGAAGGAAGCCGGGCTGGGAAGTGTGACCAATGAAGAATCCATACTTAGTTGGAGCCGTCCAGGGGAGGCCCACTAGACCTGGCCATGCTGTGTCCATGTGGTTGGGGCTTGTATCTCACACTGAGTCTACGGCCCCCTGTGGGTTGACCAGAAGGAGCAAGTCATTGGCTGTGGTACCTGTAGAGACTGCAGACACCTGATAATAACAACTGCTTTTTCTGCAACAAGGACCCAAGCTATGTCACAGTGTCTACCACACAGGCATGTAGTGATCCTGTTTGGGAAAGAGATAGATGCCTCAAAATCCTGTTTTAACCAAAATTTCCTCATTGGGAGCAAGTTGGGAAATTTAGTACCTTGCCTGTCACAGCCTCCATGTAATTTCTTTTCTTAAGCACAAAGAAGCCTCTATTCTCATAAAGCAATCTGTGTTCCCAGATAGATAATAGACACACAGTTCTCTGCCTTTGCCTGGGGACCATTAGTCAACGAAGCCAACCTGTTGTTCCACAAAAAAAAAAAAAAAAAAAAAAAAAGAGAGAACAAACCCTGAAGCTGCAACAAGACACATGGTGGTCCTTGGTTATTTGTACATCTGTTCTGTCCCCAGTTGGCAAGAGAAGACTCTGGCGAACCCATGGAACTTTCTGGAAGGTTATAATGTTGACTTTCTTTGGGCCTCTGAGATTCATAGACTCAGAAATAGAAATGAGGCAAACAAGCAAGGAAAGTTTGAGCAGTGTTCGAGAATAGTCCAGGGGATACAGCTGCCATGCCATGCCATTATCAGACACCCAATGGAGGGGGGCAGTGCTTTGCCCCAAGAATGTTGATCTTCGGAAATGGCTGGCTGCCGGAAAGCCCTGATGATGGGCTTCGCCAAGGGCGGTCTGATTCTGTGTGGCTCGGTTGACAGTGGCAAAGTAAGCACATCTCCTAGGCAGGAGAATGATGAGCATCGACAGTAATCAATTCCAAGCCGCAAGGCTAGCTCTGACGTCCGGCAGTCTCCTTCCAGCGGTCTCTCCCAAGAGTGTCTGCTTCCTCATGAGCCCCCACTCTGGGACTCCATCCAAGGAGTGTGGCAGTGATGGATGTGTCATAGCAAGCTAGCCTTGTTACCTCAAAGACTTCCATCCAAGTGACAAGCCTGACCCATAGTTAGCTCCGCGGGGCATCATTTCCCAAGTGGCCATGCTGGGTCACAGCAGCACAGCATCTGTGTGAGGTATATCACTGCACACATGGTGTGAGCACACAGCAGCACCCGTATGAGGTATGTCCCTGCACACATGGTGTGAGCACACAGCAGCACCCGTGTGAGGTGCGTCCCTGCACACATGATGTGAGCACACAGCAGCACCCGTGTGAGGTGTGTCACTGCACACATGGTGTGAGCACACAGCAGCACCCGTGTGAGATATGTCCCAGAACACGTGGTATGAACACACACAGCACAATGCATCCAGTGAGTTGAGCATGTCTTTATTTGTAGCTCACTCCCCTCTGGGCACCTGATTCCGGTTTCCAGCCCACAAATGACTAACGACTAGGGGAGATCCACCTGGAACAATGCTCTTCCCACCCAAGGTGGGTTTCCAGCCCTGTAGGTCCATGTCTGCCCCACTTGTTTCTCCTTTCCTCCTTAGCTCCCTGCAGGGGAAGAGAAACTCAGAGTCTGGTGCACATGGACCCACAGGGAAATCTGCGTGACCCATGGCTTCCAGAGGCAACCGCCAGGAGGAGAGGGACAATGGGCATTGATTTGACAAAGGTCTGAACTCTGGACACATCCCACTGCAGATCCAGGTATGGATCGGGGTTAGGGCTAAAACTGGTACTGTTTTAAAAGTCCACATCAAGAAAGGGAATACAAAAATACCTTCTTTTTACAAAATACACGTGAACACTTTGGCAGAGCAGCTCCCTCAGTGCGGGAGGGGCCTGAAGGCTGAGTGTCATTAGCTTTGTAGTAGTTTCACTTGGCCAGCAGCCCCACCTGGCCTTGGAGATGGAGATTTGTGTGGGGGAGAGTGAGAGAGATGTCACATATTTACTTGGAGTGTTCCACAGCCAAGCATGCCTCTCCCGCCTCCTCTTGCTCCCTACACACAAATGCCTGCAAGGAAAGGGACTTCCATGTGTCCCTTCCGGCAACACCAGCGACGCAGCCTCTAAAGCCTGAGCTAGATCTCAGGCCCAGCTCACCCTTCACCAAGTTTAATCACACTCATGTCCTTTCACGTCGCACTGGCGTCTCTTCCTCTGCTACACCTCCCAGGACTGGGGCTCTAGCCAGTTTCCTCCCAGAGGCTTTCTCTGACCTGCCTAGGCCATAATCATGATTTCTGTGTGTCCTCCGAGAGGCTGCCATCCCACTCTCCTGTGGCATCCGCGGCCTTTAAGACGCCGTCTGCCTCCCACACACGGGCTTATTCAGACCTCCCTTGCTGAAGTGTGTATTCTGAGCCAGACATTTCCAGGGCTTTATGCAATGGTGTACACAGATTGGAAGAGAGCCTAAGGAGGGCTATTTACACATTCCTCATCCATTAGCGAGAACTCTAGGCCTGAGTGCGACCGGAGCTGTGGTGAGGGCATCAGAGAGCAAGCACGGAAGGCCGAGATGGTGGTGACAGATGCGAGTAGTTGCCACTTGCCATTTCACGTGGCCTGTGCATGCACTGTGTTGCCTGGCAGTGTGAGCTCCCGCAGGCAGGGGCTGGATATCACAAGCTTGCCTGAGCATTTTTCTGAGGACAGAACAGGCCTTTCAGACAGCACTGGGTAAATATTTGTGGCTCACTTGGTTTCTGTGACTCAAGCGAGTAATACCCTTTTGCCTCACGCAAGTTGACAGTCACATTGCCCACCTTCCCAGCTTCAGAGCTACTCAAAGATGAGGCGCTTTGGCTGCAAGCACAGACACCCCAGAACTGAGAAGTCCACGTCACTGCAAGCACCCCACTGCAGATCTAAATGGAGCGAGCGTGGCTGCCAGCTCCCTGAGGCCTTCCTAGCCTCTGCTCTAACTCACCAGTCGCACAGGTAACATTTGAGTCTCACAGACACAGACACTACTGCGTGTATAACTTACAAGTTAGGAATGGAAAGCGGAAAGCACTTGGAATGAGTTTTAGAGGAAATGGGCACCCACATTCATTCGACAGCATGACACCAGAGACCACGCATCCATAAGACACAAAGAGGCTCCAAATGGGCTCTTGGAACTTCCCATGGCAAGGTCGATGGGCTGATGAGCTTCTTGCATCTCTAAGATGTAAGCGGTCCATTCAGTTCAAGACTCTTAGAGCGCCAGGTGCTTCCATTCTTTGCAAAGTTTCTATTACAGTGGCAGCTAGCCTGGCCCTCAGCTACATCTATCTTCTCCCTGAGATCTTTCCCAGCAGCACAATCACCACCTGCTGATCTCATTCTGGCTACCGGCAGGGAGCAGGCCAGGTCTTCTTCATCTTTTTGGAAACGCCACTGCAACTGGATAACACTGAGGGAACAAGAAAACAGCTTCCTGTGCCTGATGCAAGCTCCTGGAGTGTGGAGCCCACACCAGGAGAAGCAAACTGCACCACATCACAAAAAGGTCCAAATTATCATCATCATCATCATTATTATGAAACAAAGTCTCATGTCACCCAGTTCAAATTAGAATTGTCCTGTAGTCAAGGATGATCTCTTTCTTTCTTTCTTTCTTTCTTTCTTTCTTTCTTTCTTTCTTTCCTTTTTTGGTTTGTTGAGACAGGGTCTCCCTGTGTAGCCCTGGCTGTCCTGGACTCGCTTTGTAGACCAGGCTGTCCTCCAACTCACAGCAATCCACCTGTCTCTGCCTCCTGAGTGTGCCACAACACCCAGCTTGATCTTGAATTTTCTGATCTTCCTGCCTCTTCCTGCCGAATACTGGAATTACGGGAGCACCAGCATACCTAATTGCATTATGTGGCTCTTTGGGCACAATAGGCAAGCCCTCTATTAACTGAGATATACCCCCCCCCCCCCCCCTTCTCCCCACTTTCCCCCTCTCCTCCCCTCCCTTCCCCCTTTCCCCTCCCTGTGTAGCCCAGACTGGCCTGGACCTCACAGTGGTCTTCTGATCTCAGCCTCTGAAGTGCTGGGTTACAAGACTATGCTAGCTTGGCTTTGGGGAAAAATCTGAGTGGCGTTTTGCATCTTAGGCCTCTGGAGGTAACGAGGCTGGCCTGCTAAGTAAATCTGCCAAAGAGAGGACTTCCAGTCTGCTTCTTGGCTGCTCCCCTGAGGGCTGTGACATAGCTGCGTAGCATCCTGCCTCTCTGGGTACCAGCTCTCATTTCCCATCAGCACTAGCTGCAGTCACGGAAGATTCCAGGTTCTCTAACAGATTCCTTTTTAACCAACTGGAACCTCTGAGCCTCCAAGGAGCCTTTTCTCATTTGTGAGTTACTGCCTCACGCTTGCTGTCAACACCTTGCCAGGCCTCGTCTAGGGTCCCAAGTGGATGGCCTGTCTTTCTTTCTTTCTTTCTTTCTTTCTTTCTTTCTTTCTTTCTATCACAGTGTGGCCTTGTCTCTGTTCAATGCCTCTACGGAACTTCTAGACATCTATATGGCTAGAACGCCTGACTCATAACAATTGTTTCGTTGAGCTAGAAACACATATGAAGTTCTTCAGCTGAGAGTCCAAATGATTCCCTACAGGGCGGCAGCTGTCACCCCCACTTCCCCTGACTGTAGTTGTGGGTGCTATCCTGGGACATCACTCACATGGCTTTGCTTCCATTCAGCAAGGCAAAGCCGACAAGCACATGCAAGCAACATTACCAGAGGAAAGGTTGCTTGACTGTTACTTGAGATGGTGCAATACAGCGCAGAGCTCTGGGCTCCTCCAACATTAAAAGCACAGAGTATCTGATTTCCTGGCATTTCTCTCTTATTCTGTTTATCTATTAAATTCTAGATGAATTAGATGCACAAAATATATTTTGGAGTTCACATAGCCAAGAGAAAAGCATCTTTCAAGGTTTTTGCTTTCCCGATATTAATACAGATATCAATAAATAATGAAGTAGCATTTGGCACTTGGGAAACAGGCCCTTTGGCCTCACAGGGTTTACAAGCATTAACTGCACCTCCACGCCAGCAAACCATTGTCTCTGAGCTGCCAAGATATCTCAAAAACACACCAGGAGCCTCACAGTCCTTTGTTGTTATTTGGTAAGTTTTTTTTTTCCTGCAGAAAGTATTCTTCCTTAGCTTTTTTTGTATTCAGTGTTATTAAAAATTCAAAAACTAACTTAAAAAAAAAACTTTAGTCTCGCTAAGGAGGAAATTTTAGCTGAATCTCAGCCAGAGAAGTCTGGCCCCAGAGGTCTTACTTTTTTGGAGTGAGGGATTATCTTGTTCTGCTTTCCTGTTTGTTTGTTTGTTTTTTCAGACCGGGTTTCTCTGTGTAACCTTGGCTGTCCTGGATTCACTCTGTAGATCAGGTTGGCCTCGAACTCACTTAGAACCACTGACTAATCCTCAGAACGCCAACTTTCCCCCACACGGTGACTGGAGCCTTCTAAGCATGGCATGTGTGACCAAGGGCTAGGGTTCTGACTTAGCTCCGTATTAATTTCTTTGACTTTCGGTTTGCGTAGCCACATGAGGCTGGCAACCCACATGCTCTCAGCAAGAAGTAATCTTTGGAAATAGTAAGAGTCACCACCACAAGCAAAGTGGTTCTCTGTCCCTGTTGTAAAACTCTAAACATGCAAGTGATAAGCAAGAATAAAATAGAGCTTGGGATATTTTTCCCCTTTTCCATTTCCACAAATAAGTGTGTAGTGTATGTGCACATCTGCATGTGTATGTGGGAGTACAAACACATGGGTCACACACATGTGGAGGCATGAGGTTGATGCTGGGACTCCTCTCCCATTGCTTTTTCTTTCTGCCTTGTTCATTGGGGTAGAGTTTCCTTCTTTTTTCTTTCTTTCTTTCTTTCTTTCTTTCTTTCTTTCTCTCTTTTTCTTTCTTTCTTTCTTTTTTTTTTTCTGGGCTGTCCTGGACTGGATTTGTAGACCAGGCCTGTCTTGAACCCACAGAGATCTGCCTGCCTCTGCCTCCTGAGTGCTAGGATTAAAGGCGAGCGCCATCACCAAACCCAGAGCTCAGGTTAGTTTAGAAATTGGAAAAAAAAAAAAAGTTGGCCTGAGGGAAAGAACCGAATCTGTTACAGTGTTGCAATGAACCTGTT
>OU015753.1:4310793-4329358 GCA_907169655.1 Acomys percivali | reverse complement strand
GGCAGAGGCAGAGGCAGAGGCAGAGACAGAGCAAGCTCCCTGCAGTCCTAAGTGGCCAAACAAAATAGAATTTAGCATAGTCAGCATTCGGGTTCTGGTGTGGAAGTGGAGTAGGAGGTGACATACACTCATGTCTGTTCACATCTGCACAGCTGGAGCCCAGTGAACACCTATGAATCAACCATGAGGGGGCATGGATGGGTCCTAGTTAACTTCAGCTGTTCACGGGACACAAACCTAGGGTTACTTCAGAAAAGGGAGCCTCAGCTGAGGACTGCCTCCAGCAGCTTGAACTGCCCTGGGTCTGTGGCATTTTCTTAATTGCTAATTGCTAGAGGAGGGCCCAGGCCACTGGGGGAGGTGTGGCTCCTAGGAAGGAGCCAGGGAGGAAGCCAGGAAGCCTCCTGCTTCAGTCCCTCCCCCACACCCCCAGGTTCCTGCATGGACCTCCTGCCCTGACTTCCCTCGATGATGGCGGCCATGATGCAGAAGTGTAAGCCAAGTAAACTCTTTCATCGCCCAAGTTGCTTGTCGCTAGTGTTTTCTCACGGCAGCAGAAGGTGGATATGGCAGCTGGGGAGGACGGAGGTGGATGGGGAAGTGTCATCAGCTGTCTTCCTGGTGTCTTTGTCATATCACTCTGACCTTGAACCACATGTATTTCCTGCCTACAAAGAGAGGAAGTAAAATTAGTTTTTTGCATGTTCTGGTTCAGATTCAGTTACTGGGGTCTTTTTAAAAAAATGACATTTTCCTACAAATTTCAGTTTTCTCTTCTATGCAGTATAGCCTTGGCCTTTGATCTTTAGGTCATCACAAGTCACCTTTATGAACACATATGAGGACACACACACACACACATATATACATGCAGACGCACACATGCAGATATACAAGACACTCATTTTAAATAAATAAAAGCGCAATTAATCAGCCTGTGTGGCAGCCTGCATTTCCGATTTCATCGGCTTCACAACTGCCAACAGTCATGCTCTGCTTGTTTCTGAATTACAGGCCTAGTATCTAACAGGGTCAAAAGTCCCTGGAAAATGTTACCCATAATCCACTTCAGAAGGTCTTCTTCCCACTCTGTGCCCGTGGAGATAGGGAGGGGCAGGGGTGACAGACATGTCTGGTCCTAGAGATAAAGGAAATGAAAAATGGACACCGGGCAGACAATGAAGGGTGGTGGGGACAGGGTGAAGGTCAAGGCAGGTGGTATAGCATGATGAAACAGTGATGAGCCACGGTGTCACTTGGGGCAGCTGGACAAGAGCCACAGTGGGGAGCCGGGCTGCTCTGTGTGAGAGAAGGAATGTTTGGTGTGTGCCTGCCTTCAGATGCTAAAAAGGCCATCACAGGGGTGGAAGGATTGAGTCACTCTCAGAGAGGCATGCTGGCCCCCAGTGGCTGCAAGTGTGACCTGCTCTAGGGGAGGTGACAGGACGGCCCAGCATGCAGAATCCCGGTGCAGGCACTTATTTCTGCCTTTCAGCTGGAGCAGCTTGCACTATTGTCTTCTGTCCCGGATGCTGGACAACAGTGTCCGCACCCAAAGGATCTCATGACACCAGCTTTCTAGGCCATCCTTCATACACTCAGAGTTAGTAGGTCACAGTGGCCAGAATTCAAGCTCCTAAAAGGCCAGATGACTGTCATAGCAGCCTGCAGATGACATTTGGGAACCACTTAGATAAATTACCTGAAGTGGTTTTTTTTTTAAGGCTTTGTTCTGCCTTAGCCTTTGCTCCCCCGAGTAGAGGTAAATTATATTAATGGATTTTTAGTTCTTTCTAAGACAGAGAAGGTCTTGCATCTATAACCTTTACTCGTCTCAGTAACATTTGCCCTGGAGTTCCATATTTACTCTGTATTCTCAGTCCACAGGGGAGGCGAGGCTGCAGCGGCTGCCAGGGAGCACTCTCACTGCCCTAATGGACAGCTCTGACTGACTCAGTGCCAGTGTTCAGGTGAGCTTGTGCCCTGACCCTCTGAGGGGCGTGGTGTTCTCTGTGTGGGTTAAAAAAAAAAAATTCATTGTGCTGGGACAGAAGGGACCTTTTCCATTAGTGGTTGTCCAGGGTGAATTCTCAGATACATTTTAAGTCAGTCCTGAAATTACAGCAATAGTCACTCAAGAACCATCTCCTCTGAGTGAAGGATATAACGGCTGTGTGTGTGCTGCAAATGTGTGCCCATATAAGTACATGTTACTGATAACTCTGAGGCACATGCATAAGCTTAAGCACACATGTACGTATGTGTGCAGAGACCTATAAATGTGTGCATGTCTTTCCCTCATCCTTGGATATCCATAATTTTTATTCCCATCTTTCTGATACCCAACGTGAGGCCGGGGAGTAGTGCTGCTGTCTCTGAGTGGAACTTGGAGGTGATAAGCAACACTCAGCCAGCGCAGATGCTCTCTGCTTCGTAGATCCACTACCAGGCGCTTTCTCCCTCAGACCTGAGTGCTGTGCAGAGCCCCGCGGCCGACTGTGGCTAGAACTCAGCGTGAAGTCAAAGTTAGCGTGCTCCTTACTGGTCTCCAGGCTCATAGGCTGTTACATGCTGCAGCTGTGGGGCTCCTTGTCCCAAGGCTGCTGCCTGGATGGCCCAGAGGCCTGCCTAAAGTGGCTGCGCACTTTGTAGCACCTCACACTGAGCCATGTCCCTCCTGCCTTGTGTTGCCTTCATCTTCCTCCCTTTAGCACCAGCACGTACTTTCACCATCTCACATTCCGTCTGCTCCCAGGTTCCAGCCTAGCTGAGTAAAGAATACGCTTTCTAACCCCTTCCTGGAATGGCCTGTCACCCTCCACCTGCCTGTTCTTAGCCAGCTGTGTCACAGCCTCTCGTTGGACCTGCAAGGTCACAGCTGTAATTCATAGCATAATCCAGCCAAACCCTGGGGCCTTTTGGAAGGCCTGTCCTCCACTGCCCTCCCCCCCCTTCTCTTCCTCTCTCTCTTCTTCTGTTGTTTTATTTTGTTTTGTCTTGAGGTCCTAACACTGTAACCCAAGCTGCCCTGAAACTCACCATGTAACTCAGGAGGGGCCTCAAATTCAAAGCAACCCTCCTGCCTCAGCCACCTGAGTGCCAGTTACAGGCATGCAGCCACACCAGCACCAATTCATAACTGAATACCTTCTAATGCTATCACGTGAGGAGCAGGCTCATCACACGAGGCGCATAAACACCTCAGTCACGGCTGGAGCTCCAGCTATTGCACCCAGATGGTCGGGAACCATCATTGCTTAAGGTGCATAACTTCAATCCCAACTGCGGCATCTTTTCTGCCATATAACACAAGGCAGGGAAAGCTCTAGGGGCCGGAACGTGAGCATCGCTAAGGTGGTCTCCTAAGGTGCCTGTCACAACCCTCACTGTGCAAAGCTGTATCTGTGAGGACAGTTTGCTTCGGTGTTAGAATACAACTTAGTTCATAATGCAACTTAATTGACCACATAAAGCAAATAATGAGAACAGCCCACACTCATGTCAGGAGGACAGTTTACAAACTATACCTTTCATGATGGGCTGTACTAGGCAGCTATTGAAAGAGTGAGGCAGGGCCAGTGAGATGGCCCAGCAGGTAAAGATGCCTGCTACAAAGCCTTGCGACCTGAGTTCAATCGCAGGGCCTATCCTGTGGAAGGAGCGAAAGAACTGGCTTCCACAAGTTGCCCCCTGACATCCACACATATTGTATGTCATGCATGCATGGTGCATGTGACACACACACACACAAACAAGTTGTAAAAATAAATTAAAAAGGAACAAAGTTGTATATGAGTACCTGTGGAAAGGATGTTTCTGTACATGATGCAGAAAAGCATAAATGCTATTTATCTAAAGAAAGACTATAGATTTACATTGTAGGCTGTAGGAACCAGGCCCGACTGGGCTGCCTGCCTGTCTTGCTGTTTCATGTCCTGTTTCTAGCAGCTTCTGTGTCTGTGTTTATCTTGGTTAGCTAGTCATGTTTACTGCTCCGAGAACGCACCCCTCCCCTCCTTGAGACTTTTCCTCCTGTGTGCAATCACCTCTTGAGGGCTTTCACCTGGGAGTGGGATTCCTGTTTTGCTGCCTATAAGAAGGCTCTTCGGAACTCTGAACGAGAATAATAAACCGCTGCTGCTGCAGCTGCTGCTCTCTTAGCACGAAGGACCTGCTGTGTTATTGTGTGTGTGTGTGTGTGTGTGTGTGTGTGTGTGTGTGTGTGTGTGCATGAGTTAAATCTGAAGTCCCTCTCCCTCGACTCGGTACCTCGGTGGCGCGGGTGCCACAGTAGGCAGCATACAATCTGTATGTATGGGCATTTATTTATTTATTTTTAATTTTTTTAAATTTATTTTATTTTATTTATTGCATATGAGTGCTTTACAGATGAGGGCAGCAGATCTCATTATAGATGGTTGTGAGCCACCATGTGGTTGCTGGGAATTGAACTCAAGGACCTCTGGAAGAGCAGGCAGTGCTCTTAACCACTGAGCCATCTCTCCAGCCCTTGTTTATTATTTATTTATTTGGGTTTTTTTTTTTTTTTTTTTTTTGAGACAGGGTTTCTCTGTGTAGCCTTGGCTGTCCTAAACTAGCTTTGTAGACCAGGCTGGCCTCAAACTCACAGTGATCCACCTGCTTCTGCATCCTGAGGTGTGGGCATTTAAAAGTGCGGCATTTGTCTGTTTTCTATTGTCAATAATATTGTCCCAGCAAGGGGGAACTATAAGAAAACAGATTTACTTTTGTGCACGGCTCTAGAGGTCAGGGCTGAGGGGCTAAATGTTGCTTTTTGCTGGGAGAGTCCCGAGATGGTACAGGATGTTGCAGGGCAAGAGACAGGAAACACTCAAGTCTATCTCTGGGCCTTGCTGCCTTCTCTGGGCCACTCGGATTCAGGTGTGTTGCTCAAACAGAAAATCTTTGACCCTGAGCAGCTCCCACAAGCTCTGATCAGATGAAGTCTCTGCCTCTTAGTGCCACACGGGGGTTCAGAGGCCAACGCATCATGCCCCAGCCCCTCAAGCCAGAGTAAATGCACACAGGGTACCAGGAAGAGACAATGCTGCCATTGCCTAAGTAGCTGTCGAGAGCAGGTGAAAGTGGAGGACAAGCTACCAGAATGACGTGGCACACAACACAGAGGCCCTGGTGTGGGGCTGGCTACCCTGTCCCCTCCCAGCCACACCCTTAGAAAGGGGACACCCTGTGGCATAGTCTCTCTCTCTTTCTGCCCCAAATGTCCTCTGCAGATGGAATGGTAACGCTGGCCCTTTGACATCTCTCTCTCTCTCTCTCTCTCTCTCTCTCTCTCTCTCTCTCTCTCTCTCTCCCCCCCTCTCTCCCCCTCTCTCTCTCTCGGGCTGCTGAAATGATTAAATGAAGTAATATACACACACAGTTTTAGAGCGGGGCCTGGCACAGAGCCCAGAGTGGTGTTTTTATGACAAGCTATTGGGAAAGATTGCGTGAACCAGGAGCGGTGGTTCCTGCTCCTTGGGGGGGGATAGAGGCAGGGAGATTAGCAGTTTAAGGTTGTCCACAGCTTCAGAGTGAGTCTGGGGCCAGCCTGAGCTACATAAGTTTATCTCAAAAAACAGCAGCAGCAACAAATTGCCAAATAACAAATAGATGGAGTATAGATGGCTCTGGTGCATGTGAAGGGTAGACCCACTTCTCGACTTCTCGGTGCCCCACAAGTCCTGTGTAGATCTTCCGGGTTTCTTGATGGTCCCTCTCCTCAGAGCAGGGTTCAGGAAGGGTGATGTACGGTTCAAGTCTCCCTGGGCCCTCAGGAATGAGGCTGGGGGGAGCTAGGACTGGCTGAGTATTGTCGCCTGGCCTTGGCTCTCGTGGTCTCATCAGTGGAAGCAGCCATCTCCTGGAGGCAGCAAGCCTAAGCCCTGGTGCTCGTCCACAAGCGCTTGCTCCCTTGGAGCCCAAGCAGCTGAATTGCTCTTTCCTCCTGACCTCCTCTGAGACAGCCAGCCTCAGGTGTGAGAGCTGGAGCCGCTTGTGCCCCGGCCTTGACGCTGCCTCTCATCCGCAGCTGTGAAATGGCAGAACTAATCTTCCCAGGCGTCCCAGGAGCCCTGAGTCACTTTGGGTAGGAGCCATTTTCCAGAGCCCAGCCTCGCAGAAACACAAGAGGCTTTTCAGAGGGAGCTGTGACCAACTGCCAAGGCAAGCTCCGGGCCAGGATTCTGGAAACAGAAAATTCAGACCTCCCCATGACTAACCGAACCGGAAGCCGGGGAAGGAAATAGTGAATTTGTACTAAATCGCACACTTGGAGCCGACACGGAGCTCTTGTGTTGCGCCCTGCGCTGCTCTCGGCAGGGAGGGTGGCGAATCGAGCCTGAAGAATTTCTCCTCTTTCTAGCTCCTGACTTCTTACTTTCCTCCTAAAGGTCAAACACAGTGGTCAAGTCTCCTCCGGAAATATCTGCCTTCCGCTCAGTGTCTGAAATGCCATTTCCAAAAATGAGAAAATCTGAGGACAGTGGGATCCTGGTGGCAGGCCGCCCACACAGACCCTATCACAGTCTTTGCAGAAGCAGATGCTGTGGTGGTTCTGTCCTGAGGGTGTCTACTTCTTTGTGTCTCATCTTTCAACTACACAGACCCGTGGTGAAGAGGAAGCAACGTGAATGTAAGAGGACATTAACAGCAACACACACACACACACACCGAAACAATGTTTCTCTGTGTAGCCCTGGCTGTCCTGAACCTCACTCTGTAAACCAGGCTGGTCTCAAACTCAGAGATCCACCTGCCTCTGCCTCCCAAGTGCTGGGGTTAAAGGTGTGTGCCTCTAAAGCCCAGCTCCTCTCCCCTCCCTCTCCCCCCCTTTTTTTGTGTTTTCAAGACAAGGTTTCCCTGTGCAGCCCTGGCTGTCTTGGACCTCACTCTGTAGACCAGGCTGGCCTCGAACTCACAGAGATCCACTCACCTCTGTCTCCTTCCTGAGTGCTGGGATTAAGTCATGCGCCGCTGCCGCCACCACCCAGCCCTCCTCCCCCCACCCCCTTTTTTTTTTTTAAGGACAGGGTCTCAATACGTGGCCCAGGCTGATCTCAAACTCACAAACCTGCTTCAGCTTCTGGGGTGCTGGGGTGACAGAGTCGAGCCACCAAGCTCAGCCTCTTCAGGCTTTACGGATGTGCCAATTCACGCACTGCCTGCTGGGATGTAGTCAGCTGATCCTGGGGAACCCCACATCCCAGGCAAGCAAGCTGAGGCTCAGTTTCCACGTCTGCATGCTAGTCCTCCTCTGTGACCCTGCCTGGCAGAGCTGAGAAAGAGCTGGGCTTTGCTGTTTGCAGCTAATAGACAGGGTGGGGGTTCATAGTTATTGCCAGCCTTGTGGGACTCAGGATCACCATGGTAACTACCTCTGGGCACGTCTGTAAAGGTGTCTTCCGGAAATGTTTAACTGAGGAGGGAAGACCCACCCTGACAGGTGACACCATTCTACCATGGGCTGGGGTCCCAGACTGAAAGAAAGGGAGAGAGGGGAGCCGAGCATCAGCATTCACCCTCTGCTTCCTGATTGGGGATGCCGCGTGACCGACCGTGTTGACCCTCTTGAGCTCTTGCCACCATGCCTTCCCCTACCACGACTGACTGTGTCCTCTTGAACTGTGAGCCAAAATATACCTTTCCTTCCTCAAGCTGCCTTCTTCAGGTGTTTGATCAGTGGGCCGCAGTGTCAAGTAAGGGCTGGCCCTGCCTTCATGCACCGACCACAGGCTAGCCCTGGCCCCACAGGAACTAGATATATGATTCATAACCTAGCCTGTTTCAAACTTAATTCTCTTGTCCCAGCTCAGGTACCACAGGGCTCGTGGCCACTGCTGCTGCCAGGTGCCCCTGGGGCCCTCAGACAGATGTTCTGCAAGGGTTAACATGGCTCCTAACACCCCAGTGCCTGAGGAGCCATTTGAGAAGCTCTTTCCTTTTGATGGATGAGCAACGGCCAGTGCTATTCTTGGTCCCCTTCCCAATGTTTGCCTAACATTAGTAAATCGTGGCTGTTTACCCTGGGGTTCTGCCGCTGTTTTCCTTGGAAGCTCTGGGCTGTGGATCAGATGGAAGGCGACAGGGGCCTGCGTCCAGGGGGTGCCATATGCCACGCAGACTGCCAAAGCCAGCGGGCAGTCCTCCAGGTTCAGAATCCTACTCCGCTGGGGCTTGAAGAAGATTCAAGCCCTCACTGGGGATCATGTCTAGAGAGCAGTGCGACGTTTGCTTCTGCCTTTTAACAATATCCACTTTGGCTTGTCTAGGGAGGAACAATTTATGGTAGAAATACAGACATGCCTAGAATTGATCTTATTTACTTTAGCGCCAGGTTGCTTCCCATTAGACCATGCACTGCCGCCGCTGCTGTGGCCTTCAGTGCTCAGTGTCCCTCCCTCAGCTCCATATATGTCAGGTACTATGAGTAATACACACACACTACCCAGTGGAGGCACCTAATGCTTGGAACTGACTTACTCAGAATCCCAGACTCAGCAAACGCATAACAGCGATTTGATCCCAGTGAGCAGGATTCTAGCACGGACATAGCCACACAAGGTCCTAGGACAGTCATGACTATAAACATCCTCTGTGTCTTCTGTTGGGGGCTCCCATGACAACGTCCTGCAGGCTGGTGGGGTTTGGTCAACTGACATCTCCTCACTGTCCTGAGAGCCAAATATCCAAGGCCTAAGGATGTGAAAGGCTGCTTTCCCTCTGGGGCTGGTGGCTGCCTTCTAGTGCCCTCAGACACTGTCCCTCTGTGTGTCTGTTTGTGTCCTGGTCTTTTCTTCCAATAAGAACCCCAGTCATACTGGATTAGGAGTGCCTAAGGACCTGATGCTAGCAGATAATTCCTGCAATGACCCCCATCTCCAAATACAGTCACACTCTGAGGTCCTGGAGGCTGAACCTCAGAGAAGCGTAGCTCAGCCCATAATACCCCATGTGTGAGATGAGGAAAAGAGCAGACAACCACGTAGCGCCAGGGCCCAAGCATACCAATCCAAGGTGTTCACTGCCTGCCCCTACCCTGTGGCACCAGGCTTTCACACTTTCACCCATTTGTCCTGAGGCTACAGTGCTGGACATCAGGAAGTGAGGGAGCAGAGACCCAAGGGTGCAGGAAGAGAGCCAGCTCAGCATCTCTATCCGAGGCAGGAAATGAACAAAGAGCCTCAGGAGACCATCTGTCCGATCGGAGGCAAGAAGAAGAGAAGGTTCCAGAAGAGAAGGCTCAATCAGGTCCCTCCTGGGGGCTCTCTGCACACTATCCCCTTCTGTTAGGCACTCAGTTGAATTGGAGGAGCAGAGGCCCAGAAGTGCCATAAGTCCCTGTAGTGTCTAAGCTATCATTTTATGAGGACAACTCTGTGCCTCAGAGGGCTCTGTAAGAACCGTCTTTTGTTTGTTTGTTTAATAACTTACTTATTTTTAAAACATTGGTTGGTGTCTTGCCATGTGTGTCTGTGTGAGAGTGTCAGATCCCCTGGAATTAGAATTACAATTGTGAGCTGCCATGTGGTGCTGGGAATTGAACCCAGGTCCTGTGAAAGAGCATCCAGCGCTCTTAACTGCTGAGCCATCTCTCCAGCCCTCAGAACCACTTTTTAAGTTCTGTGACTAACCCTGGCACAGCACCTCTTCCCAGGACCCTCAGAAGCAGGAGGAGGGGGAGAAGTAAAGTCAGTGACCCTCAGTGTGTGAGGCGGCGACATCCAGCAGCCGCCTCAGGCCTTGACTTGAACCACAGCTGCCCAAAGAACATGGTCAGCAGAGGACCCTGAGGAGCCATCCAGGCCATGCTGTGGTCCAGCCCTCACCAGGGGCATAGCCAAATACCCAGAGGCTTAAATTCCAGACTGATTTCATCTCCCCAATGGTTTGTGAATTCACATGAGTGGGGGTGGGGAGTGATTCTTAACACGGCCCCGGAGGCTGGCTTTACCGTCTCCAGCTTCACTGCTCCACTGGGGGCTATGACAACTTGGCTCTGAACCAGCTCATCTGTCTTTTTGGTCTCAGAGCCTCAGGATGAAGAGGCTGCTGCTTCATAAGAAAGATGAGGCAGTCCAAGAATCCTACTCCCAAAGACTATGTGGGATCTTGCTATGCCCCAGACTGGACAAAGCAGGTCCCTGCTTAGGGTGCAGGTGGACTTTACCTAGCTCCATAGCTGCTGGTTCTTTCTTTAAACCACAGGGGAGCCTTGTGAGTCCAGAAAACAATGCAGACACACTTCCTCAGCACTGCCCACACCTCTAGGACTGGGAGAACTAAGTAAGATCAGGCTTGTATGAAGAGTGCAAACTAACCCCGGGCCTAGTCCCCCAGCTGAGTCCAAGCTGCCCAGAATCATTCAAGAAAGCAGCCAGGCCTCCCTGGCCCCAGGTTCTAAGCAGCTCGTCTGACTCAAGTGTTGAGTAAGTGCAGCTGCGGACCAGAGCAGGCAAGCATTTCCTGCATTCTTCCCACGAAGCTCTGAAAGCTGAATGGTGCAGCACCGAGCCACCACCTCCCACCGCGCACTGTGGGCAGGACTGAGCTAACGGGCAACAGCCTTTTCTACCTCTTGCCAGAGCCCTCATAAGAACCAAGCAGAGCCGGGCCCTGTGTCTACCGCACAAAGCTGCATCCTGGGCTCTTGAGTGCAGACTGCAGTGTGTCAAACACAAACAACCAGAGCCAGTGGGCTGGCCTGGGCTGGGCAGCTGTGCTTTCTGGAGATTTTGGTTGGTTGGTTTTGGGTTTAGACTTTTAGCAGGGGACCTGCACTGGGCTATTTTACTCTCTGACTTTACTTAGTGTCCCGGCTAGTTTTTGTCACCTTGATACAAGCTAAAGTCTTCTGGGAAGAGGGAACGTTAGTTGAGAAAGTGTCTCCATCAGATTGGCCTATAGGTAAACCTATGAGGAATTTTCTTGATTAAATGGTTGATATGGGATGGTTCCAGCCCGCTGTGGACAGGACTGCTTCTAGGCAGGGTTTTATAAAAAAAAAAAAAAAAAAAAAAAAAAAAAATCAAGCTGAGATGGCCACGGGAAGCAAGCCAGGAAGAAGCATCCCGCCTCGGTTTCTGCCTCCCCCAGTGATTGGACCGGAAGCTGAAAGACAAAACAAACCTTTTGCTCCACACACTGCTTTCCACCACGGTGTCATATCGCAGTGACAGAAAGCAAACCCAAACACTTAGTTTTCATTTTTGCCTTTGTCTGCACCCAAAGCTTGATGCATTTAGACAAACGCCGTACACCAAGCTGCCATCCCAGCCCCCACGCTATCCTTGCTGCAGGTGACCCAGCGGTAAAGGCAGGTGGCTGCCCTTCTGTAGTAAAGCCTGTGGGGGGGCTTCAGAGAGACTTGAGGGAGACCCTTGAAGACTGGAATTCCAGAGGAGCCAAGTGGAATGAAAGGAAAGGAGAGAAGGTTCGGAGTCTTTAGCAAGGTTGGCTACACCTCAGCACCACAACTGGGACCTCCAATGAGGCAAGAGGGTTAGGAGCTAAGACACAGAAGGATGAGGGTGCTTAGGAGGGGTTTGGCTGGGGAGGAAACGTGAGTGCTCTCCTTCCCATTCAGTGCCTGCCTAGCACCCACAAAACCCCAGGTTCAGTCTCCGGCACAACGTAAGCTATATGTGGTGGCATATGCCTGTCATTCTAGTATTTGGGAGATGGAGGCAGGAAGATGAGAAGTTCAAGGTCATCCTAAGGTTCACAGCGAGTCCAAGGCCAGCTGCGCCTGCCCGCCAACACGCCGCTGATGGGCAGCTTAAAGAATGCGAGTTTGAAGCTCGGTCTGGTGACAGGAGGCTGCAGTCCCAGCTACTCAACAGGGTAGAGGTCGAAGGATCTTGAGTTTAACGCTTGCGTGAGGGATACATAGTGAGTTTAAGGGTTGTTCTGGGCAATTTAGTGAGACTCTGTCTCAAAATAAAAAATAATAAAATATAAAAATAATAAAAAGAGGGCCAGGAGTATAGCTCAGCGGGAGCGAGGCCCTGTGTGGAAAAGGAGCAGAAGTCGCGTCCCCACAGGAGACCGCTGTCCCAGATGGAAGCCAGGCTGGCTCACCGTCCAATATGGCTGTTTCCTGTTCCTAGGAAGTCCTGCTTGGTGGGTCTCACATGGCAGGAGGGCAGGAGCCTACCCCTATGCCTAACCCTGAAGGACACTAACCAGTCCATGAGGCTCACGTCATGACGACAGACGGCCCTGCTCACACTGTTACCTTGGAGGGGGCAACCTGGTATGACTTATTACTGGGTGGAGGGCGGTACTCAGTGACCGGTGCCTGCCTCCCTCGGCAGCTTACGAAGGTGACCCCTGGCTCCCAGCTCCGGACTCTCTCCAGTGCCTTCCCTTCCTGGTGAGGAACTTTTGTCCACCACCCTTGTTCCCACACCACTGGCGCTTGCCCATTGCCTCTTGCTTCTTCGGCTCCTTCTGTGTGTCCCTCAGCATCTTCACTGTCACCTGCTGCGACAGACCCGTAAAAGTAACTCTTATTCTCCTGGCTCAGCTGCTGTCTGGGAGGCTTTACTGCCTCCTTCTGCTAACCTAGGCCCAGTCCTGGAAGCTTCTAGCCTCTGTACAGTCTAACCTAGGCCTAGAATGTCACCAGCCTCTGAGACTTACTGCTTAATGAGTTCACTCTGATTTGTTCTTTCTGAGCTCTGGGCTGCCTGGTTCAACTCAGCTGTTCTGGCTCACACTCCTCTCCCAGCTGACTTATTTAATCTGGCTTCTCTCTCAGCCTGGAATTGCTCTGCTTGGCCTCAAACTAACTCAGCAATCTGCTCTAATCTTCTGGTTTCTTCTCATCTTCTGGCTCATTCTGTCTTCATCTGAGTTCTCTCTCTGCAACTCATCTCTCTATTACTGTCCTAGTAAAACTGCCTCCTAAGTAGCTTCCCTTTCCTCTCTCTTCTAGTAAGAGTTGAACATATCCTATTCTGTCAAATCTTCTTGGATTTTCTGCCACTCATTAGACATCACTTTCAAACATGGGAGCTTCCTTCTACAAACTAACTTCACCTTCATTTGGGATTAAAGGCATGTGCCACCACGCCTGGTTCTAAGCTTTTCTTTACCTGATACTTGCTCTATACCAGGCTGGCATTGAACTCAGATCTGCTTGCCTCTGTCTCCTGGATTAAAGGCGTGTCTGTATTCCAGCTGGATCACACAGACCTAGAAGGTCTTTGGATGTGATCTCTTGCCAGAACAGCCATGTTCCGAATTAAAATTTTCTACACAAACCTGTAAAGTATAAAAGGGTCTGTGAGCACCAGGCTTTGAAAAATAGGCCCTAGGAACTAGTGAGAGAGGCCCATCGGAAACACAGATCTGCCTGCCTGGGGACCACTGGCCAGCCCATTTTCTCAAATGTAAAATGGGGAGCAAGATAGCATCTGCTTAGCAGGTTGGGATGAAGAAATGGATGGTCCCCAGCATGGTGCCCAATTGTCAGGAAACAGAGTATTGCCACACTGCTGCTCAGAGGAGGCACAGCTCTCCACATGGCTTGCCTATGCTTTAGGGGAAAGTGGTACTCGCAGCCTGTGTTTCTGATCTGGAGACAGGCACAGAATGCCTTCTGCTCTTCTGGAGGATGGAGATGGGCAGTTTGTCTCCCACCCCTAATCCTGGCTGTTCCTTGAAAACTCTGTAATACATGTATTTTGTACGTACAGACACTCGGGACCAACATGAGCCGGGGGTAAATACTAAATGCAGGAGGTAAACTCATGTTGGATGGTCCATGAGGCTGAGGGGAACTCAGAGACGTACCTAGCAGACACAGCATGCCAGGTTCTCTGCAGTGACGGAGACCAGAAAGTGAATCACTATGCACATGCCAGTTGCAAGTTACATTTCAACTTTATTTATTTATTTTTCTTTTTGTAGTACTACAAGTCTGGAGACTGAACATAGGGTTTCCTTCTATCAGACAATCTGCCCCTGAGCTATATCCCTAGCCTAGGTCTGGCTAAGTTATTCAGGCTGGCCTTGAACTCACAATCCTCCTGACTTAGCCCACCCCCACCCCACCCCAAGGAGCTGAGATTACAGGTTTGCACCACCAACCCCATCTTTGACTTCTTTATTTTAGCTTTATTTGCTCCATTTTAATTTGAAAAAGTAATACAACCTCATGGTAGAAATTCAAATAACTTATGATTGACAGATAAAAGGTAAATAAAAGATAGCCTCACCCTCACCCCAAACCTTCACCCTAGTTGCCAGAGGAGCTTCCTTTTATGACTTCTTAGTTTCCTTCTTAATATTCCGTGCACATAAAAGCACAGATACTCATTTTCGTTTTACTTGGAATAAATTCCCACTGTATAAGTGCTTTTTTTTTTTTTTTTTTTTTCTCCTCCTCAAAACATGTCCCTGAGACAGCAGAGATCTCCACAGCTCCTCTGACGGCCTGGCAATAACCGCTGTGTGGTTGTACCACAGCATGCACGAATGTCTTGCTGACACCATGGGGCTGTTCCTGGGTCTGCTATTACAAACAGTCCTGTGAGAGGCATTGGGATGACCCATCTAACAGAACAAAAGCTTTGGAACCAGTTCATCGGCGCCATGCTTTCGTAACATTTTGACGGAGATCGCTAAATTGCTCTGCAAAGACATGGCATCGATTCGTGCTCCTGCCAAGAGGGTGCAAGGGTGTGGGCTTTCTCTTAAGAGAGGGGCTGGGAAGTAGACAGCATTTTCAACTTTGCCAGTTGTGTGAAAGCGGTTCAGGCTGGCGGCTGCTGTGCTTCGTGACCGGACATTCTTCCAAAGGAAGATGGCCTAGTCTCATTTTCTGTATTGATCTGGAAGAGTTAGATGCCGAAAAAGGGTTCTTGTGATACAGAACTGCATAGTGAGACCTCTTCTGGAAGTCGTTGTCAGGCTTTCTCTGATCTGGCTCCTCATCCGGTCAGTCCGAAGACTTAATAAGGCCGTATTCCTGGACTCTCTTCCGGGTACCTGACCCATGGAGTGGGCCACCAAGATCTGAAGGCATCTTGGGTTTGAGTTTCTTTCTTTCTTTCTTTTTTTTTTTTTTTTTTTTTAAGATTTTTAAAAATTTATTTACATTGTTTATGTATACACTTGCATGCCAGAAGAGGGCACCAGATCTCATTATAGATGGCTGTGAGCCACCATGTGGTTGCTGGGAATTGAACTCAGGACCTCTGGAAGAGCAGCCAGTGCTCTTAACCTCTGAGCCATCTCTCCAGCCTTTGAGTTTCCTTTTTCTTGTTTTTGTTTTTGAGGCAGGGCCTCCAGGAACCCAGGCTTCCCTGCAACTTAATATATTAGTGAGGATGACCTTGAACTCCTGATCCTCCCACTGAGACTGTAGTGCGTGTTGCCGTCCTCATCTCTTCCGGCTTCTTTGTAGAAGTCCCCAGGGGACACTTATGGCTAGAGTCTTTGGTGTCCAACTTACCAACAGTCAACTTAGCCAGCCTTCTGTCTGTGGAGGTTACAGAGGCCAAGCACCCAGCTGTCTACTGTGGCCCTCTAGGATGCTATCTCAGAGAGAGGACGTGTGAGATTGAAGCAAAGGCCAGGCAGACCCACTCACTGCATAGACCTAAGCTGAGAGATAGCAGTTATTCCATCTCAGGGTTCCCTGTTCTCCGGGCTCCTTCTCCCTGCAGGAGGATGAGCCTCCAGGCTCTGGCTCAGGACAGGTAGAGGTGGCGCTCCTCTTTCCTTAGGGCATCTGCAGCTGACTGTGACCTCAGTTTCTGTACCCCCTAAACCAAGCCCAGATCTTCAGGAGAAAGCCAAGTGTCCTGGTGGTGGGGAGGAAAAGCGGGGACCCTTTCTTCCTGATCACCCTTGTCATCTGGTTTGCATCCATCCCGAGTAGGAGTGAGCTGCAGACATGAATTAAGTCTGTTGTTTATAACTGAGTTCATGTCCCATTGCGTACCCTGTTCAGATGCCAGCATCGCCTACGAAAGTCCCCTTTCTCTGCCGAGGTCAGTGATGGGGTGAGTAAGTCCCTACGAGCTGAGTAGTGGTGTACCCTCCCTGTCCTGGCTCAGGAAGGAGGGTCTTTCCCAGCAGTGGCCTGATGACAGGGTAGGGAACTTTCATAATCAAAAACCCTTCTTAAACACTGTTTATAAGCCATGCCACTTGGAGCTTAATGAGCTGGGAGCTCTGGTGTTGCGCAATCGTCCCAACACCACCAGTAAGCTCAGCCTATTTATGAAGAGGAGCAGAAGAGGGAGAGACCGAATTTAAACTCGCAAGTAAAACTGATTTATAAGTTGTAAAGCTTACTTTTGAAACCTCTGGCATTAAATGCAGGCACAACCCAAAATTCTGTGTCCCACTTTAGAAATTGTGTTTAATTGTGTATGTGTGTGCACAAGTGCAGGTGCCTGCAGAGACCTGAGGTGTCAGAAGTCCGTGGAGCTGGAGCTACAGGTGGTCATGAGCGCTAATGTGCTGAGAACCCCATTTGGGGGCCTCTGCAAGAATGCTCTACATTCTTTTGTTTTGTTTATTTGTTTGTTTGGTTTTGTTTTTTTTTGAGACAGGGTTTCTTTGTGTAGCCTTGGCTGTCCTGGAACTCACTTTGAGGACCAGGCTGGCCTCAAACTCATAGCTAAACGCCTGCCTCTGCCTCCCGAATGCTGGGATTAAAGTCGTACACCACCACGCCCACCACGCCCACTGAGCCCACCATACCTAGCATACTGTATGTTCTTAACTGCTGCTGTGTTGGATAAAATCCACATCTTCCTAAATTGGGATAGCACTCCAGAGTCTATTATCCCAGGATTTGAACAGAGTTTGCTAAATTGCTCTGCAAACACGCTGTATCGATCCTAAAGGGCCTTTCCTTTCGACTGATACCTTCGCTCCAAAGCTGAAGCTCAAGTTGGCTGCGAACTACCCTCCACCCCATTGGTAGGTGGTGATCCTGACTTCCCTAAGGGCTTGACTCCCTGCACTACCCCTCCAGGTGTCCTTTTCCCGGCCGTCAGGGAAGCGGCTTATATCACTATAGCCCTATTTGGCAGGTGAGAGTCAAAGACGGCTCTTAGTCTCCAAGGCTGGCCTCGTGTCCTTCAGAATATCATCTTGCTACTTTTGTCTGCCACACGCTGAGATTACAGGAATGCACCCCCATGCCTGATTTGTGCAGTCCTGATGAAACTCGGGGCTTCATGCACGTGAGGCAAGCAGTCTACCAAGTGGCATGGAGCTTCGGCCCTGTTAGACTCTCTGGACAACAAGAAAGAGGAAGCAGGGGCGTGTCGGAGACGGTGAATGAGTGCAGACCAGCTCTCCTCTCCACTCCTGGCCACTCCACTGAAGCCTGGGAGCCCAATCTTCACTCTGATGCATCAGGCTGACTGTGAGTGGAGACTTGTCTGTCCACCATGCTCCAGCAGTGCCCCCTCCCTCCTATGCCTTTCCTCTCCATCACAGAAATCAACCTATAGTGTAGGAAACACCTAACTGCTCATGGGTACTGTGGAGGAATGTCTTACGTGGATGTAACAACTGTCAATAAAGCGCAGTTTAGCCAATCAGCTGGGCGGAATGACAGGAAGTGGAAGGCGGGACTTCCTGTGGAGGAGGCGGAGCCACGACTTGAGAGTTGACAAATGGGACTGGGAAGGAGGTTTTAAGAAGTGTCTGGGGCTGGAGAGGTGGCTCAGAGGTTAAACGCACTGACTGCTCTTCCAAAGGTCATGAGTTCAATTCCCAGCAACCACATATTGGCTCACAACCATCTATAACAAGATTTGTATACATAATAAATAAATATTAAAAAAAAAAAAGCGTCTGAAGATCAGATTGGCAAATGCTTGGGCTATATGTATGTTATGAGGTTTAGAGTAGTTTATGTTAGTTTACGAGTAGATTAGAATCAGTTTAGATTCTGCCTGGCGTAGTGCTGGCAGCCTTAAAGCATGTTTCAGACTCTGTCAGTTATTGGTTTCATAGGCTGAACCGATACAATTTACTGTAACATGGTACCCTTCATAAGGCAGACATTAGGGCCTGTGTCACTGCACACTGTTGTGTAAGACTCTTGCCAGCACACCTTGAATGCCAGCAAGTCATTTGTTCAATGACTGCGTGGTGAGAATGTTGCTCAAGCCCTGTCTAGGTTTGCTTTACACAGGGAAGATTTCTATCTCTCACGCCTCTGCTCACAAATGACTCTTTCAACCTTCTGTTCCTGCAGCATTCCTCTGCCGGCTGGTTGTGTTTTGCTGTTGTCGTCATTAATGATGAGTTTGTTTTGTTTTCCTCAACTTGATATGGTCAGGTGTCATCTGAGAAGAGGGACCCTCAAATGAGAAAATGCCTCCATCAGATTGTCTGTAGGCAAGAAAACGGGACACGTTCTTGATGGATTAACGTGGCAGGGCCCAGCCCACTGGGGGCTGAGCAAGCTGTGGAGAGCAAGGCAATAAACAGCGCCCCTCCACGCTCGGCCTGTGCTTCCATTCCTGCCCCCACGTTCCTGCCCCCACGTTCCTGCCCCCACGTTCCT
>OU015753.1:4293621-4306683 GCA_907169655.1 Acomys percivali | reverse complement strand
CCATAAGGGTCTTTCTATGTAGTGTAGGCTAGCCTTGGACTTGAAAGCCTCCCACCTCAGCTTCCCAAATGCTGGAGTGACAGGTGTACATCATACCTGGCCTCTGGGTGGTCTCTTCCTGTCTGAGAGATTAGCTATAGGTTTTAGAGCTGCTGCCTTCTGGTCACTAGATCACATGCATTTATAAGCAGGCTAGTCCCCAGGTTATCCAGCCCAGGCTGTCGCCAAGGAAGAAAGCATTGGCTTAGAACTCACAGAGATCCACTTTCTGGGCATGTTTCTTTGGTTTTGTTCTGTTTTGTTGTTGTTGTTGTTGTTGTTTTTTAAGACAGAGTTTCTCTGTATAGCCTTTGCTGTCCTTGACTCAGTTTGTAGACCATGCTGGCCTCGAACTCACAGAGATCCCTGCCTCTGCCTCCCGAGTGCTGACATTAAAGGCATGGGCCGCCACCACCTGGCTTAGGCATGTTTCTTAATGGCTGGCGTGGGACAATGCCCTGCGAGTCCAATGGGGCCCAGCAGTGAAATAACTGCAGAATCTGGTTTCCCTGGGTTCCATCTCCTCCTTCAGACATTCGTGGATGTGTGTGTGCTGAGTACGGATTTGCGGCCGCCTGCGCAGGCGCATGTGCAGGCCAGAGACTGGCATCAGGGTGACTTCCTGCATTCTTCACTATTCCATTCTTTGATTTGGGGCCCCAGAGGTGGACCAGGGTGGTCAGCTGCCTGCCGCTGTAGAAGCTGCCAGAAGACAGGCCAGCTGCAGGACCTTCCCAGGCTCCTGGGCTCAAGGGTGGCTCTGAACTCAGCACCACGCTGTGCAGAGCCTTTTAATCCACTTTTCAAATGCAGCTTCACAGCAGCCACTGTGAACGGACAGATGTGGGGGGGGATGGGGGGCGAGGCCAGATATGGGGGGGAAGGGGGGCCACTGAACAGATGGGCGGCATGCTGCTCTCTTTGGTGTGTCTTCAAAGGCAGAGACTCTGCTCCTCCAAAGAGCGAGCCATGCTTTCCTCAGAGTGTGCCACAGCACGTGACTCAGGCCCTTGTGAGACTTCACTTCTCTCTCCCTCTTTTCTTTTTTTTCCAGCTTCTAGTCAGAGGCCTCGAGCCTGCACTGTGTCCTCCTTTTTTTTTTTTTTTTTTTTTTTTGAGACAGAGTTTCTCTGTGTAGCCTTGGCTGTCCTGGACCCGCTTTGTAGACCAGGCTGGCCTCAAACTCAAACAGCGATCCACCTGCCTCTGCCTCCCGAGTGCTGGGATTATAGGCGTGCGCCACCACCCCCGGCTTGCACTGTGTCCTTTTGCCTTGAAGCAGGTATGATGCTGTAGGACAGATATTTGACCAAAGCAACTTAAGGAAGGAAGACCCTACCTCAGCTCCCGGTGTGAGGGTTTAGTCCAAGGCAGCGGAGAAGGCATGGCAGAAGAGGCGTGGGATGGCTGGAAACAGCGCGTCTGCAGTCGCAAACCTGGTGAATGCTGGTGGTCAGTTTGCTTTCTCTTTTTTATTCATGGGCACCACCAGATGATGGAGTGGTGACACTCATATCCAGGGTGGGTCTTCCCAGCTCAGTTAACTCACTATCAAAAGCTGCTCATAGACAGGCCGGGGTCTCCTAAGGGGCTGACAGGCAATAGTAACCATCCTAAGGCTTTGGCTCCTGTATCTGATATGAATCACATATGTAATAGCTCTGTGTGGAGCAAATAGTTTTTAGAATGAATGAGTGAGTGAGTGAGTGAGTGAGTGAGTGAGTGAATGGGTGATGGAGCCTTGCCTGACGACCTCCTTCCTCACCTCACAGGTAGAGCACACTGGCTCTTCCTCCAGGTTCTACCATCTCTTCCTGGTATAGCTAGACAAACCACCCAAGGCAGGCCGTGTTGCTGGGGCTTTCCCAGCACGAGGCACCCAGGGGTGACCTGTCTCTGCCACTGCTTTCCACGGCTGCTCACTGGAAAACCCTTCTCCTTTGGATACCACAAGGAGTGTGTGTAATACTTTGGAGCTTCAGTGAGCTTGGCCTTACAGTGTCCTCAAAGGGTCCCTCTGGCAACCAAGGACAGTTGGGATCAACTTCCCATCAGCCCTAGGAGAGCTGGAGGTTGCTAACAGGAGCTGATGGTGAGACAAAACTCACTTCCACCCTGTGGGCCAGTCGGGAGCAGGTAGTCACTGTGACGGTTCATTTTGTTTTGTCGACCTGGGTGGCCAGACGTAACTTCCAGGTCTGTCTGCCGGTTCTCTCTGGAGAAGGCCCTGAGCTGGAGGACTGAGGGAGGACGCTTACCCTCACTGACAGGGTGGCAACTAGTCCCCAGGGCCGGGATAGGACACAAAGGGGAAAGCAGGGTGAACACACTTTCTCTGCCGTGTCTGAGACACCTGTTCTTTCTTGCTGCCATACTCCATGCTCCTGGCATGACCTCGTGGCTCAGGCACCATTGGTACCCTGGTCCTGGACCCCCACACTCACATTGGCTATTTTCTGGGCTTCCACCCTGAGAGTGATGTACAGGGGTTTCCCAGCCCCTGTGCCTGAGATCCTGCCCTTTGTGGTACAAGCCTTCTGCGAACCCATTGGTCTCTCTTGCAAATTGCTTCTCTGGAAAATTTTGATAAATGTGGTCATTTGCCAAAAAAAAACAAAAACAAAAAAAACGCCAGGCGTGGTGGCATACACCTTTTATCCCAGCACTCGGGAGGCAGAGGCAGGGGGATCACTGTGAGTTCAAGGCCAGCCTGGTCTACAAAGTGAGTCCAGGACAACCAAGGCTACACAGAGAAACCCTGTCTCGAAAAAAAATGGGGTCACTTGGTCCAAGGCCCAACTTTCCCACCAGGATTTCCTACTGTCTTCTGTCAGAGCAAGTTCTGGCCAGCGAGCGATGCTCCTCTCTCCTTGACAACTGAGCCACAGACAGCAGGTTCCTTGTCTGCCCAAGTTAATTCCACCTCCTCTTTCCTCCAAGGGCTTGTTCCCAGGAAGAAGTAACTATTAGACTTCCAAAACTAGTAATTATTCTAATAAATACACTTTATTCTTGTGTGTACCTTATGCACAGGGTGGGGATCCTGGCTTTCCATATTTATCGATTATTTGTCTGGATTGTGTTTTAAATTAAATTAAATTTCTACCATTAGTCAGGTAGAAGGCAGGGTAAACCGGCTGCTGCAGGAGCGCCTTAGGTATTGAATGTGAGACAGGGCACTAAGGATGGCGCTCCGCCTTGCTAACGTTCAGCACTCACTCCTAACTGAAGAAGGTTCTCTGCTGTTTTTACCTGTTTTCTTTGTTTTTGTTCTGATTTATTTATTTAGAAATAGGGGCTTTTGTGGTCTAGGCTGGCCTCAAACTCAATGTGTGCCTGAGGTTGGCCTCGAACACCTCATCTTTCTGCCTCCACCTCCTGAGTACATGCCGCCATCCCCAGCTTCTTATGGTTTAAATCGAAGAGGTTCGTTTTAAGTGCCTGGTCCTCAGCTGACGGGTGCTGCTTTGGGAAGTTTAATGAACTTGGAAAGGTGAGAGAGCTCCCTGAAGGAAGTGGGGCCAGGAGGTGCATCTGCGGTTACTTTGTATCAGTCTCTTCCACGCTCTGTTTCCTGTCGGCTATGAGGCGAAAGACTGACTGCCTCTGCCGCACTCTTTTCCACCATCACGCTCTGCCCAAGCGTACACTGATCGCTCTGAAGTCAAGAACCACCATGAATCTTCCTTCTTCAAGGCATTTTTTCACTGTGCTGGGAAGGTCACTAACACAGAGACAGCGGTTGCACCACTCTGCCTCCTGTCACCACCTCAGGCATTAAATAGTCCCTAACATCACCAATAAGTGACCGGAGTGTGCACCTGGCTTCAAGTGCAGATCTGAGAGAGAACAATCTGACTCTCTCCTTTCCTAGAGCTCCCTGCATAAAATTATAGTTTTGGTTAGTCTGCCCCATCCCTTCCGGCTCTCCAGAGTCTGTCACTGGGTAAAACTGTAGCAACTGGCATTGATGAGCAGACACTATGCTCCAGGGCAAATCTGTGCATGGACTTGTGCCTCTGGGCTTTCCAAGAACCCTACAGAGTTGGGTCTTTCACAGATGAAAAGTGGCTGCACTCAGATAACTTAGCTGAGGTAGGAAAGGGGCCACACCAGGGCAGGCTGGGAGGTTAAACACGGTTCTCCCTGCTCTATGCTGGTCTTTGGCTCTCGATGGTCCCTAGAACAACACTGTTCTTAGGGCGCTTCTGGGTTAGGAGGATGCCTGTCGGAGCACGTGGCGCTGTAACAAGAGAGACTGACGGAAAACACACGAGCACTCCATGGGAGGGAGAGGAAGGAGAGGCCGCGTGAGGGAGAGGAGGGTGGCTGGGCAGAGTGGGGTCGCCTCTGCAGCGACTTTAGACAAACACTCCAAGTGTAGAAAACAGCATGAGCTAAGCAGAGGGCCTGGAGTGCAGTCACATTTGGGAAGTGGCCCATAGGTCACTGTCCTAGAGTTTTGGAGCATTGGTGACAATAGTTGTGATGATAATGATGATGGGGTGGTGGTAGTGATGATGGTGATGATGATGGTGGTGATGGTGATGGTGGTGAGGATGATGATGGTGGTGATGGTGGTGATGATGATGGTGGTGGTGGTGATGAAGGTGATGATGATGGTGGTGGTGATGATGATGGTGGTGATGATGATGGTGGTGGTGATGGTGATGATGATGATGGTGGTGGTGATGATGATGAAGTAAGTAATCAAGACTTGCAGTGCAGCAAACCTGAGCAGGATATGAGCACTGGCTGACCCCTACCATAACTGTAGGAAACTCTCCATTGTCACTGCATTCCATTGATGGAACATAGACAAAAAGGAAAATAGCTCACAGGAGGTTACAGGCCAGGTGTGGTGCTGTAGTTCCCTCCAGGCTGGCTAGTTTGGGCACACCAGACTTAGTTTGCCTTCCACTGTTTCAGGATAGAACACGGGTGAAAGTCAAAGGGAGAGAGAAGGCTCCGGAAAACTAGGAGCAAATATCCATTTCTTAGTGACATGACCTGGGCCAGTCACTGAACCTGCCAATATCTACTTCCATGGTTATAGATGAAGCAATATCATGGGCACTGGGAAGACTAGAAATTGTGTGTGTGTGTGTGTGTGTGTGTGTGTGTGTGTGTGTGTGTGTACACAAACAACAGGATCCACTAAAAGCGCAGATTTAATCCAAAGCAATTAACCAAAGGGATATCAAAGTCCTAGGGTCAGCTGTCAGAACTGCAGGTGTCACATCTAGGAGTTTACCCTATGAAAGCAAAGATGAACTAAAAAAATGTATAGACAAGGTTGCATTGTTTATAAGCAAACAAATAGGAGCCCCCGAATTACAAACAAACAAACAAACAAACCAGGTTATATAAACAATGCAAGATTTATGACAGAATACTGCAAAATACATCTTAAGATCTGGGTATGGCAGTGCATGCCTTAGCCCAGCGCTTGGGATGCAAAGGCTAGGTTACATGAAGACGCGATCTCAGACAGACAGACAGACAGTGTAGCCGCCAGGCATGGTATGCACAGTTATAAATCTCAGCACTCAGGAGGCTGAGAAAAGATTACCAGGAGTTTGAGGCTAGCCCAGGCTGTATAGAGAAACCCTGTCTCAAAAGAAAAAGACCAAAACGAACAAAACAAACCTCAAACCATCCAACAAACAAAATGTCAAAAAAGAAGCAAACCCTAAGTTGTATGTAGAATGAGCCTGAATACTTACAAGCCTGGGAGCAGATCCTCAAAGGCCCAAACATCTACATTTAAAAATCAACCGTCGGGCTGGACAGATGGTTCAGAGGTTAAGAGCACTGGCTCCTCTCCCAAAGGTCCTGAGTTTAATTCCCAGCAACCACATGGTGGCTCACAACCATCTACAATGAGATGTGGTGCCCTCTTCTGGCCTGCAGGCTTTACATCCAAGCAAAATGCTGTATACATAATAAATAAATATATCTTAAAAAAAAAAAAAAAAGAAAGAAAGAAAGCCACCTGGGGAGTGGGTGTGGTCTCTATGGCCTCTGTGGTCACTATGGTCCATATGGTCAGCATGCCAGGATTTCAGGCATTTTGTTTTGTTTTGATATTGTCATAAATTCGTATATTACTTATTTTGTTTATAGGGTATGGACTTCAGAACTTAAAATAAGCTAGATTGAGCCAGGCATGGTAGCACATGCATGTAATCTAAGCAGTTGGGGGAGGCAGAGGCAGGCAGATCTCTGTGAGTTCAAGGCCAGCCTGGTCTATGAGTCTAGGATAGTCAAGGCTACACAGAGAAACTCTGTCTTAAAAACAAAACAAATCAAAAAAGTGAGCTAGATCAGGCCAGGACAGTTGATACACTGTAACTGCAGCCACTCAGCAGCTAAAGCAGGAGGACTGTAAACTCAGGGCGTGGTGGCGCACGCCTTTAATCCCAGCACTCGGGAGGCAGAGGCAGGTGAATCGCCGTGAGTCTTAGGCTAGCCTGGTCTACAAAGCGAGTCCAAGACAGCCATGGCTACACAGAGAAACCCTGTCTCAAAAAACCAAAAAAAACCAAAAAAACAAAACAAAACAAAAAAACAAAAAAAACCTCAAAGCTTGTAAAGGCTACAGGGTGATTCCAAACCAGCCTGGGCAACTTAAATAAAATGAAACGTTTCAAATAAAACCTGAAAAGAGGGCTAGGGAAGTAGATGTATAATGTTTGCCTGGCATGTGCAAAGCCCAGGGCTCAATCCCCAGCATCACGAAATGGATGGATGGATGGGTGGGTGGATGGATGGATGGATGGGTGGATGGATGGATGGATGGGTGGATGGATGGATGGATGGATGGGTGGGTGGATGGGTGGATGGGTGGATGAGTGAGTGGAAGGGTGGGTGGGTAGAATTAAACACACAACATGAAGTAGAGCTGACACCTGTTTTTTGATAACTTTTTGAGCAAAGGGCTTCCATCTCTGCAGGTGGAGATCGAAGGCCTCCAGCACAATGATTGGGAAAGGCAGCTTCTCCAGCCAGGGCATAAGCTATTGCATCTGCGGCTGTGAAAATGGTGAGGGAGAGACTGTCTTCTTGTAACTTCCTCCCTGGTTCACAAAATCCTGCTGTCACGCAGAAACAGCAGTAAATTATTAAAGTGTGAGCCTGCGAAGTGGAAAGAAGGGCTTGTGGACAACTCTGTGACTATTAAATCCACTTTGCTCTGGGCTGTGGCTTTATTTTCTTAAATTCATGGTGACATGAGGCCCTGAATCATGCAGAGAACAGCCACTTTGCTCTCTGCTGTCGTTGCTCTGGGTTTGTAAACACCTGGAGTCTACAGGTGAAGCAACGGAGGAGAGAGGGAAACGGGTGGCCCAGAAGCAGCTGAGAGGGTGTGCAATCTTCAGACTGCGTTTACAGAGGCTAAAGTGGGAGAGCAAGGCTTCAGCTCGGGCGATGGAGGGCTTGCTTAGCATGCAGAAAGCCCAGCACCACACAGACCAGGTGGAGGTGGCAGCACACACCTGCAGTCCCCGCAACAGAAGTAAAGACAAGATCAGAAGTTCAGGGTCATAGCAAGTTTGAGGCCAGCCTGGGCTATGTGAGGCCAGCCTGGGCTACGTGGGACCCCTCTTCACGATTGTGAATGTGTGTAACTATGACTGTGTGGGCACATGCATATCAATCACAGCATGGTTTAACAGCCAAAGAACAACTTTTGCAAAGCAGTTTTCTTCTTCTGTCATGGGGTGTGGGGCTTTGAACTCCAACCAGCCAGCTTGTGCTGCAAGCACTTTGACCAGCTGAGCCAACTTGCTGGCCCTTAGTAGTCTAATTTCTTCTTGACGTTTACTCTTTGACCCTACTTTCCCAATATACTTTAAATTCTCTAAACGAGGCTTCCAAATCCTAATTTCATGGTGATTCCAAGGCCCACAAAGTGACTTGTCTGGTGTGGGTCCTTCAACCTTGAACTAAAACTCTTAATCAGAGGAAATCTCAGGGGATCAAGTTTGGGGCCTCACACATGCTAGGCAAGTGTTCTACCAATTAACCGCACCCCCAGCTCTCTTTTCACTTTTTATTTTTGAGACAGTGTTAGGCGCGGATCACACCCAGAGGTGGTGCCAATCCTACTTCAGCTCCTGCGCATGCGCGGTTAAGGGCTCGACAACAATGTTTCTCTTTCCTCTCCCCTACGGGGATATGCTAATGAGGCATTGGCCGGAGGCTCAATTCCCCCTCCCGCACGGGGGAATGCTAATGAGGAATGGGCCGGTTCGCCAATCAGTCAGAGACACGCCACGCTAGGGCCTGCATATAAGCAGCGCCCTCCGAGGGCTGGGGTCTCGCTTCAGCTTCAAAGGACGCTCCCAATAAAGTGTGATCGAGAAGGATCGTGGTGTCGGCGTCTTTCCTGCTGGCGGGGAGGTCGCGACGAGACAGGGTCTCTCTAAGTTGTCCAGGCTGGCCTTGAACTTACTCTGTATCCCTGAAGACGTTGAGTTTGGGGTCCTCCTGCCTCAGCCTCCCCGTCTTACTGGCCTGGCATGGCTGCAGCACCAGACCCAATCCTAACTTCTCTGCTTTAAGTCTGTTTTGCTCAGTCTGCAGTCCACAGAAGATCGGCTAAGGCGTGCTATTCTTGCTTGGAGTGCTATAGAAAAGAAGAGGCAGAGGGCGTGGCTGAAGTCACCTATAATTCACCTGTTCTGTTAGCTATGTTAGTGATTGAGATGAGGAAGCTTCGAGTATGGCTGGGGACTTGTCAATTTCCCCTTCTAGGTTTACCACTTTCACTTAACAAAAAACAAAACGAAACAAGCCTAAAGCTGAGTCATGGCTCCCTCTTGACCCCTTGGCCTCTTTTTTTTAAGGACAAACAATCCTTTTGGCTCATTTAGTATTCTAGTGGTTTTTGTTGTTGTTGTTGATTGTTTTGGTTTTTTTTCCAAGACAGCTGTTTCTCTGGGTAGCCCTGGCCATCCTGGAAGGTTGCTCTGTAGAACATGCTGGCCTTGAACCCACAGGTGCGCCTGCGCCTGCCTCCTGAGCGCTGGGATTAAAGGTGTGCGCCTCCGCCGCCGCCTGGCTCTAGTGTGCTTTTATTCCAGACATTGTGTTCTCATCTTTCCGAGTTCCGTTCAGACCTCCTCTCTTTAATTTCATGCCCACGCATGTTTGCCCTTTGCTCTGCTTCCCTGACAGCCGAGCATGTTTACACAGCATGTGGATGATGTCGTGTGTGTGTGTGTGTGTGTGTGTGTGTGTGTGTGTGTGTGTGTGTGGCAGTGTCGTACCCATCCCTGTTGTTCCTGCTCTATTTTGTTGATTTTTATCTCCACGTAACAGGTTTGTGTGGTTTTGCTTTTTGTTTGCCTGGTGACTTTTTGGTTGAATGGCAGACATTGTGGACTTTGTATTTTTGAGGTATTGGGCTTTTTTTTTTTTTTTTTTTTTAATGACCGTTTCAAAGTAACAGACTTCCTGCTCACAGGGAATCAAGTTACTCTGAGTGACAAGAAATTCCCTTTTTGGTCAGTGAGGCACAGGTTCCCCCCACATACATGTAAGCCTAGGAGCGCTTACACGGCTGTTATGCAGACCTGTTCCCAGTCTCTACAGCCTTACATGTACATGAAGATTAGTGTTCATCCAACAGCCTGAGTGCTTCCTTCTGTCTGCTTCCAGAATGTTCTCTGAATGCTCTTTATTGTAGTTACTGCTATTGTTTTTTTCAAGGTTCTGGCCCAAGTCAGGCATGGCAGCACAGGCCTTTAATCCCAGCACTCAGGAGGCAGAGGCAGGTGGATCTCTGAGTTTGAGGCCAGCCTGGTTTACAGAGTGCGTTCTAGGACAGCCAGGGCTGCACAGAGAAACTGTGTCTCGAAAAACCGAAAGAAGAAGAGGAGGAGAAGGAGGAAAAGGAGGAGGAGGAGGAGGAGGAAGAGGAGGAGGAGGAAGAAGAGGAGGAGGAAGAGGAGGAGGAATAGAAGGTCCTGCTTCAGGTTCCAGCCGCTTTGGCTGTCCAGGTCCGACCTCTCTTCTGGTGCCCAGGACCTCGGGCTGGAGTGCCCTATACTGTAACCGCAAGCGGCGCCAGGTGCCAAGTGCGCAGCAGCAGCAGCCTGAGCAGCCTGTCTACGGCTTGCTTTCCACTGTCTACAAAAACTTTGTCTATTATGCTTTTGTCCATTTCCTCAATTATAGGTAGTGGGGAGGCCGACCCCAGGCAGCTCCTCACGGGTGGAGGTGAGTCTACAATACACTTAGAAAGTGTCTTGGCAGAGAGATGAGCACCTTGAAGGTCAGACAGAATTCGGAACTCCGTTGTTCACAGTGGAAAATGCTCTTGTCTTGCGGATATAAAGCTGGGCATGGTTGGTACATACTGCAATCCCAGTACTGGAGAGGCAGGAATGGAGGGCAGCCTGGAGCTACACAGGGAGAACCCATGTTAAAAAAAAAAAACAAAACACACATATAATTCCTGATTGTTTCATGGTTCTTCTTGCTGTAGGTAGTTCATTGTATTTATGTGTAATAATATATATAATACACACACACACACACACACACACACACACACACACAATTAAGGGCTGAGTATGTGGGCCAGGTGATAGAGTGCTTGCCCAGCGTGCACAAACCCTGTGCTCCGCAGCCAGCCTCGTCTGTAATCCCAGCACATGGGAGAGAGAGGCAGAGCATCAGATGTTCAAGGTCTTCCTTGGCTACATGGGAGCTTGGAGCCAACCTGACGTGCATGAGACTCTTTCTCTAAACCAGACAAACTAAACAAAAAATCGCTCAGGTGTCTGCAAACAAGAGAGGATGTGCGAGCATCTGCCTGGGGTCTGACAGAAAGCTTTGAAGGCACTTCCTGGTGACATTTACTCTCTCTGCCATGTGGGAGGCTGTGCCATGTGGGAGGCTGTGCCGTGTGGGAGGCTGGCAGAAGATGAAAGATGGCCACTGGAGGAGGCAGGAGTTTGAAATGACCTCACAGAGACAGGAAGGGGACCAGAGGACCACACTGCCAGGCAGACTTGTGAAGACCCCAACCAAAACCAGGACTTGAAAGAAAGCAGTGTGGTCTGAAACGATGCCCTTGGCCGTAAGACCGTGACTCGGTACTACGCACTGTCGACATCAACATCGTATTTCTGAGCTGACACCAGAGTGAGGCTGATGCCCAGAGGGTGTCGTCTGGGAGTGGCCCTGTGTCTCCAACCACTGTGAAGCCATCCTTGGATTTCTCACTCTGTTGCTATCTATAAGTAAAGGACAAAAATCTGAGGCGACAGCTCAGATAGAAGTACTTGCCATGTAAGCACAGTGTGAGTACGACTGCCGAAATCTTTTTTATTTATTTATTTATTTATTTTTTGAGCCACTGGTAGGCTGATGGGCTGAGCTTATAATCCTAGCACTAGGGAGGCAGAAATGGGCAGATGATCCCTGGCTTCTACGGCCAGCTACTCTAACCTCACCAGGGCTCTAGGCTAGTGAGAGACTCTATCTCAAAAAACAAGGCAGACGATGACTGAAAAACCACCCCCGAGGTTGACCCGTAGCTTCCTGAGGTGCCTATGTACCTGCACACACATGTGCAGACACCTGCACACAGGGGAACACACACATGCTCACATTCACAAGTAAAGAAGACAGGTGTGAAGGAGAGATAAACCTGTTTTTGTTATGATCCCAAGTGTGGGGTGGGGAACGGTCTTGTGAGAGAACAGGTGATATCAATACAAACCACCTCATGCAGGAGCTTGATTGTTGCCAGCTGAAAAGACCCGTGAACAGACTCTAGGAGGAGATATATAAGTGAGCCAGAAACAAGAGGCAGGGCCTTTGGAGACTTGGGATAGTTTTGGCTGTTCATCGCTCTACTTCGAGACGCTCCTAAAGAGAACAGCCCGAGGGAAGGCTTCGGGGCTCCAGGCTCCGGCTGATGTTCCAGAAGAAGAAATCCTGCTGATTACGCCAGGAGAATCGTTCCTCAGAGCTGATATCCTTAAGGTTTTGTTATTGTGTTCTTTAATCTCCTTTTCCTATCGTTAGGTTAATATGGTTATAAGTGAGGTACTCTCGGTTAATAAGTTCGTAATAGAATATATTTGTTAAGAAAGTTGAGCCTACACAGGTGTAAGATGCTTACATTTAATCTCGGCACTCAAGAGCCTGAGGTAGGAGCACTGTTAAAAGTTCAAGGCTAGCCTGGTCTATATGGTGAGTTTCAGGCCAGGAACACATAACAAAACCTTGTCTTTAAAAACAAAACAAAACAAACAGAAAAACCACAGAGAGACCCTGTCTCGAAAAACAAAAACAAAAACAAACAAACAAACAAAAAGCAAGATGGCTCAGCAGTTGAGGAACCTTGACACCGAGACTGATGACCTGTTGTGAAGTCCCAGGACCCACAATGGTAGAAGAGAGACTGGACTCTGACCTCCAAATGCACACGATGGCATATGTACACTCATGCATAAACTCCCACAAAGTAAATCAATAAACACATACTTTTTAAAAGACTAAAGAAAAGGGTTTGAAGCGCCTCTCATTGCACTTGCCTGGCGGGAAGGCAGCCTTCCCCTTCCAGCAACAGAACGTCCATACAAAATCCCAGTTCAAAGCCGGAGTGTGTATATGGTGTCGGTCACAGCATATAACCAGGGCGAGTCTCCCTTAGGGTTACAGGTCTGCCTTAGCTGATCCCCTGATGCCAGCGATCATAGCTTGGTCCAACAGCGGGACGCACCCAGGATGGTGGTCCCTGTGATGTTATGTGGTTTGATGATGGCAGAGCTGGCTTCATGTGCATGCAAGCCTTGCTGGATGGTGCTTACACAGCATGAAACTGAAATGGCTTCACGGTATGTTCCCTACAGCACCTGTTTTTAAATGATGCGTGACTGTAATTGAATACAGGGAAAGGGAAATAACACCCACTTTATTATCAAAATGAAAGGTTTACCTTTTCAAACTTGATGAGAGTGGGCAATGTCACAACAGCAGTGCAGAAGGCAGACTGCCTGC
>OU015753.1:4278516-4293611 GCA_907169655.1 Acomys percivali | reverse complement strand
CCCTGCCTGCTGTGTACACAGCTGGATCCCACCCTGCCTGCTGTGTATACAGCTGGAAAGCCGGTTCTGTCTTCTGCATTCTTCACTGATACATTGTTGTCACACAGAGTGAAATTTGGGACTGCCAAAGTAGCCCACACCTGTAATCTGTATTTGGGAGGTCCAGGCAGGAGGAGGTTCACCCAAAATCTGAACCCAGTCTAGTTTATTTAGCTGGTTGCAGGCCAGCCAGAGGAAAAAACCTATCTTAAAAAAAAAAAAAAAATCCAAAACCAAACAAAACAGAACAGAACTTGACAGATACTTAGTAACTAACTGTTCCTGCAGTTGTCTGGGTGTTGTCTCAGTGGAGATGACACTTTGAATCTTCTACCCTCAGCTGCCCAGTGAGATGTTCAGGAATAGTGAGTAATCAACAGTCCGGGCAGTAGTCCAGACTCCAGCAGCCCCACCATGCAAGACTCAGCCACCTGTCCTTTACACCAGTGAAATAGATAAGCCGAACGGTGGGAAGCAGAGAGCAGAGCTTGAATCTATGTGTGGGGGAAGAGCGACCAAATAAAGGTCTGCCGACCTCTGAGCTTGTCAGAGCTTGTCTTCAGAGACACTGACGTGAGCTTGAGGTTTAAGCTGAGAAAGAGCGGAGGCAGGGCAAGAGGTCTCCATCCTTAGGCAGGCCCGGTGAGGAGGTGTGGCTCCTACCGGATCATCTCAGCTGTGCTCACTGAGGCAATCTGATGGAGCCCTTATTGCTTGAAGGGACAATTGTTCTCAGGAAATGATCACTTCTGCTCCTGGCGAGCCTCACCCTCAGAGATAATTACCCTCTGTTCAGTAAGGCTCTGCTGTTCCTAGAATGGGTGGCTGCAGGTTTGGGACAATGGCTATGTCAACCTTAAAATGAGGTGAGGTGGGTTTAACATACAGAGTTAAGCAGGTAACCCAACGTACACGAGATACTACACAGTGTCCTGTTTTATTTACCACATGGGCCCAAGTAAGAAGCCAGAGCCTCTTAGCAGATGCCCCTCTGAGTGCCTGGCCTGGTGACTACCCCTCTCTGTACCACTTTAATTACCACCATTGAACTGATTGTGTAATTGGTTTGCCATGGCCCTGGATGAACCCACTCACCAAGGCTTCTCGGGTCCCTGGGCTCGCTGCCTGGCTCTTACTTGGAGCCAGCTGTGGCTGCTGGATTTCATGGGTCTCCTCTCCAGCCCCTCTCTCCAGGGCTCTCTGTCATCACCGCTCGGCAGAGGCTAAGTGCTTTCTTCATTTGCGTGTATCCGTGACCGTAGCTGCTCTCCCTCAGCTTCAGCCGTCGGGACGTACTGTTCACTCTGGCCCTCTTTAGGATCTGACTTAGGGCCTCTTCATAAAACCCATCTTGTCTGGCATCCTGAAGCAACCTGGATCGTTTCTTTCTCTGGTTAAGTAACTTCTGGGCTAAGCTCTCCTTTGCTAACAGAGGTACAATGCCTATGGTCTCCCCCTACCCCCAAGGGCGCATTGGACAGATCGGACAGAGCAAAGCATTCTCAGGAGCTGAATTGGATCATCGGTATGTCAACGAGAAGAACCCCAGAGTGTGCAGTTTTGCTTCCTTTCGTTATTTGCAGACATTCCAGCCCTAGCACAGGCCAGTAATAAACACCTGTTAGAATAACTGATTGATTGACAGCCAGCTGGGCCTGCCGGATGTTTCTGTCTGGCCACGATGTCTGGGATTTTTCATTTTCAGTAAGAATTGTAATCATTTTCATTGCAACTATTCACCAGAGTCCTCGCATTTGTCCCTGACTTTCTTCTCTTAACTTTTCATCTTGAGATGTTTAAGGCGTGGATAAGAGGCGGAAAGAGCAGAACAGAGATGCCCCATTATTCTCCCTACCTGACTCAACAGTAAATGTTTCTCACATGCATTTTTCCACCCCTCTCTTTCAATCTCTGTCTCTACGTAGTGTTCACAATGTTCTCTATAAATAAATCCTTTTCTGCTGGGTCATTTGAAAGTAAGATGCAGACATTAAGACATCTCACTCATGAATATGGCAACACACAGTTCCTGAGAATGAGGACATTTTCTGCATGACCACAGTAACCTTGACCCAGCCAAGGAATTAATAACCATCTCCAGACACAACCCAATAGCCCTCCGCGAAGTCTCCAGTTGGAAAAGTTTGCTTGTGGGTCAGACAATGACGACCTTATGTTGAGCTCCAGTTCTTGTTCCTACAAATCCCTTAGTGTGCAGGGCGCATCCCAGACTCACCGTCTACACAGGCCACTCGCGTTCTCTGATTCTGGGCTGGCCAAGGCTTTCTCAGACGCAGGTAGTTAGTTTCCACAATGGTAGCCCAAAGCCTCTTTGAAGCCCATCCTCCTCACCCTCCAGGAAGGCTCTGCACTTTGGAAAAGTACCATGGAAAACACAAAGCAGGGGTCTGAGCCACTGTGGAGCCTCTCTGAGTCTTTTGGAACCCAGAGCCACTTGGAGATGGAGGCTGACTCTCCAGAAACAGGCCATTGCTTAAGCCTCAAGGACATCCTACAAAGGTGTGGTACTGCTGTAGGAGGGGAATAGACTGTGTCCTGATGTGGAAGGGGTGTCAGCTGATGGCCAGGAGGGCCTTGCTTCTGCTTCAGGGTACAGAAAAGGAAGACAGCGAACAGGCAAAGCCTCTTTGAATGTGGACACATGCAGGGTGTTGCACCTTTGCCACCTGACTCCTAGCCCAGTTCACAGTAGCCCGGGCTTAGGGCACCATAGAAGCAAAGCTGCTCACAGCTGGGAGGAGTCTGGGAAAGAGAGTGGACAAGAGGACCACCCCTCGGTGATAGGAGGACCACCTCTCGGTGGCAGGAGGACCAACCCTCAGTGACAGGAGGATCACCCCTCGGTGACAGGAAGACCACCCCTCGGTGACAGGAGAACCACCCCTCGGTGACAGGAGAACCACCCCTTGGTGGACAGGAAGACCACTCCTTGGTGGACAGCAGGATCAACCCTCAGTGACAGGAGGATCACACCTCAGTGAATGGGAGAACCACCCCTCTGTGGACAAGAAGTGTGTAGACAGGAGGACCATCCCTCGGTGGACAGCAGGACCACCCCTTAGTGGACAGGAAGACCACCCCTTGGTGGACAGGAAGTGGTGTAGACACGAGGACCACCCCTCGGTGGATGGGAGGACCACCCCTCGGTGACAGGAAGATAACCACTCAGTGGACAGGAGTGTTGGACCCTAGCCCAAAATGTTGGACCCTGGGAGTCCAATTCAGTAAGGGGCTGGCCGCGAGAAACCACTCAAGTCACACCAGCTGAGAGGTATAGGTAAAATTTATTACTGACACACAGAAGTCACAATTGTTGATATGTCAGGGTCTCTCAGCACTCGGGAGGCAAAGGACCCTGAGTAGCTGTTACAGACTGCTTATAAAGGCTAAAACCACAAGCCAGGGGGAGGACCTGACCTTTAAACTGATTGGTTGGGCTGCTGTATCTGAGGTATGTGAGCAGGATGATTGGCTCGGCCGGGTTAACTGGGGGTCAGAGAGCAGGCCCGGTGCGGGCTTCCCCCACAGCGTGTTTTTCCTAAGGCTGCAGGTGGTGTTTTGTGTTGCTGGTTCTTGTAACTAAGGTGGAACTAGGGCAGGGGTCAAATGGCCCCGGAGCTTAGCCTTGTTTTTCAGGCTTTTCAGGAGGACCACCCTTGGTGACAGGAGGACCACCCTCGGTGACAGGAGGACCACTCCTCAGTGCACAGCAAATGTGGCCCTAAGGGAGCAAGAATGACTAAGGAGGACATGGAGGAGTCACTTTAACATCCAGGGTGGGAGTCAGACTATGCACCTCAAAGTGTGGCGTGATGCTCTAAAGGAAGGGGGCTCAGAAGCCAAGTCCTTATCCCGCTGTGCTCCCCAGCCCCCACCCCTACCCAGCTCCTTCCAAGCAGCCAGAGAAAGCAGAATTCCAGCCCTTTAGGCCAGAACCCCTCTCCCCAAAGCCTGCGACCTCCCTACCTTAGCGTGTAGGGACCAGTGACCCCTCTGAGGACCTGCCTTGTCTAGTTGTAAGGCAGAAGAGCCTACTCCAGCAGGGGCCCTGCCACACGTTCAGGAAGAAGGAACCGCCCAGAGAGGCCAAGATGAACCCTCACCGGGCCTTCAGCCGGGCATGTAAGCCTCCGACCCAGATGGTACATTCCTATGAACTGTGCATTTTGGTTGAATCTATGGTAAATAGGACGTTTTTAGGCTGGACACACAGCTCAATGGGTAGCGTGCTCGGCTGACACACACGGAAACACTTGGTTCCACTCCCAGTACTGCACAAGCTGGGTGTGGTGGTGTGACCCTAGCACCCAGGACACAGAGGCACGAAGGTCAGAGGTCCAAGGGTCATTCTCTACTAAAAAGGGGGTTTAAAACCAACCCGTGAGCCTATCTCAAACCAGAACAACGAAAACAAAGAAGTCAGGTGTGAGAGTCTCTATTTTGAAGCCTCCCAGGACCTAGAAAGTTCTGATGAAATGAACCTGCTCTGCCCTGATCTTGCTGACCTGCCCTCTGTTAACAGACTGCTGGGCTGTTGTGGATGTGTCCTCATCTTAGGCCCAACTAGCCTGTGGCCTGCATGGTTCAGTGACAAAAGAGGAATTCAGGGTCACAGGAGACTGTGGCACTAACCATCCAGCTTTCAGCCGCATCCTCCCCACAGCCCTGGACCTAGGGAGGCTCCAGGAAATCGACAAAGCCGCTCTCCAGCGTGTGAGCAGCCCTCTCTTGGGGCTCACCTGACACCCTCTACGGCCTGACAGCCCGCAAGTAGGGAGCAGTGTGGCTTCTGTGACCCGAGGAGGTTGCAGACCCTGTTTGTGAGGATTGTCTCTGTCAGACAGCTCCAGTCACGGGCCTCCAGGAGTGGGGCCTTCAGACTCGCACGTGGAGTCGCTCTTCTCAAAGCTCTTCACAGAGCGTTGGGGTGAAAGGAGTAGGGTTTGGCATCCCTTATTTTTGCCAAGGAATAACTTGCCCATGGAAAGTGCATATAGCCTCATTGGACCGCCCACTGGCCTTTCTGGGCTGCACCAGCTCCAGGTCTCTCTGGTCAGAAAGCCCAGCAGTACAGATGAGCAGGGCGGTGTGGTCAAGTGCTCATTTACAACCTCCACTGTCTGACCCTCTCACCCTTAGAGCTGATTTCTGGAGGTAGCTTAGCACCCCACACTGCACCACCACCACCAAACTACAACGGTGGCCACACTGTGCTGTAGATTAGTGCTGGCGTACCGTGAGCCCGTCACTCACGTCCACACATTCCGGGGCTGATGGAAATCTTTAGCCTAAACCTTGGTGATAAAGTATTTCTCACTCAGCACAAGTCAGGACATGTCTGGGCAGGCGCAGAGGGTGGTCACCACCATGCCTGGTGTCACAAAGAGCTTCTAACAGGTAGGCATTTATGTAGCCTCGTTATGAAGCCCAGCCACAGCAGCTTTTGGGCATGTTGTAAGGACATTTTATTACCCTGACAAAAGCCTCTGTTTAGATCCTGAGAGGGAAGAGTTCTGATTATGCAGCATCAGGGCTTCAGAGTCTGGTGCAGGAGCCTAGGGAGACGGCTTAGTCAGTGAAGTGTGAGGGCTCCAGTCTATCCCCAGCTCCAGGTAAAAAGCCAGGAAACCAGCTGGGCTTCTGAAATCCCAGCACTGGGACAGTGAAGGCGGGTGAAACCTTTGTAACTTATTATCGAGCCTGCCTGCCCCACTTGGTGAGTTCCAGGTCCAGTAAGAAACTGTGTCTCAATAAATAAATAAATAAATAAATAAATAAATACCACCTGCCCCACTTGGTGAGTTCCAGGTCCAGTAGGAAACGGTGTCCCAATAAATAAATAAATAAATAAATAAATAAACAAATAATAAATAGATAGATAGATAGATAGATAGATAGATAGATAGATACTGACTGCCCCACTTGGTGAGTTCCAGGCCCAGTAAGAAACCATCTCTCAATAAATAAATAAATAAATAAATAAATAAATAAATAAATAAATGTAGATGGAGCCTGAGGATGACCTTGAGGATGACCTCTGGCCTCCACATGGATGTGTGTGTCCGCACACTCCTACACCCACAAAGTATTTTATTTCTATTAACACAATCATTTCATCTACTTCCTTCATGGCAATATTTTAGGGGGGTAGGAAGCAGACAACCATTATGAAAAGGCTTTGATAAACAGTTTTTATTTATGCAGGGCACCTCACGGTTCGGATCAGGGCTACTTCAACTTTTTCCACTTGTGACCAGCCCCTTTCTGTCTGACAGGTTTCTATGGAAACCTACATATGTAAAATAGTATACAGCCCAAACATTTGCTAGTAATAAATCATAAAGAAATTTCCTTGAGCCGGACAGTGGTGGCGCAGACCTTTCATACCAGCACTTGGGAGGCAGAGGCAGGCAGATCTCTGTGAGTTCGAGGCCAGCCTGGTCTACAAAGCAAGTCCAGGCTACACAGAGAAACACTGCCTCAAAAAACAAACAAACAAACAAAAAAAAAACCCAAACAAACAAACAAAAAAAAAAAGAAAGAAAGAAAGAAAACCAATATTCTACTGAATGCAGCAATGCAGCAGCCCAGAGACTCCACCAATTTGACACGTGCTGGGAAAGACGGTGGAAAAACATTAAAAGTCATTGTTCCCTGTAATTAAACCATGTTTCTACCAAGTCAGGAAAAATTTATGTACAGAAAATGTACTTCAGATCTCAGCACACAAAAGTCTTGGCTCTGCGCCTACACGTCCCAGTGTTGGGCTGCTGTTGCATGCTATGACGTCATGCACAGTGAAAGTAAACACAGTGTGTGTCCAGAATACGGCCGAGACGTCCAGAAACACGTCAGACACATTACCCATTGGGTTCTGAATTTTTGGTCATTGTGCATTTTGAAAACTCTCATTGTAGCCAGACTTTTAGTGATTCCTACATTCATTTGTTCTGGTTTTTTTTGGGGGGGGGGCTTGTTTGTTTTGTTTGTTTGTTTTTGAGGGTTTCTCTGTGTAGCCGTGGCTGTCCTGGAACTCACTATGTAGACCAGGTTGGCCTTAGACCCAGAGATCCTCCTGCCTCTGCCTCCCAAGTGCTGAGATTAAAGGCGTGTGCCACTGCCCAGGGTCCCATAGTCACTTGTGATCCAGAGTTTAAGACCCTGAGGCTCAGACAACAGTGCAGGGCCAGTGAGCCGGCAGCAACAATACTGGAGCTATGCTTATGTTCCTAAGAACATATCATTCTTTTCTACTGACAACTCTACAGTAGGGAGCAAACCCTCTGGGCTTCTGGCATGAAAGCCTGTAAGTGACAGCTACGGAGTGCTGCTCTGCCAGGCACTAAAGGCCAAAGCAACATTGCTCATTGCTCGACCCATACAAACCATGGAAACCACATGACAGGGTGAACTGCATGTACCATCTGCAGGTCCTGGTCATGCGTCCTCAGCAGGATGATTTCCTCTTTCTGCATGTTTGCAATGGAGCTACCTGTCAGAATCCACCAAGTAAAACTACTTTTCAGAGCAAATGCCTTAAAAGTTACAGGACTGCTATAACACTAGTGTGGAAAACCCTCACATTTTACTCAGGTCCCCTGAGGCTGGGCTTACAGATAGTTGGGATCCTCAGTGAGGATGCTGGGAATCCATCGGGTTCCTTGCAACACGTGGTCTTAACTACTGAGGTAGTTAGTTCTCCAGGCCTCTCTCCCCACCTTAGCGTTTGAGCCAGGGTTTCTCAGTGAACCTGGAGACCGGCTAGCAGCAAGTCCCTGGATTTTCCTTTTTCTGCTTTCCCAGGGCTGGGATGATAGGTGCGTGTGTCGTGTCAGGCCCTTTGTGTGGATGCTATGGATCCGCAGTAAGGTCCTCATGCTAGCACGGTCAGCACTCTATTGACCAAGTCACTGCCACAGCCCCTTCAGTGTGTGTTGCCTCAGCGACATTCCTTCCCAAGTGTCAGGATGCAGGCATCCAAAGTGTTCCCCAAACTGGGTGGCAGCGGTGGCGGCAGTGGCGGTGGTGACAGCACACACCTTTAATCCCAGCACTTGGAAGGCAGAGGCAGGTGGATTCTTGTGAGTTCGAGGCCAGCCTGGTCTACAAAGCGAGTCCAGGACAGCCAAGGCTACACAGAGAAACCCTGTCTCAAAAAACAACAACAAAAAAAAAGTTTTCCTCTCCCCCACATGTTTACCAATCTTGGCTAGTATGGACTCCCAGGTTTAGATTTCTTCAGTATTTGTTTTGTGGTTTAGTGGGCGTGGTTGGCACTGCAAACGGTCTCCCATGCTGTTGTTCTGACATTGCCACGTTAGCTCTTTTCTTTATTTATTTTCCTTTTTTCTGCCTTTCTTGACTTTCTGTTATAGCAAGATGTCCCAGGCTCATCCACTACCATCCTGTGCAGAGTTACACGTTTCTCCAGAGAAACACTGCTCAGAGCGGAGCGCGGTGTGGTATTGGGGGGGGGGGCGCTGCTCTGAGCGTGACTTGGCTTCTTGTTGTGATAAGATACAGTGATGAAGGCGACTGAAGGGAGGGAGGGCTTGTTTGCCTCACAGCTCAGTGACACTCCATCCAGGTGGGACAGCTCCAGCAACAGGAACCTGAGGGAGGGGAGAAACAGAGAGGCGCAAATCCACTCCAGTACGCACCCCACTTTCTCCCTTTTATACGCAGTCCAAAATCCCCTGCCGAGGGAACATTAGGCCGACAATTAAGATAGGCCTAGTGCATCAATTAACCTGATCAAGATGATGATAATACCTCACCATGGACCCCGAGGCAGATCTCTAAGGTGATCTAGACTCTGTCAGGGTGAAAACGCCAACCATCTGTGGGTGGGAGGAGTGCCCACTGCTGCTGGCTGCAGCTAGCCAAAGCCCATGCACACGCGTGCGCACGCACACACACATGCACATGGGCACGTGCGTGCACACGTATTTGCATTGCTTACATATTAAGCACAGGGGTGGATGTGCGTGAAGTGAGTCCATACAGTCATCCTTAGCTTTGAATCCAGTCGGCAGGAACATTATTTTCCTTTCTCTATTCTGTGTTATACCTCTCTTCTTAAATAACCAAATTTCCAGTTCCCCACCCAACAGCTTTATGATTTGCTGGATGACATGATGAATGAAACAGTTTAATTTCTACACTCATTACACTAGAGAAAAAAAGGCACTGTAACGAAGGAGCCGGGCGGTGGTGGCGCACGCCTTTAATCCCAGCACTCGGGAGGCAGAGGCAGGCGGATCACTGTGAGTTCAAGGCCAGCCTGGTCTACAAAGTGAGTCCAGGACAGCCAAGGCTACACAGAGAGACCCTGTCTCGAAAAACCAAAAAAAAAAAAAAAAAAAAAAAAGGGTCAAAAGTCTTTGCAGTTCTTTAATTCTCTAGGCTGAGATGCGAAGTCCAAGTGCTTTGTTGAAACGTCACCAAAAGTGTGTGTATGAGCCGGGCGTGGTGGTGGCGCACGCCTCTGATCCCAGCACTCGGGAGGCAGAGGCAGGCGGATCGCTGCAAGTTCGAGGCCAGCCTGGTCTACAGAGTGAGTCCAGGACAGCCAGGGCTACCTTGTCTCAAAAACACCAAAACCAAACTACCCAAACGAAAACAAAACAACAACAAAACGCTGTGCACCACGGTGCATACCAACAACCCTAGAATTTAAGAAGCCTGAGTCAGAAAGATCATCATCCTCGGCTACGCAGCAGGAAAAGAAACAGTCGCAAGCGTCCATTCTTTGGCCTCTTTATTTCTTCACTGGCGACACAGTTGGGTTCAGAAATGTGGTCTGGGATTTCGTTTTTATTTTCCTCTCCGTCTCCATTACTTTATTTCTGCTTTTTCTTTACACCTCTTTTTTTGAGGCGAGACTTCGTGTAGCCCAGGCTGGCCTCAGGCTTGCTGTGTAGCGGAGGGTGACCTTGAACCTGTGCTTCTCTTGCCTCCACTTCCTGAGTGGTGGGATTACAGGCATCATGTGGCGCTAGCATGGAGCCCCTGCATTCAAGGCAAGCACCTCGCCAGCTGAGCTACAACCTCAGCCCTTTGTTATTTTGTGTATTAGAACATTATCAAACTTAGAAAAGATTTAGAGATGTTTCCCTTCTCGTCTCGTGTCTCTCTCTAGGGGCCCTTGCGTTCACCCATCTTTTTCTTTCTTTCTTAATGGCAGAGGGGTCTCACTATAGTCTAGGCTGGCCTGGCATTCATTATGTAGCTCAGGCAAGCACCAGTCCTCCCACCTTAGCTTTCAAGTGCTGCAATTTAAAGGCATGAGACACTTTATTTATTTATTGTTTTGTTTCATTTTTTGTTTTTTTGTTTTGTTCTGTTTTGTTGAGACAGGGTCTCTCTTCATAGCACTGGCTGTCCTGGACTCACTTTGTAGACCAGGCTGGCCTCGAACTCACAGCGATCCGCCTGCCTCTGCCTCCCGAGTGCTGGGATTAAAGGCGTGCGTCACTACTCCCGGCGAGACACTTTATATACCCAGCTTTTGGCTCACCAATCTTGATGTTTTCTGATTTATCATTAGTGTGTGTATTTTGCCCAAACAAGCAGATATATTTGTTTTCTTATTTTTTCATTTTTATATAAAAAAAGCAGCATATGATAATGTCTCTGACACTTGCTTTTTTTGTATCATAGCATGTCCTGGAAATCACTGTGTCTGTTCACAGAAGTCTGTCTTATTCTTTTTTAAAGTCTTGCCGACAGCGTTTTGTCAAGTTTTTGAGTTTTTGCCAGTTTGTAGGGGGATAAATGGTATCTCTGTAGTTTTAATTTGAAAAGGAGTGAAACTTAACATCTTTGAACACACGGGCTCTTTTTAGAGCTTTATTGGGAATTGTTTATAGTTTCTCCCATTTCTCAGGGACCCCCCCCCCCCCCCCTTAGTGTTTTAGTTTCTGACTTACCAGGAATATCTTTCCTTTACTTACAAATATGGACACAATTTTCTATTCGTGCGTGCCTTCATTTTTGTAAGACACACAAGCCAAACCTATTTCAATCACTCTTTTTAAAAAGTGTGTGTGTGCTGGGCACAGTGGCGCATGCCTTTAATCCCAGCACTCGGGACGCAGAGGCAGGAGGACCGCTGTGAGTTCAAGGTCCACCTGGTCTACAAAGGCCAAGGCGACACAGAGAAACCCCGTCTTGAAAAAACAAAACAAAACAAAAGTATGTGCGGGTGTGGCATATGCACACATGGGAGTGCAAGCATGCGTGTGCAGCAAAGGGGGACATCTGGTATCCATCTCTATCCTTCTCTGCCTAACTCCCCTGAGACAGGGTCTCTCACCAATCCTGGAGCTCAGCTGGCAGCCAGCAAGCCCCAGTGACCCTCCTGTGCCTGCAGTGCTAGGGGTCACAGATATGTGCCACCACACCTGTCTTATGTAGTGATGAGGTGAAACTTCACGTATGCCAGGCAACACTCTACCAACAGCACTACACCTCTGGCCTCCTTATGTTGTTGTTGTTTTGAGGGTGTTGCCTCCAGAGGACTGGGGTTACAGGCTCGCATATCCACACTGGGCCTCTTTTTTTGTTTTTGTTTTTTTAAGGATTTATTTTGAAGCGCGTGTGTATACACGCATATGCGGGTGGCCACAGAAGATGTAGGTATTGGATTCCCTTGCACTGGAGTTAGAGCTGGCGAGCCGCCTAGTGTGGGTTCTGAGAATCACCCTCATGAAGGGCAGTATGGGTCCTTAACTACAGAACCATCTCTTCAGCTTGGGGTGATTTTTTTTCTGAAACATGGGTGCTGAGCATTTGAACTCAGCATTTGAACAAGTACTCTTATGCATGGAATCATCTGCCGGCCCCAAGTCATTGCTGAGTGACAGTGCTGTAGCTCCGTGAGCATCCACCTTCTCTGCAGCTGCCCCTGCCACCCATGGCCAGAACTCCTTCTCAAGCTGAAGTTCTCTTCCTATTAAACAATAATTCCCCCTCTTTCCCTCACCCCTAACAGTCTCTGTCCTGATGATTCTGACAGTCCTATCAGCTCTACATCAATGAAGTCATAGCTCCTTTTTTTGTTTGTTTGTTTGGTTGGTTTTTCGAGACAGGGTCTCTCTGTGTAGCCTTGGCTGTCCTGGACTCGCTTTGTAGACCAGGCTGGCCTTGAACTCACAGTGGTCCTCCTGGCCCTGCCTCCCGAGCGGTGAGATTAAAGGCGTGTATTACCGCGCTCAGCAGCTCTTCTCCTTTTGGGTCTGCCTTGGTGTAATGTCCTCGGCCATGCCCACAGCACTCTCTCTATAGGTCAGGCTGGCCTTGAATTTTGAGATTCACCTGCCTCTGCTTCCTGCTTGCTGCATTAAAGACATGTGCCACCACCGCCTGGCTCAGAGATTGAAGTTTACTATCAACTTTGTTTTACTTTTGGAGTTTTCCCCCATCAGGGATTCCTTTACTTCTCCTCTTTCTTGCCTCCCCAAAACTTCTATGTGAACTTCTTTTTTTTTTTTAAAGATTTTTATTTATTTATTTATTATTTATACAGTACTCTGCCCCCATGTGTGCCTGCATGCCACAAGAGGGCACCAGATCTCATCATGGATGGTGGTGAGCCACCATGTGGTTGCTGGGAATTGAACTCAGGACCTTTGGAAGAACAGCCAGTGCTCTTAACCTCTGAGCCATCTCTCCAGCCCCCTATCTGAACTTTTATTTCTTTATTTCATTCCCAATCTCCTTCCTTCCTTCCTTTCTTCCTTCCTTCCTTTCTGTTCTCCAGCCTTCTCTTTTTTTGCATGTGAATGTGTGTATAGTGAGCACATGTGTATCTGCATGTTTGTATGTGTGCATATATGTATACATGTGTGTAGAAGCCAGCACTTACGTGTTCCTGTTTGGGGGAGTATGGGCTGTACATGTATACATGTGTGTGAAGGCCAGAGCTACAGGTTCCTATTGGGTGAGTACGTGTATTCATGTGTGTGAAGGCCATGGCTGACATGTTCCTGTTGGGTGGGCACGTGATGTACATGTGTTCATGTGTGTGGCGGCCAGGGCTGACCTTTGGTGTGCCCTTTGATAGCTCTCCACCTTACACACTGAGACATCCAGAGCTTGCTGACTCTCAGCTTGTCTAGCTAGCTTACCCTAGAGACTACCTGCCTCTACCTCCCGTGCACTGTATTACAGGCAGGCCACCAAGCCTACCCAGATTTTTTTTTTCAAGACAGGGTCTCTCTTTGTAGCCTTGGTTGTCCTGGACTCTCAAACTCACAGTGATCCACCTGCCTCTGCCACCCAAGTGCTGGGATTAAAGGCGTGCGCCACCACGTCCGGGCCTACCCAGTTTTTATGTGGGTTCCTGGGGTCCAAACTCCTGGTTTTCTCTGTCTGTCTGTTTCTGTTTGTGTCTCTTTTTGTGTTTCTGTCTCTGTCTCTCTCTGTATGTCTCTGTCTGTCTCTGGTTTATAGCAGTCCTCCTGGTTCAGCGTCCTGAGTACTGCAAATGACCACCAGTCATAGCGAGAGAGTTATCAGACCATGTGTTAGGGTTCCCTTTCAGCAATGTGATCACTTTCCTGTTTTCTTCCTGCAGCAGCAGTTAGGAAGCATTTGGGTGCTGGGCTCCGGGCGGAGCACTTTCTCCTCTGTCTTTTGCTGAGGTGCAGTTTTAAGTACATGACTCCAGCTGGTGGAGGGGCTCTTCTCCTTCATTCCTCCGGGTTAGTCAGCCATGCTTCCCCCCACTTCATTCCCTTCACTGTCCAGCCTCTGAAGAGCAGCAGTTGTTCCCACGTATCTGACTTTTCCCAAGACCCTGGGCCTTTTCAAGCCCGTCACCTCTTGTTCATTGTTTTACAAATTTCTTCCCTGGTCAGCACAGTGCTCCAGTTCTGGCTCTTGGTATGGAACTGCTTGTAGAGCGACAAGTGTGTCTTCCTTAAGATCTCTGCATAGGTGAAGGGTGTCTTCTGGACTGGGGTGTCTGCAGGAATGGGGTGTCTGCAGGAATGGGGTGTCTGCAGGAATGGGGTGTCTGCAGGAATGGGGTGTCTGCTGGAATGGGGTATCTAAGGGAATGGGATGTCTGAGGGAATGGGGTGTCTGAGGGAATGGGGTGTCTGCAGGAATGGGGTGTCTGCTGGAATGGGGTGTCTGCAGGAATGGGGTGTCTGCTGGAATGGGGTGTCTGCTGGAATGGGGTATCTGAGGGAATGGGGTGTCTGAGGGAATGGGGTGTCTGCAGGAATGGGGTGTCTGCTGGAATGGGGTATCTGAGGGAATGGGGTGTCTGAGGGAATGGGGTATCTGAGGGAATGGGGTATCTGAGGGAATGGGGTATCTGAGGGAATGGGGTATCTGCAGGAATGGGGTGTCTGCTGGAATGGGGTGTCTGCAGGAATGGGGTGTCTGCTGGAATGGGGTATCTGAGGGAATGGGGTATCTGAGGGAATGGGGTATTTGAGGGAATGGGGTGTCTGCAGGAATGGGGCATCTGCAGGAATGGGGTGTCTGAGGGAATGGGGTATTTGAGGGAATGGGGTGTCTGCAGGAATGGGGCATCTGAGGGAATGGGGTGTCTGCAGGAATGGGGCATCTGCAGGAATGGGGTGTCTGAGGGAATGGGGTATCTGCAGGAATGGGGCATCTATGGGGATGGGGCATCTGTTGGAACTGAGTTTCTCTTCCTCTTCAATTCAGAGAAGTCTGAGGTTCAGATGAGGCTCAGGGCCCTAGTAGGCAAAAGCTTGTGTCTGTGCCTTTGTTTTGTACAGGACTGGGTAGACTACCCACTCAGGCAGTCCCTTCCTCCTGCAGTGTGCAGACCTCAGAAATGTTTGCACTCTCTCAAGTACTGAAAAATCTTTTTCAGACACAGGGACTTAGAGAGTCACAAGGGCACAGACAAGGTTACAGTCACCAGAGAGCTGCTGTGAGAGAGCAGGCTGCCCGCTCTTTTAAGTGGGTTACTTGCTCACTTCATTCCTTCAAGAAAGCAACCAAGGAGAAAGAAAAGATTTTAAAATATAAATTACCATCCCCCCCCCCCC
>OU015753.1:4249575-4262923 GCA_907169655.1 Acomys percivali | reverse complement strand
AGCAATCTGAGGGGCTCCAGGACCCACCTGGCTTTGGCATGTCAGCCAACAGAGCCAGAGAAGCCCCTTCAGTTAAGCATAGTTGTACATGGGTAGCCAAAGCAAGGAAGTCAATGTGTTGGGCTGCACAGTTCACATTTTCTCAGAAAATGAGACATCTGATGACACAAGAAGACTGTTTTTTTCAAGACAGGGTTTCTCTGTGCAGCCCTGGCTGTCCTGGAACTCTCTCTGTAGACCAGGCCGGTCTTGAACTCACAGAGGTCCACCTGCCTCTGCCTCCTGAGTGCTGGCATCTAAAGGTGTGCATCACCACTGCCCGGCTTGAAGAGATTTTTGGTAGCCTTTCAACTTGATAAGACTCCCGTGGGTGCTGAGTTCAAGGTCATGCACAGCACTGGTCAATGGCATATTGCAAAGATGGTGTGTGTGCTTATGCAGCCTGTTATTTAAGGAGGTGCCTGGGTCCGCTGCCATAGCTCTGCCTCAGGGTGATGCTTACTACCACATGGCTTTAGTAAGCATGGAAGCTTTGGTGAGCAGCATAGATCACCCACCACTCTACCAGCCAGCCTCCTAACTCTGAACCTTGGGCTCATTAATTACTCACTAGGGGCAATAGTGTCTTGGTTTGTATTTAAGTTCACTGCTTTCCCCAGGTGCCTGGACTGCCAGGGGCCAGTGTCTCTCTGGATCATGATCCATCTGTGTTATGTGTGCTCACAGCTCCTCACAAGGTGGTTAAACTGGGCACAGGTGAGAGACGCCTAGAACTCACAGTGACCTGGCTACCTCTGCTGCTCCAGACTGACTCTTCCACTCAGTGTGCTGTCAACACTTTGTTGTCAGTGTCTCTGCTTGTGTAGTTCTGTGGTGTTGGCAGCAGTGACTTAGCCGCCGGAGCGGGGAGCTGTCCTCACTGTGGGCAGTGGCCAGCAAGCCACAGGGGCTTGACCGGCCTTTCTGTACTTGGGTATAATAAAAATGCGACCCTGAACATGACTAAATGCTGGCCAATACCACGTGCTCATGAGCATGAAGGGTCAGACGGACACCAAATACCTTTAATCTAAGCATTCAGAAGGCAGAGACGGATGAATCTCTTGGGTACCAGCCCAGCAGGACCTTGTCTCAACCCTGCCCCCTGCAAAAAAAGCCCCACAGGAAAATCTAACCAACCCCAACCCCGGGAAACCCTCTTGCTAACCAATCATCTAATGTAAAAGGAAGCCAGCAGGGAGGAAGGTATTGTCTAGGGCACAGGTGGCATCAGGGTGGGATGCAGGCCCTGCCTGCCCTGCATCTCACTCATTTCACTGAATTCTGAGACACCAGGGTCTGCATCCCAGGCGAGTGTGAGGAGTTGTGGAGTACAGTGCTTTTCTTGGGGATTGGCTATCCTCAGAGGATGGTGACCCTAGGGTCCCTTGTTGGTGGATGGTCTGCAGCCTTGGGGATGGCACTTCTCTCTTCCTCTGTCCCAGCGCTCCTTCTCACTCTGGTCCCATGGACTTGGGACAGCAGCCTTGTGTCTGAATGGGTGTGACCTTGGGCCTGGCTGCCCTGTGTCGCTACCTGGGAGCTCCGTTGCCATGCCTAGGCATTCATTCTACCATTGTAGTGGGGAAGGAAGCCTTGTGGAGAGCCAGGTAGGTTGAGGCCTTAGGCAGATGAGAGGCTGAGTATCAGCACCGCCAGGCTCCCCAGTAGAATTCCAGGCCACCCAGGTGCCAAGGACCCGAGATACAGACCTTTGTTCTAACCAGTCTGTTTGTGGAGTTTGTGAGAATGGCAGTTTGGACTCCTGCCTGCTGGGGTGAACTCAGTGGTCATGTGGGACATGGTGAGGCCCAGCTGCAGAATGGAACCTTTGTTCAGCTGACATGGCGGGCCTCAGGGGCTTCTCACCAGCTTGGGGCTGCCTGGATGTTTTTGGTTTAAGAAGGGACCCATTTCTCACTCTAGCACCTGTCATATTAGCTGAGAGAGAATTTGCTCTTTTAAGAAGGTTCTAACTACTGAGCTGAACTCTTAACACATGCTTATCTGTGGTGATTGGGACCAACAGCCCCGATCATGTAGCTTAGTCACCTGTGTAAGTGACTAGGACTGTGCTAATGTACAATCAGGGGACCCCAGGGCAGGGCAGCTGGAGTGCTGGCAGCCTCCCCTCCCTCCTCCCCTCCCTCCTCTCCTCCCTCCTCCCCTCCCTCCTCCCCTCCCTTGTCCTCCTTTCCTTTCCTTTCATTCCCATCTCTCTTTCTGCCCTACTTTCTTCTCTCCACCCCTCATTCCTTCTACTGTTTTCTTCTGTTCTTTTCCCTCCCTCCTTTCTTCCTCCTTCTCCCTCCTCCTCCTCCTACCCTCCCCCACCCTGCCTTTCTTTCCTCCTACTTCTTTGTTCTATTCTGGGCTTCTCTCTTCCACTTCCTCCTTTCTTCCACTCCTCTCTTCTCCCTCCATCTTCGCCTTCTGTCTCTTCCCCAGGACCCCGCTTCCTTTCACTGATGACTGATCTCTGCCCAGAGGTAGCTGTGCAGTGAGTCACTCTGAGTGATCCTGGTGGCTGAGCCTAGAAGTCACGTTTCTCTCCGGGTTCTATCCACAGGGATCCTCCTGCCTCAGACAGTGGAGAGTGCTTCTTTCTTGGACCTGCTGGTTGTTGAGACACAGACAAATGGCTCCTCCCACTATAACACTTGCTGTGAGATTTCAAAACCTCACTGAGTGCTGCCTCGAGTTCACAGAGAAGGCAGATAGTAGCAGAAAGGGAAAGAGCCCAGTGGCCATTGAGTAATTCCAGCCCTGGGTCATAGATGGCGTCAGTAACAGCACATACCAAATGGTTATTATTATTTGCTGTGCGGGAAACTGAACAGCCATTGTGCATATGAAGCAAGTGCTATGCCTCTGAGCCACACAAAATAAATAAGCTAAAGTAAATACACACAAAGCAGATAAACTAAAATGTAACTTAAAAAACATTCACAGATGATAGGCCTTTTGTTAGGCTCTTTTTTTGCTAAGGGCGAGTACAATGTCTGTAGATGGGACACATTTCCTTTGTTTATTCAGCTGAGGAGGACACTAACTAGGACTGTTTCTTTTTGTCTGTTATAAGTAACACTATTTCTTATAGTTTCACATTAAGATGAGACAGTCTGTGTCCTTTCTGTATTAGGAAAAATTAAAGTATCTTTATTTTGGAGATTTTTTTTTGGGGGGGGGGTTATAAAAGCCCTTTTATAAAGCCATTTTTAAACAAAACAAACCAAAAGGTTTACAAAAGAAAAGAAAAAGATACAGAAAAAGAGTAATTTGCTTCATATGTCCCCAAAAGAGAGAAAAAAAAAAAAGAAAAAAAAAAAGAAAGAAAAAAAAGAGGAGGAATTAAGGTAGCATATACCAAATATACATTGTATTAGTGACATAAAACTGGTCAGTGATGTAGGCCAAAGTATATTCTAAATCTTCAGCTTGCTTTCTGCAAATAATTAATGTAGCTGATTATGTATCTGGGTTTCAGGAATCCAGACGAGTGAGTATATATGAGTGTGCTATGTAGAAGGGGTGTATACGTGTTTATAGGGGACCGATGTGAGTAGCTGACCCTTGGTGACCAATTGACTAATGATGAATATTAACACCAGATAATATGTCCTGACGATTTTGTGTTCTGTAGACATTTATAGTAAATAACTTAGGCATGATTTAATTCTAGAAATTTGAGGCACTTTATACTTTGCTTAGCCCAGGCTTAAATTCTCTGGGACTGTTTGTGGAGTGAGCACTGAAGCCACTTCTGAGTTCTTTGGGTTCCCTAGGAAGAGGATAGAGGGACCACTGGTCCCTCCAGGGACTGGCTTTCTTGTCTCCTATCCTCCTTCTCTTATGTAATGCTGTCCTCAAGTGCGGCATCCATAAGGAGGGGGCACTCTACCCCCCACAGGGGGCCCTCCTCCCCACAGGATTCCTAGGATGCGTGTTTGGAGCACCTACTCCATGGTGTGAGGTGAGCCACAGGGACCTTCACTCCAAGACAACCCGTGAGGCCGTGAGTTCCCAGATGATGGGGATTGTGTGCGGAGTCACCCTGGAGCAGCAGGCCTGTCTCGATGCGTAGATAGAGGTTGGAGCTCCCAGCAGGCTCACCTAGCCACGGGCTTCTGCTTTTACTACATTTTACTTTACCTTTACAGTCTTGGCCTTTGGCTGCCCCTTGCCTTCTGCATTGTGGCCAGGTATGTTTGGGAATCGGGCCTGGGCAGAGATGGGCAGACACTCTGCCTCTCTAATCTCAGAAACCATCAACGTGCCGCCATCCTTCCTCTGGGCCAGGTGCCTGCAGGAAGGGCACCGCGGCTCCCTGCAGTGCTCTTGAGCCGTCCCTCAGGAGCTGCCTTCCCTGCGCCTAGTGTCTTGGGCACCATAGGTGACCAGTGCATGTGTTTGCCCTCCCTCGGAGGCCTAGGCTCCTCTGGGCGATAACCCCTGCTTCCCCATGGATGACTTCCCGGATCCTTGTAGTTAGAGTTACAAAACTGGGTTGTTCAGTAAATGATTAAAAAGTGAAGAGTCTGGCCCTGGCAGCAGTTTTAATTTGCTATAATTCTAGGCAGCTTGCCCAAACACCGTGTTGTCTAGATTTTTGAGTGTATTTAAGTGTTTCTTGAATGGATCCAAAGGACGTGGGTGGAACCTATTGCAAGTTTGCAGAAGCTGTAAGCCTGGTCCTACAACTTGAGCATAGACACCCTTAGGAAGTGCGGGGTGGCGGGCATACACATGTGCACAGGTGTGTGTGTGTGTGTGTGTGTGTGTGTGTGTGTGTTGTACACCTAAGTGTTTGCTATCCTAGGAATGCTCCCTGTAATTCTTGCTTGTCTCTACAGAGGGCTTCTCACCCTGAGTACACATGGTCCAGGGCATGTTGGTGTGGGCGAGGTTCTGAACCTGCAGTACTGTGCCGGGAAAGGCTCCCTCCTTATGGTGTGTGGACAACAGTGTCAGGCCCCAGCCAGCTGAGCTCTGCCCAGAAGGCAGTACTGAGGGCAGCCTGGAACAGGCTCTGCAGTGTGTGACAGTTTCATGTGTGACTTTGGTGCGTGTGGCTATTCACATTTTTCTTGAAAACGTTCTTCTGTTTTCCCTGGGGACCTGCAGTCTGGTGCAGCCGAGCTGGGCAGTGAATTCCCATGTGGTGGGAGTTGTCCTCCGAGAGATTTAAAGGCCGCTCTTACCTTCTTTCCTGTCTCTTTGCCTGGAGAAGTGCAGAGGGCTGCGGCGAAGGTGCTGCCTTCCACACCAGCTCTCCAGGAGGCCTGGCCACAGCAGCCCAGCAAGTGTCTATGGGTCCAGCTCTGAAGTCAGCCATGTCCCAGGGGATAAACAGGAGGAGCCCCTCTCTACCTGTCCCTGAGCTCAGGGTGGCTCTGACACTCCCCAGGCAGTAGCAGAGCCTGAGCTCTGGGCTCCCTGGGGGCTCCTGCTGGGTCTTTCACAGATTCTCAGGGGTACTCCCCACCTTGGCACCTCCGAAATTGTGATGGCTCTTTTAGCGGCTGGTGTTAGGAGGTTTGCCGCTGTCACACAGGACTCGGGAAGGTACGTGACTACAACCATTGCATCGGGGGCTCAGTGAAACCAGGTGTTTTCTCCACTTTTCACTCTCTCCTACATGTGTGTCAGCAGCCTGAGATGGACCGTGGCAGAGGTGGCAGTGTGTAGTGATAAGGGCCCTGCCAGTGCCTCAAGGATCCTCACAATTCAGATACTTGCCTCTCAGCTCCCCAGGGGCCAGCATCTGGCTGACTGCTAAACTCGGCCATGTGTCGGTGCACACTCAGTGTTGATTCTAGAGAGGAGTCAACAGACGTCCGCACCCCTATGCTGCCTAATGTCCAGGCCTCTGTCCTACCCTGTCAGCGCCCTTGTGTTTGGCCCACCAGACCTCCATAATGATCATCGTGAGTGCGGTAAGGATTATTCACTTCTTCAGCCTGCTTCTGTGGCCTGCCTTCCCAAAAGCTGTTCCATGCTTACTGGTTGCTTACTCTGTGAGGTGTCATTTTGAGGTTTTGGCCAGGATTTCCTGGTTGTTGGCTCACAGTTCCTTCTCAGGCAGGCCACGTGTCTCTAGATAGCATGTCAAGTCCCTTATGAGGTGGCCAGGCCTGTGGAGGAGCCTGTCACTGGGGGAGGGTTTCAGCAAGAAAAAGGGATGGGTGGAGACACAGGGTACAGTGCCTGCTTTGGAGCCCTGCGTCTAGTGTACAGGAACTCACAGTAGCTTGGCCCTGGCAACCCAGCAGCCTGAGGTGGTGAGGTGGGAGCTTTTCGTTTTGTTTAGCTTCCGTCCTCTGTGAAGCAGCAGGCAGAGTTCATTCCCTGTGTGCCAGGCACAGGACCACACACCAGCGACTAATAACGGTGGGCATCTGCTGTGGGGTGGACAGGAACAGAAGTGCCACTGTGATGTTTTTCTCATTGCTTGGGGCCCATGGGATTGTAAAGCTGCTCTTACCTGGCTCTGCTGAGCCTCAGGAGGCTGCAGGGCAGTGTGGCTGCTGCCCCAACGAGGAATGAGCCTGTCCTATTTCCCTGGCTGGGGCCAGAATGGGTGTCCAGCCTGGATGGTACCAGTAAGTCCATCCTGTGTATCACCTCACTTAATTCCGCTAACAGCACTAACTGGGCAGAGCGGCTACCCATAGTTGCTGTGGTCGGGTAGCACTGAGGGTTCAGCTGAGGACCTGAGACGGAAGGAGGAAGCTGCGCCTGGAGCACGGCCAGGCCTGCTTCTTTGGACCTTCTCTGCAGGAGGTGAGATCCCTGCAGAATGGCGGTGTTGGAAACTCGAAGCCATAGGTCCACAGGGAGGCGCCTGGCCTAGTTGGCAGCCAGAGGAGACACTTCTACAGGAAAACCAGCTGTGCAAACAGATTAGTGTCTGGAGGGCAAAGACAGCATTGACAGGTCGTGCTTGCGCGCGCGCGCGCGCGCGCGCGTGTGTGTGTGTGTGTGTGTGTGTGTGTGTGTGTACACGTGTGCGTGCGTGCGTGTGTGTGTGTGTACACGTGTGCGTGTGTGTACACGTGCATGTGTGTGCGCGTGCGTGCGTGTACACGTGTGCGTGTGTGTACACGTGCATGTGTGTGTGCGCGTGCGTGTGTGTGTGTGTGTGTGTGTACACGTGTGCGTGTGTGTGCTACTCATTAAAGAAAGGAGAATCACAGTTCTGAACTCCCACACGGCCACGTTTATGAGTAGTTTCCTGCCTGCTTGCTGCACAGAGCTTTTGGAGGAGGTTTCTCCCTGAGTAATTAAGCTAGCAGTCTGCATAGCTGGTGTTCATTAGACTTGAGGAAGTACGGGCTGGAGAAGGGAGAGGCAGGGCATGGCAGTCCCTTCCGGGTGCTGGGGCAAGGGTTATGCCAGGAGCTGCTGGTCCTAAGCTCAGCTTGGGTTTCTGAGTTGTCTCTGGGTATGCTGGGACTCCCGGGTCCCCACATTTGTGCGGGTACAAAGGTGACTGTTACTCTGTGGTGTGATAGGATAAGGCATTGTTCAGACAGACACCGGGGCAGAGCTCCTGGCTTGTCTGAGATGGGGTGCTGGATGAAGAGCCATATGGAAGGCCGTGCCAGGCTTTGCCACAGGAACTCCCTGTGAATTCAGTTACCCCACGAAGCACCAGGAATGATCCTGAAACAATAGTTCCCTTCAGACACTTGAGAGAACTCCAGAAGACAGCCTAGGATGTGTGTCCTTTGTGCATGTGTTCACTTGTTCATGCGTGTATGTGCACATGTGTGTAGAAGCCAGAGGACAAGCTCAGTGTCATTTCTATGATGCCAGTCCTCTTTTCCCCTTACTCTTTTTATTTTTTTATTTCTGGGTAGAACGGGGTGAGGTATGGTCTCTCACTGCCTGGAACTCAACAAGCCGGCTAGCCTGGCCGGCCAGAAAGCCCTTGGACCTGCCTAGCACATGCCAAGGGTTCATTGCTTACTGTGTGTATGTGCGTGCATATGTGGGACCCAAAGATATCATCAGAGGATATTGAGTCCCCTGGAGCTGAAGTTACAGATGGTTTTGAGCCACCCAAACATGGGTGCTGGGACTTGCAAGGGCAGCAAGTGTTCCCCACCACCCCGTCCTCTCGGCACCACCTCGTCCCCCCACCCAGCTCTTTCCGTGGAGACTGAACTTGCTCTTTGGCAAGTCAGAAGGTGTGGTTGAAGAGTGCTGGGAGGAAAAGGGCGTGGTTTGGATAGTGATGTCTGTGTAGAGGACAGAGGCCACAGAGAAAGGCTTGGGCACAGGCGACTGTCATGACACCTGACTGATGCTGCTGTGGCCAGGGTGACTGGAGAGGAAGGTGGTGCCAGGGCCGCAGAGATGTTCACTGGTAGGGCTGGAGTCCACGTTAGGAGGGAGGGCTGGGCAGATGATGACCCTCAAGCTGATTGGTGCTGCTGCTATGGGAGCAGGGCCTGTGGCTTTCTGTGTGCTAGTGATGGGAGAGGGGCCAACTCTGTGTTCTGTGCCCCAGGCCAGGCAGGAGCGACAGTCATGTTCTGCAGTTACAGGGTCAAGGAAGGCGAGGGCCTCTCCCTTCCTGAAGCCTCCCCCCTGCCCGCCCCCCCCCCCGCCCGCCCCCCCCTCCCCCTCCCCCCTCTTCCGTGCCACTTTTACCTCAGTCATCTTACAAAATGGTGGTGGTTTTGTGACTGCCTCCCTTCCTGACTGTGCTTTTCCCGTGTGTTGGAGTGAAACGCAGCCTTGTTTCTCTCCTGTCTTCCCTGAAGGTGAGATAGCATTCAAGGCTGCTTCTGTCTAAATCACAGTGGCTGTCACTAGCACCAAGGACTGGGAAACCCTGTGTCATCCCTCAGGGCAGGATGTGGAGCCGGATCCTAATCCTGTCTTGTTCATGCCTGACCTCCACTGTCTTTTTCCATGTGTAACACTAAGTAGGGCTGACTGGCCTTGAGTGAGGGCCCAGTGTGGCATGGAACACAGGTGCCAGCCACATGCCACACACCACACGCCACACTCCACACGCTGAGGCTGTGTATACAGGTGTTCGCTGTTGCTTTTATTTTATTTATTGGGCTTTTGACTGTTGGCATGTTCAGGCCTGAAATTCCCACTCAGCTATAATTTTCTGATATTTTTTATCCTCAATGTACTTTTCTGGGGACCTTTGTGGCAAAGTAGCACTAGAGATGTGGTTGTACTGACCACAAATTGAAAGTGATGGGGGCGTCACCATTGCCTTGGGCAGCTAGGAAGGGCTGCAGGCTTCCTGCCCCGCTCTCTGACCTTTGAGGACTCAGCTTCCTTCTGTAGTTTGTTGTTGTTGTTGTTGTTTTAAAGACAGGGTTTCTCTGTCTAGCTTTGCTGTCCTGGACTTACTTTGGAGACCAGGCTGGCCTTGAACTTAAAATGATCTGCAAAAATATAATGGAGCAGGAGGAGTGGTCATGCTTGGCTTGTGTATACGTATGTGTGCACATGTATGTACTGTACACATTCACCAAACATGTGTACACACTAAACATGCATTTGCCTTTATTTCTCTGTGGAAATGTGATGTGTATGTTTGTGCTTGTGCATGGACATGTGTGTTTGTGAATAATCACGTGTCACACCTGTACTCCCATTTGCGCTTGCACACATGTTCATGTATTTCATATGTGTCCACAACATACCATAGTGCGTGTTGTGTACATGTATGTGTGCACATGGAACACACACATGCCTGTTTGTGTATGCTGAGACCCATATTGCATGTGGCATGTGTTTGCATGCATGTTACTAACATTTCAGGTGAACTCCCCAGGAGACAGCCTGGCCACACTGTTTGCACAGAAGTCTCTTCCTGCAGAGATCACCAGGATTCCTGGTAGTCTTAACTCCCCGTTTCCACTCCATTAAGTCCCAGCGCCGGTGTGAATGGAAATGTTTGCTGTTACGCTTCTCGCTTTGATTAGTTTGTTGGATTAAATTAATTATCAGGTTGCCTGGAACTAAAGCCTCTTAAAATGGAAACTGTTTCACTCGGGAAATTTATGCAACATGAAGACTGGAAGCTCTTCCTGTGGAGACAGGGTTGGGTCACCTGAATGCAGAATCGTGTGTATAGTGTGTGTATGGGGTGTGTGTGTGTGTATGTGTGTGTGTGTGTGTGTGGTGTATGTGTGGTGTGTGTATGGTGTGTGTGTATGTGTGTGTGTGGTGTGTGTATGGGTGTTTGTGTGTGGTGTGTGTGGTGTGCGTATGGTGTGTGTGTGGTGTGCGTGTGGTGTGTGTGTGTCGTGTGTGTGGTGTGTGTGGTGTGCATATGGGGTGTGTGTGTGGTGTGGGTATGGTTTGTGTGGTGTGCGTATGGTGTGTATGTGTGGTGTGTGTGTGTGGTGTGTGTGTGTGGTGTGTGTGTGGTGTGTGTGTGTGGTGTGTGTGTATGGTGTGTGTGTGTGTGGTGTGCATATGGTGTGTGTGTGGAGGGTAGTGCTCTGGACCTGGAGCTGGTTCCTGTGCCTAAGCCAGGGGCACAGGCCTTCAGGCGTCTTTTGTTCTTTTTTAAAAGGCTGTGTCTCCTTTTCAGAGCCTCTTGGTTACATGTGGAAACAACCCAGGCCAGGTGTGATCGAAGGAGGTGGCGCACAAGTTGGAAGGCTGCCTCGCTTCCCAGAGAGGACAGAGGGCTGCCAGACCAAGGAGGCCCAGGAGCTGGGACCTGGCGTCAGCCTGGGCCACCACAGCCATGGTGGCCTGGTTCTGTGCCTCAGAGGGTGGCTCTGCTGCTTTTTCTGCTCAGGGATCTTGTATCTGTTTGTCCCCAGTCCAGCTTCTCGGCCTGGACTGAGCCTCCTTGAGGGAACCCATGAGCCCTACTTAATATGTGTTTGTGCAGACGTGCATGCTGCGGAAGGACAGGATCTCAGTCATCAAGTGGCCTGTGTAGAGCAGGTGTCAAGCATGTAGGTTCTATGTCCACAGAATGTCTGCAACACACTGCAGTGTATGGGGAGATAGAACAACATTTTGTTCCTGTGTGGTGTGTTTCCTCTTAGCCTGAGTTGCTAGGATGTTGTGGAGGGAGAGAAGGGGAGCTGGCAGAGCAGGTGTTAGGGTGCAGGAAGTTGCTCGGAGAGGCCCCTTTCTGGGCCGAGGTTTGCTCTTAGATGAGTTAAACAGAGACCTTGAGCTGCTTTGTGGGGTTGCAGACAGTTCAAATAAAGAGAGTGAGGGGTCGTCTGTGTGTGGAGGCACGTTGAACCATTGAGATTTCATCAAAGCCTGCCCGGGGTACACGTTCCAGGAAGCTCGTGAAGCCCAGGCTGGCCCTGCTTGCTCTCGGGCTGTGGGCCAGGGTGAGAAATTACATCGAACAGGCGTCTTTTCCAGAAAGCCCGCTGTTCTGGACTTACAGGTGCGTGGGAAAGTCCTGGCTGCATTTTGGGGTTTGTTCTGAATTCTGCTGCCCATTCGCGTTGACTCCCCATACCCAGGAGCCAGAGCGATGGCATCAGGCCTGAGCTCCTCACACCTGCTGATCACACTTAGCATGCTTCCTAAGGTGCTTCCTCACATGGTTGGCCAAAGAGGCAGAGCCCCAAGCCACGGCACAGACCTTGCTGGGACAATTCCTGTGATGCCCAGAGCATCACCTGACTCTGCACAGGCAGCAAGGTGAGTTTTGTTCTTTCAGCCCGTTCTCCGCCATGCCTCTCTTCTTTCAAACTCAACAATCTGGTTTGCACTGCACTTGCGTCACTAGGTCTAGGATGTATCTGTGGCTACAGGACAGGGCTGCTCATGCCTAGGTGTGTGGGGAGAGCTGTGGCTGGCCTTCCTTGGGGCCAGAGCGCCAGCGTAGTGAAGCTGCAGAGTGCTATGGTCACAGCCTGTATATGAGTTTGTCATGGCATCTGTGTGATGTGTTGAGCAAATGATGGGACAGTCCTTACCAAGAAGGCTGGGAGCCAGGAAGGTCTCAAGGCTCCAGTGGTGCCCATAGGCCTTTCCCATGTCAGGTGTGCCGGGCTGAGATCTTGTCTTCAGAGGCCCAGGGACGTCATGCTTGGCTGGATGGAGGAAGTCACTGTCGCCGCGTGGGGCCCTTGGGGAGGGCTTGACATATGAATGTGCGACCCAGAGAGTGGGAGGTTCCCTGCACAGCCTGGGCACAGAGGCGAGCTGTCCTGGGCCATGTGCCAGGTGTCCTGACTCGCAGAGGCCACAGACGAGGGGCTGTGTCCCTTTGCGTGTCTGACACGAGGGCCACTAACCCTGTCCTAAGCCTGGGTCTCTGTCTCATTTAAGGCAGGCTGGGGTTGACACAAGTTTCCTTTTAGTGCAAAGCTAACTCCAGCTATAGTTGTAGGTTCTTAACTGCTTCCCTATGTCCCTGGCCGTCAGGTTCTCAGGCCATAACCCTGGTAGGCCTCTGTGTTGTTCACATTTCCACTCAGTTGCCTGCCTTGCCCACGTCTGGCCAGGACAGGTTAGCCTGTCTGTCTCCTGCTGTTGCCTGGCAGCCTCGGAACTGCTCCGTGTGGAAGAATTTTCCCAAATGTAAACTTGGTCATCCCAGGTTTTCCCTCCCTGGCCTTGCTCCTGTTGCCTCTGAGTGCTGTGAGGCAGGGGAGTGAGTTTCCTGTGGAGCAGGCAGCACAGTGCCATGGGCACCAAGAGCAGGTTGGACTGCTAAGTGACCTGGAGTGTTGGCTGGGCCACGTAGCCGCCCTGAAGCGTTGTCATTATGTCACTGCCTGCTGCTGCTTCCTGCCTCACAGGCCGGATGAGCTCTGGTCTTACAGAGTTGCGCAGCGCGGCCTCTGGAGGGTGGTAAGCAGACATGGCGTGCACCCTGTGCAAAGTGCAAGCCTGTCTTTAATTGGCTTTATTTCTTTCAGAGCAGTTTTAGGTCTAGGAAAATCAAGAAGACAGTGTACAAATCCTCTGCCTCACATCTTCTCCGCCTTTGCCGTGCAAGAACCGACTGGTGTTCCCTTTCCACACTTGCACATGCTCTCTCTGAGGGTAGTGTCTCAGCCCGTGTCCCCAACATGCAGGCCCTGGCTCTGTGAACAAGGCCCGTTACACTCTCGTGAAGGCTTCCTCACAGAGAAGTTTAAATAAATGTAAGCAGACCGAATTGTAACCCTCATTTACCCCACCTCAACCTCTCAGCAGCTGGTGTCACTTTTACCCTGTCCCCGTTCCTCTGAAGTGGACTCCCAGACTGCGATTGTGTCTGTGACACTTCAAAACAGTCAGTTCCCAGCCCACCTGCCACACAGTGAGTGGACACACTCAGTTCCCAGCCCGCCTGCCA
>OU015753.1:4219293-4246668 GCA_907169655.1 Acomys percivali | reverse complement strand
GGGGGAAGGGGGAGATCGTCACGCGTGTGATGCATATTTCTGTCTGCCCACTCCTGAGCGTGGGCATCTGTTCACAGAGCCTGGCGTCTTGTCTCTGTGTAGCTGTTGCTCACAGACCTCTTCTTTGGCTGAGATGCCCCATGCGGCAGCTCATTTGGGGTTGCACTGGGTGGTATGTCCGGGGACAACTTGTCAGAAGGCAGCTGTGAAGTTAGAAGACTGGGTCTCGTCCTCTTAACCAGTGTGTGCCTTGGGAGAAATGTTGATTTTCAAAGACACTGTTGTAAACTCGGCTCTGCCTCTCCTGACCGACGCTGTCTGTTGGTAGAGCAGGTTGCAGTTCTGGATATTTGCCTTGCTTTCTTCCTCAGTGAACCACTGATAAAAATGAAGTTACCAAGCATGTCCATGTCTGTTAGCTGTGGGTAAATCCATGGCTCTTAGCTATGGGTAAATGCCAGAAATTTCCAAAAGGAAATATGCTTTTGAGAGCAGCAGCCATGATTTTGGCCTCAGGCATCCATCTCAGGAACTTCCATTGTAGTGGCTAAGGGCGCCATCATGGCACATGACGCACCACAGTAGGCACAGCTGATGCTCAGGTCTTTGTGGGAGTTCCAGGGTTTGAGGGTACTGACTCATACCATCCCGTCTGCACGTGTGACTCACACAGTGAGGTTCAGACATCTGAGCCTTTGATTCCTGGTCCTGTCTTTTCTTCTTGTCCTACAGTGTCGTCGCGCTGTACCAACCATCTGTGGAGATGAGCCTTTAGTCTGCTCAGTAGACCTCTTTTCCTGGGGTTCTTCAGTTCATGGGAGGCGGAAATGCGTTGCTTATAAAGCAGCAGGGGAGGGCTGCGTCCTTTTCCTATATTGCAGGTCATAGGGATGTTTTGTCCACCTACCCCCTCCCCTCCCTCCGACAGTCTTGAGTCCTAAGCTGACCTCGAATTTCCTATGTGGCTGAGAATGACAGCTGGTCCCACTGCCTCCCATTTATGAAGTGCTGGAATTACAGGCTTGTGTCACCATGCCCTGTTTATATGGTGCTGGGCATGGGACCCAGGGTTTCACGCATGCTAAGCAAGTGGTCTACTGACTGAGCCATATTCCAGCCCCATAGAAGTGTTTGAACTGCTGTTTTTGGATTTGTTCGACTTTAGCCTGTGCCCACAGTTTTATCAGACTCTCAACATCTGTGGTTCTGCCAATGGCCTGTGCACTTGACAGGCATGATAGGAAATCAAGTCACAAAACCACACCGTCGGGCATTCTGGGAAATAAATCATGTGATTATAGTAATTTCTCTGTTTTTTTCCTGGCTCTACTGTGAACTCCGGGTCCCACAGATTCACCAATGATAACATGTAGCTTGGCCTGAGAGAATTTCTGCTCACTGTCCTCGGGACTCCTCACAAGCTGTCTCAGCTTTAAAAAGCAGAGACTGCTGGGTGTGACACCACACACCTTCAGTCTCAGCATCTGACAGGCAAGGGCAGGTTGAACTCTTGAGTTTGAGGCCAGCCTGGTTTATATAGTGAGTTCCAGATCAGCCAGAGTTATACAGCAACACTATCTAAAACACACACACACACACACACACACACACACACACACACACACACACACACACACACACACACACACACACACACACTGCCTGTCCCCAGCAGCACATGATGTCAATCCTGGTTCAGATGGAGGTGAATGAAGCCCAAAGCCCGCCGGGTAATTCTTGTTTTTGTTTGTTTGTTTGTTTGCTTGCTTTGTATCATTTCTGTTTCTAACTTCACTGCACACAAGGAGGCACCAGCACCTGAGCACATGTTTTGGGTGTTGCTGAAGGAGCTGTGACCCCAGCTTTGGTTACTCTAGGCTTTTAACAAGCCAGCGTGCCCCCTTGCCACTAGTGGTAAGCCTGATACTACGAAGAAGGAGGGGGAAAAAATGTAAGGAGGGCTTCTTCCAAAGTCTGCCCTTGATGTGAGTCACGCTCAGAAGCAGCCATGGTGACATGTGACAGGTGCTGTCCCAGCTAAGCGTGTGCAGAAGAGGTAGGCACAGCCTCCTTCAGAGATCTGAAGAGAGGTTGTATTTTCCCAGGGGTTCAGAACACGTTCAGTTCCTTCAGATCCCTCAAGATGGGGGCATGCGATCGGGAGCTCTCCGCTTCCTCTGGCCTGAGCTCTTCTTGTGGTGTCAGCAGTCACAGTGGTGTTTGCATTTGGTGGAGTACACTTGGGTCTCACTAGAGTTCACTCTGTCGCAGAATGGAGTACAGTGTGTTGGGTCTGAGGGCCTTGGGCTTATTCCTGAGTACCCAGATATTTTGAGGGGGGCTGTTAAGGCTTGTTGAGAGAGGTGGCTAGACACAGCGTGCTGCCCACACTAGGCGATCGCTCTTCTGCTGTGCGTGTGACCGTGTTCTCAGCCAGACTCCTGCATGTTGTCTTCTTGGTTGTGCCGTGTTATGTACCGAGCCGACATCGTTTGTCCTTAGCTGAGGAGGTTTGACCCAAATGGTCATGCGTGCTTCCGCCTGGCGCTGCAGTCTAGAAAGGTCAGGGCTCCAATGGAGCCTGGAAGCTGCTGAGTGTGAGTCTCGGGGCCACATGTAACTGGCGTGGCACACAGGAGCAGCTGCAGAAGGTACTGCGTGAGTCCACACTTTGCGAGTCACCCTCCCGAGAGTGCCAGCTGGTTTGGCTTGAGTTTGAGAGCGTAACAAGCTTTAAACCAGAGGCAGATGGAATATGGAGAGGAGGGACCTGCCGAGCTGGGATCGGGAGCCTTTCAGCCAAGAGCCTGTGCCCGGTCTTGTGTTGTGCAGTGTGTGTTACACCAATAGGGAGTGTCAGAAGTTTGGCAGACCCTAAGTCTGTCCAGGGCTTGGTCCTTGCCGCTTGTGGGTTAGAGGGCTTGGCGCCTCTGCAGCCCCAGCCTTGGAGACACAGCACGAGAGAGCGGATATAAGTGCCAGGAGCAGTTTATCCATTTAGACAGGAGCTGGGCACCCAGCTCCAAGCTCTGAGGCTCATCCAACCCAAAGTCCTGCTGCCCTTTACACCCAGACAGCATGCTCCTGCCGAGGTGCAAGGCTGAGGCTGCATGGCTTACCTTCTAGAAGGGTTTTCATCTCTCTTTCCTGTTTCCCTAATTCCGTGTTTCAGGGACCAAACTGACAGGTGCTGGACAGTATGGCGGCCTCTCTGGTGTCAGGTGCAGGGTTGGCATATGAGGTGACAGGAGCCTGGACCCCAGAGCCACCCCAGATGGGAAAGGGCTGGGACTGTGTTTGCTGCTTGGGTAGCTGAAGCCAGCTGAGAGCGGCTGGGAACATTGAGCTGTGGAGTTGGTGTAAAGTGTCTCTTCAGGGCAGGGAAAGGTGTGCAGACTTGAAGAAGGACTCTCCTGCTGTGCTAGGCATGGCCTCTGCACAGGCGAAGTTCTGGCTCTCACCTTGCAGGCCACGGGGGCGGAGGTGAGGGTGGCGGGTAGTTGTTCTCTCTAGGCGTCAGCACAGGTCACAGTCCTGTATTCTGTGGATCAGAACTTGGCATGGGGAGAATAGTATATAGGGCTGTCCTTGTTCCCACACATCCCTGTCACCGCAGTCACAGCTTGGTGGCATAGCCTGGCAGGTTCAGATCCTGGCAGTGGGGATGCAGGGATGGTCTGGCGGCACATCTTCAGGATAGATAGATGCACAGGATTCTGTGCTGTACTGGATAGAGCCTGGGAACATTTGTGAAGCAGATGTCTCCTGTTGGTGGCTGAGGCAGGGGTACAGGCCCCTCCTACTTTCCTTGGGAAGAGGCTCTCTTTTGCATGGCTAGAGGCTTCCCCATGTCCTACTGTGAGTGAGCTCTGCCCAGCTGATGCTCTGGTGTGTCAACACGTCTCTACACGTGCCAGATTGCCCTCATTTGCTTGCTTTGGGAGGCTGTCTTAATAGTTTCATTTAAAATTCATGATGAAGGGTCCTTTTATTTTTGAAGACTAATATGTATCTGAGCGCCCTGCGGCAGGTGGTAACGTTCCTGGTGATGGAGCTCTGCTTAGAATCTATGAGAAGGCTCTGTCGCCCTCCCCGTGTTCGCTGCTGGGTGTGGGGACCTTCTTGAGGTGTGAATTACTGCAGCTGTAACTCATTCCTGTTACTGCAGTATTGCTTACACGGCATGAAACACGAGCCGTGTTGACGAGTTCAGACAAAGCTGCAGACAGAACAGGGCTGCAGCGAGCGCCCTGTGAGGATCCTGCAGCCCCAGCACACGGGCACGGTGGGGCGGATGGTTCACACACTTGCAGTTCTTCTTGCCTTCTCTGGAGCTGCTCATGGTAGCTTGGGCACAAAGACTGGCCGCTGAGTTCTTCCTAGCGTCTGTGGACTGACTTAGCGCCCAGGATGTTAGTCCTCTACCATAGCGCCCTGCTTCCTGCAGCTTCCCCACCCCCAGCCCAGCTCCTGCTGCTGAGCGCAAGTGGCTTTGTGTGTGTGCACATGGAAGCAGGAGTGTGAGTTCCTCCACACTAGAGGGACTGGATGACATCTACTTCGCTGTTTGAGACAGGGTTTCTCACTGGGACCTGGGCCTTATCTATCGGGCTAGGCTTGGTAGGCAGCAAGGCCCAGGAATCTGCCTGTCTCCCCCTCCCCAGCACCGAGATTGCAAGTGTGCCACTAGCCTGTCTTTCCTGGGTGCTGGGGTTCGAACTCTTAACAGCTGAGCCATCTTTTAAGCTCATGGGAAGCACTCAGGGATAGCTAGTGGCCCTGCATGGTCACAGCTACCCGCCCTGGCATGTGTCTGAGTCAGGAGGGGTCTCCAACAAGATCCCTTTCTGCAGCCTGCAGCCCACAGGAAGCAGTTCTGTTTACTCTGGTCCTGTGCCCCTGCTCAAGTCCTCGTGAAATGGGGATATTTGGGGCGCTGTCACAGCTTCACAGTGTGCTCGCTGTTCGTTTGTAGTCTGCTTTTAAGCTGGCTCACTTGGAATTAGCAGATTCATCTCATGCTCAGAATAGATTATGTTGCCAGGAATCAAAGCCAGAATCCAAGTGTGGCTATGCCGCGGCTGTTGCTGTTTCTTAATGCCTGTCTCCCGTCCTGTTGCTGCTTACTACTGAGGGGCGAATACAGACCCAGAGCTCTCAGAAGGAAGCGGCAAGCCCAAGTCTCCTGCAGTGGCCACATACCCAACAGCAAAAAGTTTCCAGCCTGTGTGCATCACGTGGTGTCTGAGCCTCGGGTCCCTGGCCCAAGCTCAGCACATGTGTGTCTCCTCTGTGGCTGCCTAAAGACAGAGGCCGCCTGCTCGTTGGGATTCCACGGAACAGCAGGGTGTGCAGTGTGGTCAGAGCCTAGCAAACAGATCGTTGTGCCCTTTGTGTTCCTGCTTGTAACCACAGTTGTCTCGGTTACTTTCCTGTTCCTGTGAAGAGGCTTAGAACTACGACCAAGACAACGTAAGCAAGCAAGCAAAGCAAGCAAGCAAAGCAAGCAAGCAAGCAAGCAAAGCAAGCAAGCAAGCAAGCAAGCAAGCAAAGCAAGCAAGCAAGCAAGCAAAGCAAGCAAGCAAAGCAAGCAAGCAAGCAAAGAAAGCAAGCAAGCAAAGCAAGCAAGCAAGCAAGCAAGCAAGCAAAGAAAGCAAGCAAAGCAAGCAAGCAAGCAAGCAGGCAAGCAAAGCAAGCAAGCAAGCAAAGCAAGCAAGCAAGCATGCATCTATTTGGGGCACACAGTTCCAGAAGGTCGTAGAGTTCATGACTGTGATGTTTGAAACAACAGTCAGGAGGCAAAGTGGGGTGAGGGAGGGCAGGGGGCCAGCTAGGCTAACTGGGAGTAACATGAGCATTTTGAAACCTCAAAGCCTATCCCTAGTGACATAATTCCTCTAGCAAGGCCACACCTCCCAATCCTTCCCAAACAGTTCCACCTGTTGGGAACAAGGATTCTTGAGCCTTTGGAGCCAGTCGCGAGCAGACCACAGCAGTCTGTACTTAGAAAGCTTTCAACTGTCTGGAGACACTTGGGTGCCTGCTGCCCTCAGCACCGTAATAAACACTAGTTCCACTAGCTCAGGGGTTCACACGCTGACAACAGTAGCATCTTAATGCCTTGCACATGCCTTAATATGCCATGCAGTATACATTGTCGTTAGTGCCACTTGGATCCTAGGGTTGCTCCTGCTTACTGGGATCAGCACTTATCTGGTATTATGTTCATGTATTACCTGCATCCGAGCTGCTGGGGCGCCACACTTTAAGCTCAGCATCTCCCCACAAGCCTTCAGGATGGGCTAGTACTTCCGCCATTATAACCCAGGCAGCAGTCTACACTGAGTGGGAAAGAGGAGAGCAGGCGGCTTTTGGGTCAGGAGCGAGGCTGCGTGTGGCTCAGTTTCTATTGTCTGGAATGGAGCTGTGTGCTCTCCTGAGTTCAGGAAGAGATTGGAGATTGCCTTCTTAGTTTCAGGGTCACACCCCATTCTGATCCCATCCATACCATTCCTTTTTACCTCTCCTCCTCGGTTTTTCTTTAGTGATGATGTAATGGGAACGTGTACCCACTTGTCACTTGCCGTTTGCCTTCCTCCTTCTTCTCCCTGCTGTCAATGCTGTGTGTGGGAGCAGTGCCCAGTGTTTGCTGTGCTGCTGGGGTTACTGTCCTAGGAGATGCCCAGCAGTCATTTTCTCTGGCAGAGGCACTATCCTGTCTGCTGTCCCCTGCCCCCAGGTGTGCACTGAGATGAGGAAATCTGGGTAAGAGCACCCGGTTCAGTTGCTGCGTCTGAGGTGTGCTGGTGCCAGCGTGGAAGCTGGCTTCTTTTCCTTCCCAGATGCCACGTTGTGGGTCCCCGTCCAGCCCCTGTGCCACACCAGCAAGGATGAGGCCAGGGTTGAGTCAATGCAGCATGACACAGGCTTCCAAGCCTTTGCCACTCGGCACGCTGCCCCAGACCTGGAGGAGATGCACCCACTCACCTCCGTGACCATGATGGGGAAGCAGCATGAAAGAGCCCTGCCTCTCTCAGCGTCATAGCGCAGCGGAGGAAACCACAGGGCTCAAGTGGAATGCCGAGCCTGGGCTTTCTGGAGAACTGGGTTGTTCTGAGTCATGGTGGAAATATCTCTCAGCATGCCTCTCTTTAGGCTCGGAGGCCTGTAACTGGGGTGGGTTCTCAGGCTCATAGGCTTGCAGAGTGCTGGAAGGCACCAGAACACAAAGTAGTCCAGCATCCCTTAGGGACCACATGACTAATCCATCCCAGAAGGCCGTTCCTCCAGGCCTCCTGTCCTTCCCAGGTGTTAGCCTCTCAGTGGTGTACCCCTCATGGATGGTGGGCTGTGTGGTGGGCAAGACAGGCATGTGGCGGACCCTTTGCTCATATTTGTAGGCAGCTCTGAGACAACAGTGCATTTAGGCAGGATTATGTCAGTAAACATCGTGTGGCCAGGAGGTTCAGCCAAAGACCTTGTGTTTATTTCCGCCCTGGCAATGCCTGGCTCTGCCATGCAGCCCACAGCCACAAGCTCTGGACAGAGCGCCTGGGTAGCTGTGACTGGATTCTTCCCTTCCAGAGATAATGAGAACATGGTGACTGTGGTTTCCCACTTGAAGCTACCTCTCCTGTTCTGTAGGAATTTGGAATCAGATTTAGAAGTGAGAGGCAGTGTGCCCGGGAGTCCTACAGTGGCTGTTCCCAGGTTAGGGCTTTTCTGCAAAGGTGTCACAGTTTCGTCTTTCTCCTCCGCATTGTCTGTTGAGGTTCTGTGTCCTCTTTTCTTGCTTCCTTCTTGCCCTGTCCTTAATAATTAAGGAGCAGCCACGTTCACTCAGTGGTACCTCATTCAGAGTAGCCCATGAGGCGATGGAGAGCAGTGCGTGCCCTCACGCCGCCTGCCTCAGTGCCTGCCTGCATTTCTGGGCCTTCCTCTACTTTACCAGAGAGGGTAGTGCTGCAGGGAGAAAAGCGAGATCCCTGTGGGACTCCGTGGTCTCTGATCCCATGTCACCACGTGTATGCCCGGGCAGGCCACAGGCTGGACAGGACTATCTCAGGGTACAGATGGAGAGGCTTCTGTGTCACTTCTGGGGACCTGTGGTTTCCAGAGGCTGCGAGTGAACAGGAACTAGACTGCCCCAGGAAGGAGCTGATTGGCCTTAGAAATGTTGGTACCTAATATTGCATCTGGAGGAAGAGGCCTCAGCATGTAAGGCACATGGGTGTCAGCTGTAATGGCTCTGTTACATCAGCTCTGGTGTGTGGGTAGGTGTGGGTGCACGTGTGGGCACATGTGCATGATCTTTTAAAGTCCTGATAAAGCACACACAGACCATGTTACCTGTCTTTAAGCACAAATTTTTTTTCTGTTTTTCTGGCATTTGTGTGAACACATTCACACTACCATGCTGCCTTCACCGTGGTCTCTCCATAGACTCTGCTGTCTGACTGAGCAAGCCTCATGCAGGTGGACACACCGTCCTTTTCAGTGGAGTGTTTTGCTGACTGGCATCTTCTGGCAGGGTTCCCCTGCTGTAGCATGTGCCAGGGTGGCCTCCTTTAGGGATGGATAGTGCTGTGCTGTGCTGTGTTGATGGACACAGGGCTGCTGGTTTATCCGGCTATAAGGAGCGTGGGATCGTCTCCAGACCAGACTGTGCATTCTTCCTGTGTTTTCCTGGAGGAGACGTGGTGACTATACAGCCATACTTGGTACCCTGTCAGTCAGACAGGAAAGTCCTTGTCATTTTGTCTGATGAAGAGATAAACAAGCCAGCCTGTTTTTCTCAAAGGAGCCATTAGATGTGGAAGACTGTTCCCTGGAAACTCCGGCTTCTGTCAAGGTAGATATCTGTGTGGAGTATTATCCATCAGTGGGTACCCTGTATGTGGGATTACCCATCAGTGGGGTACTCAGTCAGTGGGGTACCTCATCATTGGATACTCCGTCTGAGGGGCTATCTATCAGTGAAGTACTTAGTAGTGGGGTACCCCATCAGTGGATACTCCAACTGTGGGGTTACCTATCAGTGAGGTACTTAGTGGGGTACGCCATCAGTGGATATTCCCATCTGTGGGGTTACTCATCAGTGGGGTACTCTATCAGTGCGGTGCCCCATCAGTGGGTACTCCATCTGTGGGGTGCCCCATTAGTGGGGTACTCCGTCAGTGGGATTTGGGAACTCAGGAAAAACCTTTCTCTTTATAACTGCACTGTAGCCAGATTGGGCTTATGTAACCATGCTCAGTGCTGGTCTTACTGTGGTACTCACCCAACACTCTTCCAGGTGAGCCAATGCTTCCTGGGCACAGAGTGTGTGGTTCAATGGTTTGTGACCTCCAGGCCACTTCGTCTTGGCTGCTGGACCTGAGGCAGGTAGCTTAACCTTGAGTGAGCCACTCTATCCCAGATAAGGTGTACAGAGTGAGTGAGTACATCTCACGGGATAGAGACGTATGATTTAGCTCCCATGGGTGGAGCTGGGTCTGCTCCTAACAGGGCTGCCCTTCTGTTTTCTCATCACTTGTGCACACTTGATGGCTCGACGCTTGGCCTCCAGTGGGCCCCCCAGAGAAGGCTTGAGTTTTCTGAATATTTATGTTACCCTTTTTGCACTTGTTTCAAAACTAAACATTGCACGCGGGCAGGTTCTGGCCTCGTCACAGTCCTAGGGTTTCGTGCTTGGATCCCTCCTCAGAGCCACAGCCAGACAGGGGCTCAGGTCTTGGAGCGGGTTGAGAGCAGCTGCCTGCGTCCCAGCAGTTGGCCGGGTGTTCTGGGCCGTGTCCTCTTCCCTGCATGCTTTCTGATGAAGGGAAGTTACTTTGAAGCAAATCCAGGGTTTTTTTTCTTCCAATGTTGTCTCCCAGTAGGTGAGCATCATTAACCGCGTGGACGTCCCCAGGAGATGTAGGAAATAGATGAAAATTGATTAGAAATGGGACCTAAGGAAAACTCTGAGTGCAGGGACAGAAGGCTTTCAGAAGGCCCCTGCGCCTGCAGAGTAGCTTCCACAGCGACGTGGAAGAGTGGCTGTCTGAAGGTGACCTGCTCCAGGCCTTCAGTAAGACCTCCAAAGTCAGACTGCTTGTGGACACGGTGACCTTATGTTTGGCTGTGCCTGGGCTGCCATGTTCAGCTGTGCCTGGGCTGCCATGTTCAGCTGTGCCTGGGTTTCTGAGCTTCTTACCTTTGGTTGTGAAGTCACCTCGATAGGGGCTGCGCAGGCCGAGGTACAACAGACACCGCATATGCAGCAGCAGTTGTTTCTCAGGTATTGGCTCCCTGTAGACTTGTCCATTCTCTGTCTCTCTCTCTCTCTCTCTCTCTCTCTCTCTCTCTCTGTCTCTCTCTCTCTCTCTCTCTCTCTCTCTCTCTCTCTCCCCCACCCCCCTCTGGTATGTGTGAGTGTGTATGAGTGTGAGTGAGTATGTGTGTGAGTGTGTATGTGTGTTTTTGTTGTGTGTTTTGACACAGGCTCTCATGTAGTTCAGGCTGGCCTCATACTCATTAGTGGCCAAGGGTGACTTTGAACTTCTGATCCTCCTGCCTCTGCCACCCAAGTGCTGGGATGACAGGTGCACACTACCACTCCCAGTTTCTGTTACACTGGAGACTGATCCCAGGCTGCTGCAGCCTCAGCTGCAGTTGAATCAAGGCCTCTGTAATGAGCGAATGCTAGAGGAGATAGGCCCTCCCACTTCTGCGCCACCATCAGGTGCCCTGGGAATATATTCAAAAGTGCACACCCACTGCCATTTCATATACCAAGGCCGGGGCTGATGTGGTGGCCGGGCTGGTGCTCTTCTTGGCTTTGGCTGTGGTCTGTCTCTCCTGACAGTTCCTCCTCCTCTGCTCCTTAGCGACCCACAGAAGCTTACGTGACTTGGCTGGGCTAGAAATAAGTAGCCCCTGGCTCTGCTCAGCAAGGTGAGCGGCGAGCACACCAAGCCGCTTCTCGTCCAGAGTGGGGACATGTTCAAGCATGAACACTCGGCCCAGTCTCCCCTGATTTTTTCAAGAGACCAGTATGGCTGACTGGTAGGTCCTGGGGGTTCCGGTAGGGCACTGTTGGGGGTGTGTGACCAGTCCACCTGATACAGGGGCTCCTGGCGGCTTCCCTGTCAGTTCAGACCTTGGAAACCCACCTTGAAATCAGGTGTTATGGCTTGCTTCCGTAATCCTAGCACCCTTGGGAGCTTGAGGCTAGTCTGGCCTATTGTGTAGACCATCCTATCTAAGTATCTGTCCTCACTGTGCTGTGATGTGCTGTGTGCTCTGCCCGACAGTGGCCACAGAGCTCTGCAGCTACCAGGGACCAGGTGGTGGCTCTGCTCTCCCCACCCTCCCAACCCTCCCCACCCCCCAACACCTCCCCGTGTGGAGCCTGTGCAGGGCCTAGCTGCCTTGCGGTGGTCCTGGCCCAGAGGCTGTCTGTCTACCTACAGCCTCTCCATTCCTCTGTCCCGTGAAACATGCAGGATCTCTGGACTGTCTTCCTGGTAGAGGACCAGTGGTGCTGTGTCCTCACAGAACTTTCCCTTGCATCATAGGCCCTGGTGTCACCTGTTGAATACAGCCCTGCAGACCTGGGCCAGCATGGTGTCCCAGGAGGCTCCAGATGATACCTACTCAGGAATGTTAGCACAGGTTGCCATGGAGACAGCTTGTGGTACAGCAACAGTCTCCTTAACAGGCAGGAACGCTGTAAGTGGCTCTGGAAGAATGTGTTACAGAGCTCCTGGCTTGGCCTGTGCCCACCACACGGACCGCAGGAACCAGAGCGGAGTCCATAGTTAGTGATGGCTTCGCTGTGAACCAGCCTGGGGGGGGGGGCTCACCCGGGGCCCTTGCTCCCTTGAATCAGGCACGACCTCCTAGCTTTACTCAGCCTGATGTCAGGCAGGAACCTCACCTGCCGTCCAGACAGAGTTGTGGCCCTGTAAGTAGCGCATGAAATTGCTGTAGCAAACAGACAGTAGGCCTAGAGGCCAGTCTGCATGTAAAAGTGGGCAGTGTGAGGCTCCCTCCACGTGTCGGCTGTTTCTGCATGGAGTCTGTGTTACTGTGACTTTGGTGAAAAGTCTGGAAGGTTCTCTGCATCTCCAGGGGACAGGGAGATGGGTTGTCAGAGGCAGGCCGTCTGGCTCTCCTGTCCCCTGCCTTTCTGGGCTGGAAGGCATGTGCACGCTCCACTCCAGGTACACGCCCAGGTGGGCTCTGTTCTTCTTCCTGGACGTTCCTCCCCTTGGTCAGGCTTGGCACCTCCCTGCCCTGCGCCTGCTGCTACCACATGCCCCAGGGTGGGGAATAGTTACCTCCTTTCAAGTGCAAACCGTCACGGTATTGACTGTCTTTCAGTCTCTTTAAATGAGCTAAAATTAAGTCATATAATCAAGAGTCTTGTTGCCCCCCCCTCGCCACAGGCTGCTTCTGTACCTGTCTTTGATATGTGTGCGCATGTACGGCACACTGGAGAAGTCCAGCTTGAAGCTCATGCTGGGACCCGCTAAGGACCTGCCTTCTCTTTTTCCTTTCTTTTGTAAGCACATTTCTACATATCAGAGGAAACCAAACCAAACAAAAACAACACCCACAGCACTTTCCATCTAGAAGAAGACCTTGCAGTGACTTTGCTGTCCTAGCCTTTGGAGAACAGTGTCCCATTTTGTCTGAGGACGCCCCTGGACCCACCAACCCCCAGTCCGTTCCAGCCCTCCCCTTCCTGCCTGTGTCTGAGGTTCTTTTTGTCAAACCCCCAAGCTGAGGCTCCCCAGCCCGGGAGATGGATTACAGCCATTGTTCTTGGGGCCTGCCAGCAGGGCAGGGCTAGGCGGAGGCCCAGGCTCCCAGAGGCACCAGTTTGCATTCACTTGGCCTCTGCCTTGTGTCTGGAATTGATACGTTAATAAAAGGCCCCAGTGCCCAGCCCCTCTTACGCACGTATGCAGATTTATTGTGTGGTCTGTCTGCCTGAGTGTCTAACTTATTAAAGACAACAAAATGGGTTCTTTCTCATCCATTATTTGAGGAGAATAATAAGTCTCAGTCAGATTAGCTTCTTGGGACTCCAAGCTGAATAATAGCTGTCGGTGGGGCTCCTGGCCAAGAGCTCACCTCCTCCTGAAGCCGGGAAGTGTGTTCTGGACATTCAGAGTACTTTACTGTTGAGACCTGGCAGAAAGCAAGCGGCTAGAGGCCCCTAGGCCCATGGGGGCTGTGTTCCTCTCTGTGTGGGGCGCACTTACACAGAGGAGGAGTCCTCCCTTGAGCTCACTGGCCTCTGCACCTGCCCTCCTACGGCTGGTCCACAGCCAAAATCGCCGAGCTCTTTAAGATCAAGCCACTGAGGATGGGAAGGAAGCCAAAGCCAAGGAAGGCCCCTTGGGGAAACTCTCTGGGGTAGTAAGGGTTCTCCCAAGTAAAAATGTAGGCCACAGCCCTAATCCCCAAGGGAATGGTGACAGGGTCTTTACAGAGGAACTCTAGTTACAATGAGGTCACTAAGGTGGCTCTAAGCCAGTGTGACCGCTGTCCTTATAAAAGGGGGGACTTGGACACTCAGGGAGGTGATGAGAAGGGCGGGAACAAGCCACCTGCAGGCCTGTGACCCCGAGGCCTTGGATGCCCAGAGCTGTGAAAGAGAAACGTGTGCTGTTTGAGCCTCCCAGACTGGGGTCCTTTTAGGGCATTCCTGGATTCAATAATACCTTTAGGTTATAAATTAACTTCAAGACATGAACCGTGTGGTTACGCCACTTGGCCTGACTGCTGGCTCTTCTAGTGTGAGGACCTGCAGCCTTTGCTTGTTGGCCCTTTGCCTGGGGTTTTGTTTCTGGTACGAGCACCCTTCTGGGCAGGCTAGAGTTCTGTTTGGCGCCTGAGTGCAGGTCTTGGGAGGGAGCATACTTCCTCTCTGTAGTGTGGAAACCACTGGCCTCTGCTGAAGTTCTGCAGGGAAGTTGTGTGTTATATGTCTGCCCTCCTCTGGCACGCATCCAGACACCTCCTCTGGATTGGGCCCTGGGTTTCTGCTGCAGCCTGTAGGAGACAGGCCTCTGATGTCATGGCCTCTCAATCCCAGGGCTCACTGCAGGTGACCTGTCTCCAAATTGAAAATTAGAATATAATCCAAGTGGGAGAACTTAGTTCAGAGGTTAGGATAAACACAGTCTCATTTGTTCTTCTTCTTTAAAAGATTGGCACCCAGGACCTGGGGTGGGTGGGTGGGGAGCATGGGCTAGTGGGTCAGTCTCCTCTGTGGCAAGGCAGGCCTCTCCCAGCCATGGCCAGAGCACAGCTTTGTGAGGCCCGAGGTTTTTCTATGGAACTCCATTTCTGAGGGAAAGAGGACTTATAGCCCCAGATTTACAACCAGGTTCCCAAGAAATAGCACCCGAAGGTGATTACGTGCAGAAGAGCATTCTGGTCTGTTGCGAGACTTGTGGTGGAGATGGCTTGGTTGGTAAAGAGCTTGCTGTACAGGCACGAAGAGCTGAGGTTGGTTCCCAGAACCTCTGTGAAAAGGCTGAGCGAGGTGCCACATGCTCGTAATCTCATTGCCAAGGTCCGCTGGCCATCTGGACAAGTGTCATGTCACCAAGAGATGCTGTCTGAAAGAACAAGGTGGAAAGACCGCGAGGTTGGCCTCCAGCCTACACACACACACCTGTACACACAACGAGAAATCTGTGTCAAAGTGCAGCCATTGGAAGGAGTGAGGGCAGCCTGCAGGCACACAGAGGGGATCGTGGAGGTCACGTGATTTTGTTTCCTGTAGAGGATTGGCTGTTGACTTGAAATGCAGGGAGGCCTAGTCCCCCTTTTGGGTGGCATATGTGTGACCAGCAGTGACCTGGGTCTGAAGTAAAGAGAGAAGGGCAGGTGCATGCCACAGCATCCCTTGGCAGTATCTGCTTTCTTGGCCATGTTGGGCAGCTCCCAGTGGTTACAGTGTGCCCTCCAAGGTGTCCAGGCCATTTTCCTTGCAGACTTTCCCAAATCAGGTTGTAAACCAACACCTGCGGGCCCCATCTGCTCTCTGCCAAGAAGCCCTTGTTTGCTGCTGCCTACCGCAGCCTACCACTGCCTACCGCCAAAGGTGGCCTGCCGTCAGCCTGTGAGCAAGGCAGATTGTTACACAGCTGTGACCAGAAGGGTAAGGAGGCCTCTCCTGCGGGCCTGTGGGATGGCCGGGGAGCTGCACCTGTGTAGGAGCTGACTGGGTGACAAAGAGCACCCTGAGCAGCATCTCCTACTGTCCTGACCTCACCTGGCCTGGCCGGGGCACTCATGCCCTGAGCTGTCACCTGAGAGTTGCCCGCATTCTGCCACCAGTTCTCTTCCCTCTGCACCTAAAGCCACTCGACTTCCGTCTTTGAGTCCGAATGTTCAGTGAGCCCAAGGCTGATGGGAATTTCCCTGCTTGCTTTGTGTCTCTTCAGTTCCTGCTCCACCTTCCTGCAGTCTGAAGAAGCCAGTCAGGATGTAATGCGGTTAGACTGAGATTCACCAGACCTTCCTCCTGGGGGAGAGAGAGGCTACTCTGCTTCCTGACTGGTCCCCGAGAGCCACATCCAGGATATGGCGTACTGTGAACCCGGGATGCCACCCTACCCGGGGTCCTTCTTGTCCCCACTAGGCAGACTGCTCTTTGAGGTGATGAACTCACAGTCACATGTGGAGTGTGGCCCAATCAGTCAGTCTGAGGAGAAACAGTCCTATAGGCAGGCTGGCTGCCTGCCCTCCTAGTTACTCCTGAGCAGGCAGTGCACTGGGCTGGGGCATGGCCAGCTCAGCTGGCTCTTGATGGGCTTTATTGTCAGAGGTAGCTGACCTCCCAAAATGACTGTCAAGACACAGCGGGAGACACTGTCTGTGGATGTCTTTGGCGTCTGGTGGTCGCCCACCAGGCGCCCTGTATGTGTCCCCGGGCCGCCACTAGCCCTCCCAGCAGTGCCCATGTTTCTCTTGGTCTTGAATTTTGACTGTGGGCTTCTGCCTGGCATCACTGCCGTGAGGTACGTTCTAGATGCGGCACAGGAGGTTGTGTGAGTTACATGATGACTGTTAGCCCAAGAAAGCAAACAGGGAAGGTGTCGAAGCAGCCAGGACCACGCGACACAGCTTAGGCTCTGACAGCTCTGTGGCAGAACTGTGCGTCTCTGGCCTCCTCTTTCCAGCTGGCCACATGGGCAGCGGCATGAACACATGAGGGCTGGTTTCAGCCTCCATGTGCACCCACTCTCCTGGGTCCCCCCATTTATAGAAGAGTGCAGCACCCAGATCGGGGCGTCTAGTCAAGCTGTGTGGATGGCACTGGCCTTCACTCCAGGCAGGCTGTTTAGCAGTCTAGGACCTGGCTCTACTTGTGGAGAGCTGTGGTTGGTGACTTCCTGCAGAGTTTCGGGTCACACTCATGTCTCAGTTATCTGCGCCACGCAGCCACGGGGACGTTGAGTCTCCTTCCCTAGCCATGTGGTTGGTGGTGTCATCCTCCTCCTCCTCCTCCTCCTCCTCCTCCTCCTCATCATCATCATCATCATCATCCTCATCCAAGAGAACCACCACCACCACTCACATGAGCACCCTCCAGCTGTGGTCTGAGTCTCAAAGCTCATCACGTGGGAGCTTAGTCTGAGGTAGCTGCCAGAGTGCCTACAAGGCCAATGCAGTTTTTCACCTCAACTGCCCATGGAGGGAGGGCAAAACCAAAACCGAAACTCAACCCATGGCCATTTCTACCCGCTACAGCCCATTGCTTCAAACCAGTGTTCTTCGTGACACATTTCAGGATTAACTGCCAGACATCAGATCGTGGGTAGGAGACTCCTGGCATCATCTGAGCAATAGAATGTGGGTCTGTGGCTTCGGCTCTGTGGATTTTGCTAGTGTTCCCCCGCTGCCATCTTATGTGCCATCTTTGTTCCTTCAGTTTCACCATAGATGAAAAACATGATAATGTGTGGTCACAAGACAGGCCTGAGTAGGTCACAGAGTTCCAGAGCTGCTGAAAATAATGAGAGAAGATAGGCAGGACCGTGGGCTGTCAGCACAGCTGTGGACTAGGCTCTGGCCAGCGAGTACCAGGGGAGTGACTATCTGGCCAGTCAGTGTATCCTGGAACTATCCCTGTGAGGTGGCCTGAGCTGGCACCTGCCCTACGCAGCCGTGACTACTGTATCCTTGTTTGCCCTGAGTTCTATCACGTGGGTCTCTCTCTGCTTCCTCCCCTTTTGAATGGGGTACTGGCACTGTGCCGCAGGTGTGGTAAAGATCGCACACTGAAGGGCGCACTGAGCCTGTGGTGGTTCCAGCATGTGGGATGTTCACAGGAAGCCTCAGCTTCAGGGAAGCTGCGTCATGGCTCTCACCGATGGTGACATGTTGTCAGGCAGGAGCATGTGGCTCTCTGTGCACGTGGCCAGCCCCTAACAGGTAGTCCAGCAATGGCTGTGTGCTCACAGGGCGTCAGTGCCAACATTGCTGAGGTTTAGTTTGGCAGTGACCATGAGCCTATTGTAATGGCTGTGTGCTTACAAGGGCTACTTTGGCCTCTCCATGGCCAGTTTTTTTTTTTTTTTTTTTTTTTAAAGAAAATAGATTTAGTATTGAAAGTGGTGTTTACCAAAAAGACACAGAGACAGAGCCAGCATTGCTGAAGTCCAGTTTGCAGGGGTGTGTTAGGGTACCTATCTGAATTCCTAGGGTCCGTTGGATTCTGCGCTACTGTGTGGACTACACCTGAGGAGCACAGGGTACTGGAAACAGCTCTCTAGCCAGGCACTCTAGGCCAGGTCTGGCCAGTTCCTCTCCTGCTTTGGTGATGCTGAGCACTATGTAGATTCATAATTCCACCATAACATATTTGTGCTGGGCTTAAAACTTATTCATAAGAGTAATTTAAGAACATGAAAGAAAGTTGGAGAAGTGGAAACAGCACCCAGCATTCTCAGCCAGCGAGAGCGTTTCTACTTCCCTGTGTCTCACTCCAGGCTAGTCCATATGGACGTGTATTTTTAGATAGTTGTTTTATTGTGTACATAAAATTTGGTCTCCTGCTTAACATAAGCACTTTGCATATTTGATGCAGTCTTTACCATTATAATTTCTAACGAATGCGTAGTATCCTCGCAAGGGGCTGTAACATAAATTAACTGCTTAGTGGAGAATATTTTAAGTTTTTCTCGACTTCTGCAAAGGATGCTGTAGTGCTGTGCACAGAGTGTGGTCCTCACTTGGGATTAGTTCATTGTGACAACTCAGCTGGACCTGGGAGGGGGAGTGAGGGGTCACTGGTCACTCTTTCCCCTCAGGAGACATATGTGAACCCTGAGCGGAGTAGCCACCTCAGGAGAGTTTGCACTCTGGAGAGGCCAGCCCTTGGATCAGGTGTGCTGGACCCGGCCCACAGGTAGAACATTTCTATCAGCCACCTTTCCCCATGTGCATCCTCATCAGGAAAACGAGGGCAGTGAACCACAGACCCATTGTGAATGAAGACTTTGTGTTAAGTAACCGGAAGACCAGATGGGGTGAGGTCGCGGACTCAGCTGTGCTGGCTGAGGTTGATAAGACGTGAGGGCTAAAAGTGAGAAATGAAGTGTGCTCACACCACTCCCTGAGAAGCCCCTCCCACAGCCTCCCTGTGGTCCTTTTCCCAGTGCAGGCAGGCAGGCACTGCTTGCGGTGTGTGGCCCGCCTCACACTTGCTTCTGCTCTTCTGTTGCCGTCCCTGTCCTTCTGGAAGGTTCCCAGAGTTAGCCTCATTCTGCTTTGTCTCTCTTCTCCGGCTTCCACCTGGCTGAGAGCGTCACGGCGCTCCCAGCAGCCAGGCATACGCGTGTCCCCGTTAGCTGTGACCTCTTCTGGGATATGCCCCCTCTGGCTCTGCTCTGTCTCTGTGGCCATGTTGGGATGACTGCTCACCCTGTCCTCAGCATACAGGAAGACTGTTGCTTCCATGGGGAAAGTACTGGGTCTTCTGAGGAGGACCAGCAGGGTCGCTTGGCACTAGTGGGCACTTACAAATACCATCCTTTCCACGCACTGTTGGGATGGCCTCCCGAGACTTCACTGTCCAGGTCGTGTGGTCCCGGAGTGACTTGTAAGGACTAGAGGGGCAATCTATGTTCATGTTTCTAGCCGCTGGCCCCAGGGCTCCTCGCTCATCGCCCCCGTCTCACTCTTTCCCTCAGAGATAGTCTGTAAGGGACAGTCACAGTCTGTAGCTGGTTCTCACTTGTGTCACAGAACTAGTCCGGCAAAGACTGTGGTGTAGAAGCCAGGCCCATCACGAGGCGTGGCACAGATAGCGGTGCTTGCTGGGACCTGCCTTGTGGGTGTCTGAGGCTGACATGGACAGACTGACTCCTGGTGGTGAGCAGGGCAGGAGGCAGCATGGTGTGAAATGTGCAGGATATCGATGCACGAGACCGTGCATACCAAGCGGGGCCCCACAGCCTGAGGCCGTGCACTCACCGAGCGGGGCCACACAGCCGCTCTGTTGCACTCTGCTGCCCTCACCCTTGGCTGCACACTGTGCGGAGCCTTTCCGTCACTCCTGTCATCTGTTTCGAAGCCTTACTTTATTTTAAACCGTGATTGACTAATATGAGTCACAGGAGAAAGCATTTGCTAAAAATCCCTCCTTTTTGTGTGGAAGACATTTTCACATAAGCCTTTGACACACATCACTTCTGGTCTGTGAGGGATCTGTTTTGGCTGGAGATGGAAGCACCAAACGCACAGAATGGAGGCCGAGAAAGGGCTGTCCACGGCACTGCATGTGCAGGATCTCCATTTACAGGAAGAGAATGGATGTGGGTGCCCAGCCAGGTGGGCGCCCAGCTCACTCATGGACTCCACAGGCCTCTCCCTGTGTCTGCTAAGGCTGGCTGATCTGTCTTACGGCACATTGATGAATTTTCCCAAGAGATTTCTGTTTTAACTCTCTCAAAGGGGAGTTGGGGGCAAGATTGCTTAAAATTGCTGTTCAGAATGTCCAGGGACATACACCCTGCCCTCCGTAGGCAGATGACAAATATTAGTCTAGGAGTTACTTTCACTTTGTGTAACTAAGGTTTGCGTGAGCATTTCACTTACAATCTTTAAAACTTAAGATTTGGAGGATGTTGTGAATATTGTGTGGAGTTCACCATGGTGCCACCGTGATGGCACTCCCCATTCAGTGCCAATATGGGTATTTTTCTACTCTAAGTCCTTCCTTTATTCAGTTGTCCCTGTGTCCAAACGCACGTCCCCGGGAGATGACTCGTGAGGGGTGGTGTGTGAGCTCAGGGGACGTAAGGTCATGTTTTCCTTGGCTCGTGGCTCTGGCCCTCCTCTCCCACTACTGTCTTAGGATTTTTTTAAAAAATCATTTATGAGTCTTGATTAAGGATTTTGTAGAGCATCCCTCATGTTGCCTGGTGGGTTTTTCTTTGTTTGTTTGGTTTTGGTTTTTTCCCCTCATGGGGTCATGTACTTGGGAGAGGAGACTGTAGAAGTAAACTGCATAGGGTTAAGAACAAGCCAGGGTAGGAAAGGAGGAAACAGCAGCTGCAGTGGCCTTCGTAGGTCCTGCACAAGGAGCGAGGCTTCCTCAGCCAGACAGGCGGGGCAGGGGCCTCAGTGCGGTCTCGTCGCTGAGCCCCGTGTAAGTGTGTCGCTTCTGGAGACAGGCTGGAGTCCTGTTGAGCTATATTGGGAAACTGAGGCTCAAGGATGGAGCCAGAGTTGCCTGGGGTGACAGACAGACAAGCACGCGTCCGATCTTCCCCAGTGTGTCTCAGGTGTGCCTGGCTTACTGCTTGTGGCCGACTGACTGGGTGGCTGGCAGCCACTGCACGTGCACGTGAGAACGCTTCGATGGAAGAGCTTTGATAGCATATGTGTGGTGAGCATACCGGGTGTCATGCCAGGTTTTGTGTCTGTGAGAAAGGGCCCATGGTGGAACAGGTTTCCAGTGTCTGTGAGAAAGGGCCCGTGGTGGAGTAGGGTTCCAGTGTCTGTGAGAAAGGGCCCGTGGTGGAGCAGGGTTCCAGTGTCTGTGAGAAAGGGCCCGTGGTGGAGCAGGGTTCCAGTGTCTGTGAGAAAGGGCCCGTGGTGGAACAGGGTTCTAGTGTCTATGAGAAAGGGCCTGTGGTAGAACAGGGTTCCAGTGCTTTAGAGGACGGTGCGCCTGTGAGCCCTTTCCCATGGGCATGCATAGTGAAATAAGTGCACGGTGACCTTTGCCATGCTGTGTTTATGGCTTGTGGCCAACAAGAGTGTACAGAGCACACTCCAACTTCACTGACCCTTGCCCTCTGCTCATGCAAGCAGGACAGCTCTCCAAGCGACTTGTACAGTGAGCATAAGGTAAAGTGGCATCTCATGACTGCCGGGACCTCAAACCCCAGCCGCTCCCGCCCTGGAGGGTGAGATTGCGTTTCAGACAGGCATTTGGTTGAGTAGGAAAAGCCATCAGGACACTCTTAAGTCTAAGAACTTTGTGTGTGTGTGTGTGTGTGTGTGTGTGTTTAATCTTTTCCCGTCCCCTCTTGACTCTCATGCTTTCATGTCTTTTGGCTCTTAGCCCAGTGGCCGTTCTAGAGCTGTCAGTGTGGGCTAGGAAGTTTGTTGTGAGCTCTTACTGTTCCTCAGGTATGTCCAGGTGCCATTCATGCATGATGGGACAGAAAGATTCACTACTCCCCATTGTGCGTGGTGCAAAGCCACTTCCGAGAAGTGTGAGGCATCTGTGGAGCACGCCGTGGTGCTAAGCTGCTCGCCACCAGCCAGGGATGAGGAGGAGGACTGGCTTTCACCTTCAACCCATGTTCGAGACAGGCCCTTTACTTACACGTACAGCTCAGTCTGCTCTCCGAGGCCGAGGGGTCCAGGTTGCTGAGACTGCACGGAACCCTGTAACGTACAGTGGATTAGAGGCACATCGTCTAGCTGGTTGGTTGGTTTGGTGCACTGTTTTAGGAGGTTATAGAAACTTTAGGGGACAGGGAAGTGCATCTCCACAGCACAGACCTTTCTTTCTGTCCTGTGTCTGCTCCCTGGGGAGATATGAGCACCAGCCTTCTGTTGTTGGTCACAGCAACACGACACGTGGCAGTTGAGAGTGAGGCCTGACGCAGCGGGCGTGTCTGCAAGAACTCCCACCCCAAGGGATCAGAAACAGCCACAGTCCCTGGGTCCCTTGGTGAGAGGTGTGGTCTATGGCTGTTCTGCTCCGAGAGCCTGGCTTCTGGGCGAACGGTACCTCCAGGGGTTTGGAGCGTCTGAATTCTGGGAGCTGCGCTCCAGTCTGAGTAAGCCCCTTTCCGAATCTGGCAACCTGGCTTTTTATAAGCAAAGTGTTGCTGTTCCACTCAGCCCTGGTGATAATTAGTGAACAGTCTCTAAGTGATGCTGACAGGTGACACTGAGGAACCCGACACTCAGGAGTATTTTGGGGACTTGTTCTGTGCCTGACCATATGGTCTAGTAGCTGAAATGATTTAACACCGGCAGAATGTGTTTGAGGAGGGGAGATTAAAACAGCCTGTTTATTTTCTCTTTTCTTCCAGAGGCCTATTTTTATGTCTGTTACAAACATGGCACGAGCGTGCGGTTGCTGGCCCCACCTCACGGGCTCATACCCACCCATCACTAAGTAGACTCTTCTTCCTCCCAGTGCCTGGTCCCCAGCCTGGACAGGAGCCTTCACCACGTGCTGCTGGCATTAGGACATTTTCATATTGGAACAGCGCCGCTGGCCCACATGTGTTGTTAACGTCTGTAGATGGGGGGAGCCTTAAAGCGGTCACTGAGGAAGGGCAGAACCGGTGCCGAGGGTACACAAAAGGAATGTGACCCCAGAGGATGTAGGGGTCCTGTATGCTACATGCTGTACTTATGAGCAAGTGACTATTGTGAAAGGCCACCAATGGTGGCAGACCTGGGGCACAGGGGCTCACGGCAGCTTGCCTAGCCTCCTTCAGTGACCAGTGACGCTGGGCCCTGCCTAGAGCCCCCGGCTTTAAGCTAGGCTCTTACCTCACCATGTGGTTTTGCCCTCTGCTTATCTTTTAGCACTGACCCTTCTTAGCTCCACATTCGCCCACCGTGGTCTTGCCCTGAGGGTAGCACGGGCGATGCTGGTCCTGCACTGCTGATTCCTCCTCAGTTTCACAGGCTCCTCACTTCCCGACTAGAGTGCCTCACCCATGGGTCCAGGGCGTCCATGGAACCCTGCTGCCGCCTCTGACCTCTTCTCTGCATCTCTCTGTCCTGGACTTCCTGGTCCAGTGTGCCCTTTCTTTATGCTGCATCTTCCTCTTGGCTACTCAGAGAGGCCTGGCCTCTTCAAAGAGGTGTTTTTAGAACAACCCCAAGGTACCTTTGCCTACCGTGTCTTCTATTTGTCTGAGGCCACCGCCGTGCCTGACTCCTTATCCCGTCCCCAGGTTCGCCTGACCCGTGCCTCTGTACACAGGGCACAACTTTCCCCAGGGTGCCTGCTGGGTTGGGTCTCTGCCCTCACGCAAGTTCACACAGTGTGGGGGTGCCACTTGTGCCTGCAGAGCCCACGCCTGATAGGCGCGGAGGAGAGAGGGCCAGAACTGTCTTGGAGGCTGAGCAACACCCCGGGAGTCCGAACCCGTTTCCTGCCGTTGTGGCCATATGTGTCCTGGGAAGTGGGTTCCCAGACCACATCCCTTCACTCTGGTGGGTGAGTTGGTGTAAAGGGGAGTTACTCCCTTTAGAAGGTGGCACAGCAGATGCTCTCCTTAGCCTGGGGTCAGAGTGTGCCCCAGCTCAGTCTTGGACAGTAGGGTTGGCGATGGCTGCCGTGGACGTGGCATTCACAGTGCCTGTCCAGACGGTCCCTCTAAGGGGCAGCAGCCCAGGTTTCGGCTCTTCCTGCTCCCTCCTGCCCCCCTCTTTCTCTTTCTCACTGTTAGGGATTTTGAGTGGCTGTCCACTGCAAAGGCATCGTATTTGACCCTTGGAACCATGTTTTTGAATTTTAGTGACATGTTCACAATGAGGCCCCTTGCTTGATTAGGGTTAGGGTGTGGGGACAGCTTCTCAGCAGCCGGTGATCTCTGTAATTGCTTAAAATCTCCAGTCATACGAGTAAGGCAAGGACGCCTGCCAGTTTGCTTCTGGACGAACAGTGGCTGGTGCGGAGTAGATGTTCCCTGACGGTGCACAGCCTGAGTAATCGTGCCCTTTCCTCAGGCCCCCGTCCCCACCAGGTTCCGTGAGCTGTCTCATCCTTCATACCTGCCGTCTTGCACTGTGTTAATCCACCACCTCCAGAATTAGGAGCGTGGTGGGCACAGTAGATGGGGAGGAAGGGGCCTGGGTGGGGAGAAAGTGTGTTCTGAGAAAAACCCTGGGAGTTGGCTTGGGTGTGTTGATTATGTGACTACCACAGAGTATGACTGAAGCCACCAGCCCTGGCAACAGCATCAGCATCAGCATTTGATTTTATTCAAGGTGAAATAGCTTGATCCAGGAGCCAGAGTTTGAGAGGTCGGGCGCCCCAGTGGGAAGGAAGTATTAATAGTCAGAAAGTCTGACAAACCAGCTATGAAGTAGAAGTGGCCCTTAATTAAAAGATGCCGTGCTGGAGCCGGGTGGTTTAGTGCCTGACGTGGTCCCTTTGTTGCAGAGCCACACAGTCAGCACAGTCTGCTGCTGCGTGTCTAGGGTCACTGCACAATCACCACTGGTGGCGGGTTGAAAGTTTATTTATAACCCAATAATCAGAAGAGCTGATTACAAGTATCATTTTAGAATCTTCTGGGTGCAAGAAAAAAATGTAAGTAGGGTCCAGATGCATGTTCAAACATTTGTTACTGTGTGGAGCAGAGAGTGCTGGGAGTCGGTGGGGCTGGGAAGCTTCGGCTCGCCAGCCAGTCTGTCTATGATGTGGTTTGGAGTGAGGGGGTCGGTGTCTGGCGTCACCTCTCTCTCCCTACCCTCTGTATGCCCTTGCCGTGGTAAAGCCAGCCACATCACTCCACTGTAGAAGCCAGGGGAGGAATGCAAGGCTGCAGTGTGTGTGTGTGTGTTTGTGTGTGTGTTTTCTCGTTCGTTCTCCCTTAAGTGCAGGTTATGGGCTGAGCAAGTGCTGTTTGGAGGAAATCTCTCTTAGGTCCAGTGTATAGCAAGGCGCATACAGCAGGCCAGTCAGAGAGTGCGGCTGTGTGGAGAGCAGGATTGGCTGGCTACTGGACAAGTCCCCACTGCCAGTACCCTCCTTCCACAAGGCTGGGCCTGTGGGAGGCTCCTGTTGGGTGTGCACAGACAAACTTTTTTTTTTTAAACAGCAATCAGCTTAGATTGAAGTGGACAGAACGTGCATTAAGCTGGGTGGCTGTGGGGCTGTTATTTAGTTTGAGTTAATGTTGATAAATCGTAGCCAATTGCTTGCCCAGATGGATGGGACAGGTTCCACTATAGCGTCCATCTCACTCTGCCGGCTGGATCCCCAGCACCCCTGTGAGCTCTGGTGCACGTCAGGAGGATCAGTGGGCCCTCTGACACCCTGGGAGCTCAGAGGGCCCAAACCTTTGCGATTTCCCGGTGCCTCCCTTGGTTCTGTGACTCAGCTGCCATGACAGTGCTGTGCTCAGCACACAGTTGCGGTGGTCCTCAGTAGAGTTCTATCCCCCATGTTCTCCCTAGAGTAGAGTCTTGGCTTCCAGTGGTTGTGAAGAGAGTGACCAGTACGGGGAGCATTTCCTGCCGACTGTTGAGTCGTGACGGCACCATGAGACCCAGCCTTTGAAGTGGGGAAGTGGGTGCAGGCGAGCCAGCCAAGCCAGCGACTCACCCAGTGTCTTTTTCTCCAGGACGACTGGAATGACATCGACTCCATTAAGAAGAAAGACCTTCACCACAGCAATGGGGATGAGAAAGCTCAGGGTGTGGAGACCCTCCCTCCAGGTACTGTGTCTGGGCTGGGGCCGGCCTTCTGTGGCCTCTTAATCGTTAATGGGCTGAGTGTGGCACTAGGAGCGATGGTTTGGGGCAGATAATGAGTTACTTAAGCGACTGAACACTGCCCAAGAACACGCCTTTGCATTTCCTGCCAGGACGCTAGTGGGTGGTCAGCAGAATTTATTGAAAGAGAAAACAGGAACAACAACAGGAACAACACAACAGGAACTAAATAGCAGGAACTAAACAGCAGGAACTAACCAGCAGGAACTAAACAGCAGGAACTAACCAGCAGGAACTAAACAAGGTTTTAGCTCATGAAAAAATTTCCAACTGACTTGATTTGGTGGTTTTTTTTTGTTTTGTTGTTGTTGTTGTTGTTTTTAAGGAGTTTTAGGTTCATAGCAAAATGGCAAAAGATCTAGAATGTTCCCATGCCACGCATGTACCTCCCACCACCCGTCTATAACTTTACCAGAATGGGACACTGGGAATAAGCTATGAACTATATTAACTCAGGGTCACCCCCAGAGTCCAGAGTGAGGGTCATTCTGTGAGTTGCTTTTTTTTAAGACTGTGTGTGTGTGTGTTGATTTAAATAGAAATGGCCCCCAAGGACCCATGTGTTTGAACTCTTGGCCACTGTTAGGCTCTGTGAATTGGCAGTAGTAGGAGGTGTGGCCTTGCTGGAGGAAGTGTGTCACTGTGGAGGCAGGCTCTGAGGCTGTACATGCTGCTGCTGTGGCATCAAGATGTAGAACTCTCAGCTGTTCTCCAGCGCCATGTCTGCCTGCACGCTGCCATGCTTCCCGCCATGACGATAATGGACTAAACCTCTGAAACTGTCAGCCAGCCCTGGCTAAATGTTTGCCTTTGTAAGAGTTGCTGGGGCATGGTGTCTCTTCACAGCAGTGAAGACCTAAGACTGTCTGTGTGTGTGTGTGTGTGTGTGTGTGTGTGTGTGTGTGTGAACACATGTATGTGGCTGCCTGTAAAGGCCAGAAGAAGTGTCAGGTCCCTTGGTTTTGTAAGCACTGGATGCTGTTCTGGGAACTGCAGTCCCCTGCAGGAGCAGCACGTACTCTTCAGCCCTTCTGGCTAATTTTTAGCATTAAGTAATAGTCTGTTGCCTGGCTATACCACAGTTTATTTTTGCATTCAGTTGCTGAATGGTGTCTTGGTTGCTTCAAGTTCTGGCAGCTGTGAATAAAGCTACTATGTAAATAAGAATGCAGATATAATAATAATGTAAAACACACTTTGTTCCAAAGGGAAGAAATAAGCAGTGGTTGATTCTGAGTAATGGCTGTAGCCTAGGAAGATGGATGTGGTTGCATGGCCTGGGAGCATGGATGTGGTTGTGTGGCCTGGGAGCATGGATGTGGTTGCGTGGCCTGGGAGCATGGATGTGGTTGCGTGGCCTGGGAGCATGGATGT
>OU015753.1:4202996-4218033 GCA_907169655.1 Acomys percivali | reverse complement strand
CCATAGACCAGCTCCATCAGTAGTAATTCATAGTGCGCTTTTGCTCCTGTGATGAATGTTATTGTAAATGCCTGATATGCAGGACGTGTGTGACCTGCCAAGGGTTGGGAACCTCTGCTCTAGATTCTAAAAGAGGAAATTTTGCTTCTTGGGAGTTTGAGTGTTCGTAACCTTGAGCTGCACTTCCTCTCCATTCTCCATTTTATGTTGCTTCCTGCATTTTGAAGCTGCCTTTTCCCTCCCTCAAGACTTGCTTACTAATAGAAACAATATTTTAAATATCGAGATCCTGTACTTCAAATCAGCTTTTCCTTGAAAACATGCGTTCGGCCTTAGAGATGTATTGGGGATTCCATGTTCACACTCAGGTCTTGTGTGTGTTTAGAACAAAACTATACGGTAATGTGCAGGATGAAATGCTTTTGGATAAGCGTAAGTCTGTCTCTGACCTTTTAAAATGTGAACTCTTTGTCTTAATGGTAGAATATTTAGACATTTTTACAAAGTAAAAAAAAAAAAATCAAACATTGTTTTGGAGGGTTAAAACACAGAAAGTTGACACCAGGCATAGTGGCACACTCCTTTAATCCCAACACTCAGGAGGCAGAGGCTGGTGAGTTGCTCTGAGTTTGAGGCTAGCCTGGTCTACAAAGCGAGTCTAGGACAGCCAAGGCTACACAGAGAAACCCTGTCTCAAAAAAATAAAACAAACAAAAACAACAAACAAACAAAAAACAAAGTTGGGGCTGGAGAGATGACTCAGAGGTTAAGAGCACTGGCTGCTCTTCCAGAGGTCCTGAGTTCAATTCCCAGCACCCACATGATCGCTCACAACCATCTATAATGAGATCTGGTGTCTTCTTCTGGCATACATGCAGGCAAAATACTGTATACATAATAAATAAATAAAATATTTTTAAAAGAAGAAACAAAAACAAAAAACCCAGAAAGTTGTGTAACTATGTATGTAGTTTTCTACATACGTACATATGTACATACACACATATGTACATACAGGCGGACTGTCTCGGTAGCCTTAAATCTGCCCTGTAAGTTACCCCATGACATGGCAGAATTTAGCACAGCTCTTCACCCCCACCCGCGCCTTAAGGTGTTTGTTAGTAGAGTACATCGTGTGGTTAGTCCATAGCTTCCCTGCTTCCCAGTGATAAACTCACAGGAAGCATGCTGTGGCCTGCCAGCGTCAGAGCCCATGTTCAGCCTGTGTGTCTGCAGAGCTGCTGCGGATCTGAACTGCGCGAAGCTCAGAGCCTGCTGCTCCAAGTCTGTCAGGCGGTCGGGTTAAACTGATGAATGTTAGAGTACTCTGCTTATTTGTTTGTTTCTGTCAAATAGCTGCTTCTGTTGTGGAAGACAAAAGCATTTCCTTTCAGCAGTCTGTCACCTTTATTTAAGTTGGGCAAAAAAAAAAAAAAAAAAAAGGTGTTATAAAAAATGACACAGCTCTATAGTTTTGGGGCAAAATGATAAAATTAAATGTGTAGGTAACCTATTTATATACTGCTGTAAAGTGTTTTTTGAGGAAAGATACGCAAAGAGGCTATTACCTTCATCAGATTTTTTTTCATCCTATATACTAGGAATATAAAAATGAGCAGATAATTTAAACATAACATACTGTGACTCATTAAACAGCACAAAACTCCATTTTCTGGAGTTTCTCTGTTAACATTGATTTAAAACTATCACTTGTCTCATCCCGTGGGAACATAACTTATGAGGGTATAAGAATTTGAACTAGGGGCTGGAGAGATGGCTCAGCGGAAAAGAGCACACTGACTGCTCTTCCCGAGGACCTGGGTTCAATCCCCAGCAACCACATGGCAGCTCACACCTGTCTGTAATTTCATCATCTGACACCCTCACACAGACGTTCATGTAGGCAAAACATCTATGTACATTAAAAAAAAGAATAAATAAATAAAAATTTAAGAAAAGAATTTGAACTAATGTTGATTCAGATTGTGTGGTTCGTCCTTTTCAGCATCTGCCGCTTGAAAGGAAAGTGTTGTTTTTTTGAAATATTTGCCAACATTTTAGCAATATCTTTAATAAAAGGTATTTGTCTCCAGCATCTGGGGAAAAAAAGTGGGATGGGGTGGGGGGAGCTTACTTCTTTTCTGTTATCTTTCCTTTGTCAAAAGTCAGCTGACTGTGTGTGTGTCTCTCACTTTTTATTCAGATCAGTTGATGTATTTTACCAAAACTGCAGCTATTGCAACTTCACAGAGTCGTGGGCTGATGTCAGGCGGATGTCAGGCAGATGTCAGGCGGATGTCGGTCGGATGTCGGGCGGATGTCAGGCAGATGTCGGGCTGATGTCAGGCGGATGTCAGGCGGATGTCGGGCGGATGTCAGGCAGATGTCGGGCGGATGTCAGGCCTCTGGCTCCGTTTTCAGCATCTGCTGCTGCCTCACTTGAAATCTCAAGTCCGTTTGTTGCTCTCCACAAAACGGCTTGCTGAGATGTCGACTGTGCTGCATTGATCTGTGGGTGGAGCTGGGAGAACTGGCGTTGACAGCAGTGCCCTCTGTCCAGGGACATGGAGAAGATGGCCACTCCCCTACCCCCCTTCTCTGGCCTCTCTCATCACAGCTTTGCGGCTTTATCACAGCTCTTAGGTGGCGGTTAGCTTTAAATGTGAAGTCTCTTCTGGGGAGCGCCAGTGCAGATGATCCTGTGTTTCTGACTTCAGACCCCACGTGTTCATTGCTTATGATGCTGCCACAACCTTTATTAGTTGGTCTCATGTCTTTCCGTCTTGCTGAAATTGCTTCTAGGCACCTCGTTGCTGTTTCTCTCGTACTTTATACACAGATAATAATGGCGTTTGTGAACAAAGATGGTTTTATTTCTTCCTTTCTCTTCTGTGTAACGCTTGTTCTCTCACTGCTTTCACCAGGACCCGGGACAGTGAGGAAGGGGACGGCCTCCTTCCTTGTTGGTCATCAGTGACACTGTTGAATTCTCATATTTGAGCTGTAGATTTGCCCCACGCTTCCTTTGTCAACTTAGTTTGCTGAGAGTTTATGCCACGTTTTGTCAGGGCCTTTTCTTCTGTCACGCATGTGCTTCCTTGACGGCGTTTGCCGAGACAGCCTTGCCTAACTTAGGATGAGTCCCACCTGTGGAATGGAATGCTTGCTGTACATTTCTGGATTTGATTTACTAATATTCTTGTTGAGGATTTTCCCATATGTTTATGAAAAAAATTATTGTGTAGTTTTGTTTCTTCGTTTGTCCCCCGGCTTTGGTATTAGTTAGGCCAAAGGAAATTAGTTCCTTTCACTTGCTGCCCACAACTGCTAGGTGTCCATCACAGAACCGAGGCGCCACCGAACACCCAGAACTTACTCGCTCACTGGGAATGGCCAAAGCCCACACTCCGTGCAGAAGTAGGAGGTCCATAGCAAGGGGTCCCCTGTGCTTTGACCTCCTCCCAAGGGGTTCTCCTCTGGGAGCAGGGCTTTTAGAGATCCTGGTGGGTTAGCATCACTCTGGGTGGCGATGGCTGAAATAGGTGGAGGCGACATTGGGTGAGGATCCTATAGGAACTATGACTGCCTCTGCAGAGGGCTTTGGGAAAATGGACTGCGGGCTAGCCTGGGCTACATAGAGCGACCCTATCCCCCAAAACCAACATGCAAACCAAAGAACCCTGCACAACTCAGAGAAGAGCTCTTTGAAGATTCATTCATGCGGATTTGGAGCTGGGCACAGACCTCATGGCTCCAGAGCAGCCGCTGCTCACTGCTGAGAAGCTGCACACTCAGTAGCATCCGCAGCTCTAAACACCAGCGGTACCTGATGTTCATTGATAATTTACTTTTTGTTGCTTTGAATTTCCTGCTTTTTCACTCCTGGTAATGAGCTGTTTTAGGATGCCTATTTCAAGAGAAGTTTCTCACAGAGGAGCTTTCCCACTAGGACAGTTACCCAGCGATAACAGCCACCCCCTGCATACACCTGTGGTGACAGAGAGTGTGCCCACTCTCAGGAACTCTTGCACCCCAAAGCCTCGAAAGACTGTGCACATATGTTCTGTGAAAACTCAGTATAGATTGGTGCAATTGCTCTTTCAATGATGGGGTTTCATAAAAACAGGAATTTTAAGAACGAAATCTACGTTTTTCTTAAGTTAAAATGTGTTGATACGAGTCTTGTAAAGGCTGACACATCCTGTTTGAAAGACTTGTGGTCCCTTTCCAAGTTCATTTATAGGTGAGCTGTTAGAAACTTGACATTAACATTCCTTTGGTCCTGAGGGGTCCTCTGTCTGGTCACACAAGCAAGCCCTGAGCTAGGTAGATTGCCTCCCAGGGCCTCTGCCCCTCTGTGTAGCAGGCCTGTAGGTGCAGCCACCAGCTGCCCTGCCCAAGGGCAGGTGATGTGGGAAGTCCCTGACTGGAACTGGGAATCCAAGGATTGCAGCCGGAGCTGACTCAAGAGCCTCACCAGGGGATCTGGCATAGATAGCCTCTCTGCAGCCGCCTAGTCGATCGTAAATGTTGAGTCGCAGGGCAGAACCACCGCAGTGGGCATCAGGAGACTTACCAGTGAGCCGTCTGTGGGACAGAGTGGAGGAAGATAAGGGTGGCACGATTGAGGCATCGCCTGTGGGGGAGGGTAGGCAATATAGAATGGCCCAGAAGACGGAGGTGGGGGCGTCACCCTGGCAGCACCATCCCTCGGGTCACGTCTTCAGGGCCCATGGGACTCATTCCTTCTCTCCCAAGGGCACTGATGATCCAAGCTCACCCTTTCCTGACTCTGAGCCGTGGTATCCATGGCTACGGGATGCAGGTGAAGGGGAAGGAGGGTTCCTGCGCCCTCTTGCTGTCTGCCCAGCCCTCCCCTAGCTTGCCTCCAGTGGCCATCAGAGGTGGGACAACATTGGTGGGCAGGTGAGGAAGCCACCCCTCTCCATCTCAGGTCCCTGAGGTGACATTAGGGGGAACTGCAAGGGCTGTGTAGGAAGAGCCTCGGCTTTGGCTGCAGCTTCCTGTCTCCTGCCAGCCAGTTGGCGGTCTTCCCTGGCCTGCTGCTGCTGTGGGGTGAGTGCCGGTGTGACGCTGTGCCCTTCCAGTCCAGGCCCAGGATCTGGCCAGTTTGACACTCAGCTTCAGGCAGCTTGGTCCAGGCTGAGACCTCAGCAGTAAAGCAGTGGTTGGCAGGGGTTTGTGGCATGCTGGGTATTTAACAATGCTGAGAGTAAGAGTCAGCAGGTGGGGGGCTGTCACCAAGGACTTCAGGATCCCTTCTTATGGGGGATGAGGATGGGAGTAACCCCAGGGTGAGTTGGCACTGTCACGGGACAGTGCCCCTCAGAGGGATAGTCATGAAGATGGCCTTAGACTGGTTGTGCACAACTTCTGGAGATGTAGGGAGCCCTGGATGGCTGCCTGAGGCTTGGGCAAAGAATGGTGGCCTTCCTGCTGCAGCCTGGCCAAGTGTGGTCACTATGCACACAGCTCAACCTGAAGGCTAAGCCTTCGAGAAGCCCGCTCCTCAGGCAAACCTGCTTGAATGTTTTTACACTCCTGGCCAGTGAGCACCTGCTCCACAGCAGGCTCGGGTAGTGTGCCCTGTGGCTCTCACGCTCTCTGTGTGCACGCTTTATTTTCCTGCTGCCTCTTGTGAAATCTTATCTCTGACTTTTCCATCACCCTAAGGTGTGCTGGGTGGGGGTGGGGGTGGGGCTCTGACTAGGGACTGTAGCCTTTCCTTCATCTCTTTCTTAACCTATCATAAGATTGACTTACCACACCCCCCACCCCCTGAAACTTGTAATTCCCCAAAACAGAATAATTTAAGATGTTAGGAGTGCAAGTGGCCTGTGAGTATCAGGATTCGGTTTGCTCTTCCGTCCTGTGACGTGTGCTGCCTGGTTCTCAGCTCTCTGAACCTGGCCGCCTGCCTGTCTCTGTGGGCTGGCGTGGAGTCAAGAGACTGGGCTCAGGCATGGCCTTGCTTAGAGGGCGTGGGCAGGCTGCAGTGGAGGCCGACTGGGGTATGAGTTGGAGCATGCCCCCCGAACTTTCCTCCTCTGCTTTCTGCTGTTGCTGCCCCAGGAGTCTGCAGCCTCACAGTTCTGCATGATACAGACCAATTTCCGCAAGGTTCTTGAGCCCAGTGTTCTTCAGATTATGGGTTTCGGACCATTATTAAATGACGAATGCAATTTTATGTCACACCCACATGAAAACATAGGCTGCACCTGCGTCTCCCCTCTCCTGAGGGTGAGTTACGCTGTGAGGCTCTAGCCACTCGTGTGAGTGCATCATGACTTCTAAGCCGCGGAATGACTCATGTCACAGTTGAACTGATGTGCAGCCCCTGTGGTATTCTCACATCCTACCACGGTTTCTGAAAGGAAATGATACTTAGGTCCCATGGCTTCGTGTCCTAGGGAGGAGCAGCATCATTGCCAGGTGGGGCCCGTGTGTCCAGCTGGTCCATCCCATGTGTCTAGGTGGTCAGTGGGAGGAGCTGCTGAACATGAAGGGCATTCATTGGGGGGTACCACAGGGCCTCCTCAGCTCAGACAGGCCTTCTGTGGGGCTTTCTGGTCCCCAGTGTTAGATACGGTTCCCTCATGTGTCTCTCTCATCCTCAGAACATGAGCACTTCAGTGGGGCCAGGCATGAGCCTGCCTTAGTTTGCCTGTCCCTATGGATCTAGCATGATGCCAGTGTGTGACCAGTGCCTTAGAGACGCTGGCCATGCAATTTCATGGCCTGTTACACCACATAAAACCCTCTCCATGACCATGTGCCACTCTCAGACAGGGCACAGGAGTCTCGACTACAGGGAACGTAGCAACAGGAAGGAGTTGAAGCAAGGCTGTAAATGTCTGCGTGTGGACAGGCTGTTCTAGAATCTTCTCCCCAGGAAAAGGCCTGGGTCCTGTCTGTCCTGCTGGAGGTCTCTCTGACAGCCACACTCTTCACTTCTCTGTAGGGCCAGGCATCCTAACAGCTCCATGGAGAACCCCCAAGGAGGCCTCACAGGAGGGCGGGAACAACCCTTCCTTAGGATGTGGCACTTTTTATACTGTAGGCATGTGCCCCTCTCCTGTGTTCACTGATTGTGCTGACAGTAGCAGGATTCAGAGGGTGTATCCTATGCACAGGGTGTTACAGGAATGAACAGTGACCACTCATGGCCCAGTGGTAGGTAGCAGCTTAGAACGCTCTTCACAGGGAGGAAGAGGCAAGCTCAAAGAACAGATGACAGAGCTGGACATGGTGGCAGGAGGATTCTGGGTTGGGGGGGGGGTGCGCTCATCTTTACTGCCTAGTGAATTTGAGAAACTGTCTTTAAAACCATCCAATGCAAAGAACAGACAGCACCCCGCATGCTGTGACTCCAACACTCACCTTCCCTCCTGCCATCCTCACCTTCTCCTGGGGCCTCTGCTGCAGCTGAGCACCTTCAGTACCACCTCAGGGTCGCCCCGCTCCCTCTGTGCACTGGTTTTGGACCCACACAGCCTGGCTTGTGGCACCTGGTTGCACAGTGGAACACTTTATTAACTTATTCTTACATTGTCTCCTTTGCATGCCAGAGATGGTTTGGGACACGACTGAAATCCTTGGGAAGGTGGGCAGAGACTGACTCCTCCACAGGAGGAGGAACGGTGCCGGAGCTGCCGGCTCTGTCTCAGGAAGCTTTGAATGAAGTCTGGGCTCTGGTCTTGCACTCATGCCTTGCAGACTGCAGATTCTCAGTCTCCTGTGTGACAGTACTTGGGGCTGTTCTCAGCTGCTTCTTTGATTAAAATTGTCACCCTGTGAACAAGGCCGCCATCTTGTGACCTAATGCTTACTGCCGTCTCTAGCAACACTCTGGTCTTGTATCTACTTGACCCACACACACCCTCTGCTCTGCTTTTCCAGGGAAAGTGCGTTGGCCAGACTTTAACCAGGAGGCATATGTCGGTGGGACAATGGTTCGCTCCGGGCAGGACCCCTATGCACGCAACAAGTTCAACCAGGTGGAGAGCGACAAGCTGCGTATGGATAGAGGCATCCCCGACACCCGGCACGACCAGTAAGTCCTCCGAGCATGTGGGCAAAGCTGGGGTGTCTTCCCAGCGGCACTGGAGTTCCTCACGCCTTAGTGTTGTCCCAGCAGGAAAGACCCTGAAGTGACGTGACACTCAATGCCTCTTGGCCATTCACAGGGGTAGCTGGCTGTTGTTGGCCAGCAGGGAGAGCGGGAGAAAGCCGTGTGGCCCTTGTACTTGCCGGTCTGCTGTATTGTGAAGCTGCCCTCGTAAAATGCTGTTCACAGCCTTGGAAGGAAGAAAATCTAAACTCCCGTTCACTGGGCGAGCTGCAGTTGGGAACATTCTGGAAAACCAGAGGAGAGATTAACTAACTTCTTAGCGGAGCTGGGGGTGCAGAGGGCGGAGGGCAGGAGATCACACTTCCCTTCTGGCACTCATGGAGACAGGCCTTCTGCAGGCTCTTCTCCTTTTCAGGACTTGGGTGGGAGGTGCCCTGACACCCCCAAACTCAGCCTGGGGCATCCTGAGACCCTGGAGATTATCCTGACACCATTTACAAGGAGAGTGCTACACATAGCCTTGGTCGTCTCCCCCAAACTGTCTTCATGCCCCAGAGAGGAAACTGAGGCACTGGACTAGGAGCTACTGACAGGAGGCTGGAAGGGCCTGTAAGTATCAACAGGACAGGCTTATAGTCACCTAGGAGACAAGGCTCTGGCTCCATCTGTAAAGGACTTTCTAGATTAGGCTAACTGAGGTGGGTCTCGCCTCAGCTGTGGGCAGAATCATACCGTGAGCTGCGGTCCCGGGCTGAGTAAAAGTGAAACCAAGCGAGCACCAGGTGTGTCTTGGTCTGCTGTACTGTGACCAGCTGCCTTGTGTTTCTGCCTAACGTCTTCCCTGCCAGGATAGACTGCGCAGGGAGCCAGACACACCCTGCTTTCCTTGTGTTGTCAGATTTCTTGTCGCAGAAGTGAGAAAAGTAACTAATACAGGGCCTCCGCCTCTGGGGACAGAGCAGGGTGGGAGTGGAAATGCTACCTGGCCACCTGAGCCAAGATGCCACCTGGCCACCTGAGGCTTGATCTCCGTGTGACCGTTGCGCTTTGTGTCACCAGCGCTGCTGACCTGGGTTTCCCACCAGGATTTGACCGTGGCATGGCATGCTGCCATGGTGTGGAGAAGGTGGGACTTGGCCCTTGTAAGTGTGGGACTGGCTTTCCTGTCTCCATCGTGAGCCTCAGAATCCCTCGAGCTCTACAGACACACTGTCTTCCAATATTTTTGCAACAATTGTTTTTCCAAACTGATGGGTTGATTTCTGCCTGGTCTGTGTTGGCCTCCCCTGTGTTAAAGCAGCAGCTGGGGGGCTTTCCCCATTGGCTGAATTGGGGTAAATTAAATCCTGTGAAAACCCTGACAGGCTCCAGGAAGGGAGCACTGAGTATGCATTGGCCCCAGGAATCCATCTCCTGGTGTCAGTGGAAAACATCCGGCTGGCATTCTCTTTGGCCCCTTAAGGTTTCTAGGAGACCAGTGCTGTCACTCCTAACCGTGAGACCTCATACGGCAGAAGTCAGTCCTCAGTGTTCACAGAGCCGGAAGTGGAACAGGTGGTGAAAGCGGATTCAGGGTGAAGTGCCCAGAACCCTATCTGCCTGGATTGATGGCCCAGACCCTTTCTGTGCTGCCATCTGTGACTTCTGTCCCCCGCAAAGTGACAAGACATTAGAAGTCTCTTCCCTCTGGGCAGCAGCAAGTGGAAGGAAGCGTCTTTATGGATGCACTGACGTGTTGAAGTCCCAAGCCTCCAACTTGTCTGTATTTGGAGACGGATTCTTTATTAGATACGGTTAAGTTAAAGTTGTGAGAATGGGGCCCTCTCACTGAGAGGACAGAGAGGAGGAAGCAGTTCGGGAAGATTGAGAAAGTTTAAGAGTGAGGTTTTCCCTTTGGCCACATGAGGGCGTGGTGGGAAGGTGGTCATCTGTCAGCCCAGAGAGAGGCCATATTGAGAGCCAGCCCTGACCACAGGAAGGTCCGTGTGAGATAAGCGGAGGCACACAGGAAAGAAGGCCACCCACAGGGCAGCCATGGGTGGACGTGGCCCAGCAGGTCCTGAATGACTCAGAGGTCACTGTGCCCATGGACCCATGAGCCTTCATGACGTCCTTCAGCAATGGGGCAGGAGCCAGGCTGGCCTCTTAGCTTGTGGGACACTTAGAAGAGCTTCTGTGAGGACAGTATGCAGCTTGTAAGCAGAACTGGGAGTTTGGGGGTGTCACCCCTCTGCCAGGAGCTCAAGGTAATTTACTTGAAGATCTTTTCTGTTGGGAAGCCAGCAAGCCCACGTGGAAACACAGTGTTGGGGATTTCTTTTCCCTGCTGGCCAGGCACTGTCCTTGTTTCTGTTCCACTAAATCCCATGAGGGTGAATTTTATTTGGTGACAATTCCTTCAGCCTTCCAGCGCTAAGTCAGTTTCAAAGCTGCTCCTGTTTCATTTTATCTTGAATTTCAGATGTTGGGATCTGAAACGTGCTTGCCTCTCAGAGTAAAAGAGGGTCCCAAGCTGAGGGTGCCCTGCTGCTTCCCAGAGGAGCACCTGAGAAAGGTCTGCCTGTCACAAACCTGACTGTCCAGCAGGGCACAAATGGAGCGGTGGGCTAGACGTAGCCCTAACTGCTGTTACCCTGGAGAGTAAACACTGCTAATGCTATGGGAGGGCTGTCACAGGCGCCCGCCAGCACAGAGTGAGGCCCTGGCAAGGTGGTCTTTATGGGACCTATGGTTTTTCCATTGTGAGGCTTAAGGCCTGGGTAGGGCAGTCCAGTGCCTGGAGTGGCTGAGGAAACAGAGGACACTTGTTCTTGCTACATCTTATAAATGTGTACTGCTGGCCTAACATCTTTTAGTTGGAGAGGTGTCATCTCTCTGGCGGGGAACCACCTGTGTGCTCCCGCCCTACATCCATGGGCTTTTAGGTCCTATGGCCTGTGAGCTGGGAGTTTGCCTAAGGCACAAAGCTGTATCCAGTCTGGTGTGTGTTAGTTTTCTCACTCAGTGTACACTGGTATGAGGTGGGTAGGTCTCTCTGGGACTTCAGATCTAAGTTTCCCAAAGCCCTGGACACAGAGCTCACCCTCGGGGCCAGCAAGCTGGAAATGGGCTTTGGTGGGCGAGCCCAGGTGGCTTTGCCGTCTCTCTCTGTGGAATGATCTGGATTAGGCTTGTGTGTTAAAGGCTTGGCTGGTCCCAGTGCACCTGGGTGACCAGGCCTCTTTGTCCAGGTGTTAAGTGTGGCCAGGTTCACAGTTTGTTGTCCTGTTGGGAGGTAATAGAAACTAAGTGGGGCTCAGTTGACAAAAATGAGGCCCTGGGGACTATATTGCGTCAGGGTCAAAGCCAATGGCTATAAGAATCCGAGCTCCCCAGCTTCCGGCTACCTGCTCAGTGCTCTGCCGTGGGTGCAGCCGCCTTGCTGCCGTGGCCCAGAATCCTTTGTGGTCCTAGCTTCGGTCAAGTGACCTGCATGTTCCTAAAATCAGGAAGCAGTAAATATTGTGAGCTTGCGGCTGACCTCACTCCCACGGGAAGCTGGCTCCTCTGGCTCAGGTGGAGGGGTCCTAAGAAGCAGGAGAGCCAGCTTCCATTGTCCAGTTCTGGTTTGGGGGCCAGCAGGGGCCAGCGGGGGCAGGGCCTGCCGTCCATCAGTGTATTCTTCCTTTCAGACCCTCTGAGGTGTAACAGGCACCTGGGAAAAGCACCTGGCCAGGGCAGCGTGTGGCTCGGACAGACAGCAGCTCTTGTTTAAGCTGTGCCAGCCTCCTGAAGCCCTGGAGGGAGTCGCTGCCCTCAAGGTTGTCAACAAGGTCACACAGCTTCCCCGAATATGCATGCGCTACTCTGGGCAGAAATAGGTGATGCTTACTCAGCGATGCTGATTTTGCTGCTTGTTCGCTGGCTCTTCCTTCCTCCGTTGTCCTGGGCCTTCATGATTGAGTGCGTGAGTGCCCCTCTGGCCCCACCCCAGCGTGCAGTCTACTGGAGCAGCCATCACCTTGTAAGGCCCACCAGCTCTGGGACGCTTACCTGGATCCCAGGCTTTTTGCCTGAGATTTGCTGGTAAGCTTTTGTTCTTCCTGGTGGCCTGACACCCTCGACGTATGACTTCTCTCCACCATTGGGCTTGCTTCCTGAACACACTGGAACCTTCTATGTGAGCTCCAGCTCACTTCTGTGAGCTCTGGAGAACTGACTGAGTCCCCGGTCCTGTCTGCTGCATCCTTTACTCCGGTTCTTCTTCTGGGTGCGCGCTCTCCTGTCAGCTACTTAATGTTTCAACCATGATAAACCAGCAGAGTCCAAGATGGGTGAACCTTTGTTACTTCTCTGAGCAGCACACCTCCCCGCCCCATTGTTCTCTATGTGTACATACATACACACAGAGACAGAGACAGACACACACAGACACACACACACATAGATACACACACACAGATGACACACACAGACACATACACACACACCACACAGACATACACACACAGATACAGATACACACACACCACACAGACACACACACACAGATATACACAAACACACACACAGATACACACACAGACACACACACAGATACACACACAGACAGATACACACACACCACACACATAGACAAACACCACACACACAGTTACACACAGAGACACATACATACACCACACACACACCACACACGCACCACACACACACACATACACACACACACACACACACAGAGCGCAGCATTCTCGGACAGCGGCACGGTGGCTTTTGTGTCTTCCTTTCCCCTCAGTCACTCTGTCTCCCGCAGTTTCTGGTGAGGACAAACTACCTTGTTCTTTACAGGGCATTTTGTCTGTGTTTACAGTTGCGCTTTAAGATTCCTGTCTGTGTTCACTTTTGATTAATTTGTAAGAACTTGTGGACATTGCTTTCTGGGACGTGAACTTGTTTGGGGTCCGAGGGTCTGAGTCCCTGTAACTCCCTCCCGCCATCCTTGCGGGCCCCTCCTCTCTTGCGGGCCCTTTGCTGTCTTGTATTCTTCTTTTTTTTTTTTTTTTGTTCCTCAGTCCCCATGTAACCCGCTTCCTCCTCGGTGACTCCTGCATGTCAGTATTGAGTCTGCCTGAAATCCATGTGTAGACGGAGAACACGCAGAGCTGCTGTGTTCTGTAGTTGATGGATACGGAGACATTTGAAGGCTGTGCGTGGTGTTTCCATTTCCCAAGGGGAATAGGCTTTGCACATAAGATGGGCAGATATTGGCTGGGTTTCCATTGGGTGGGAGGGGTCTGGAAGGTTCCGAGTCTTTCTTCTTCTAGGAAGCGCTCCCTGGGACTCCCACCCTACTATCATCCCATGGTTTTCAGCAAGTCCTGACTTGGGTTCTGGCCTCCCCAGTCCAGGTAACTCCAAAACCTAGGTTGGCCTTCCGTGCACAAGGCCATTGGTGTTGGATGGATCGTGCCCTGGCAGGGAGGGGAGGGCAGCAGGAGCGCGGGCCCCACCGTCTTGGTGCGTCTGGCAGCCTGCAGCCTCCCCAGCATTTCCAATGCAGTGTGTGCATCTCATCCCTACCTGTCCTCCCGTGAGTGGTTTCGTCCAGAGCAGAGACCTTTACTGTCCTGAAAGCAGAGTGTTTCATCTGGAGTCCCAGTGGAGGCTGAAATGAACAATTCCTACATTTCAGGGACATGTCTGTCCCCGGTGAGGATAAGTGAGTAAACAGAAGTGTCATGGACATGGGGGTGGGCGATGCGACTTTTGTTAGCAGCTCCGCCTCTCGTTACTGTCAGATCAAGGTGGACATGATCTCTGACCCCGGGTTTTTATCTGTAAAGCAGTCACAGTGTTTCTGTGTCTCTTGGCTTAGACGTCTGTGGAAACACGAAAGGCCTGTGAGCCCCTGGCTACTGTGCTGTGACCAGTGGCTTGTGTGCATCAGCTGGAGTAGACCGAGCTGTGCTCTGGGCAGCTTTGTTCTCGACTCATGTGGCATGCCACGCCAACCTGGAGGGCTGACCCCAAGTACGCAGTGTCACTTCGTTAGTATGTGGGCCGCTTGGCAGCAGATCAGCAGAAAAGCAGTTTGGGGAAATGCCTTTGAAACCGTGACCCTGGCTACTGCCGAGGGAGTCAGAGCAGGGAAGCCAGACTCCGCAGGACGGCTTGATATGTCAGGTCAGCACAACTGCCCGCCATCAGCTGCCCACTTGAAAGCCTTCGCTTGGCCGACACCAGAGGAACGCCTTGGTGTGTGCATGTGCGTGTGCGCGCAGCCCTGGAACTGAACCCAGGGCCTCTCGCCTGTGAGGCAAGTGCCCTCGCAAGGGTACAGCTCCAGCCCTCTGCTTACTTTGTATTCTGAGACACGCTGTAGCCCAGGTCAACTCGGGCCCTCCTGCCTCAGCCTCCTGAGTGTCTATCTGGGCTTGGGATACGCAGCACCATGCCTAGCTCGTTTGCTTTTGAAATGGAAAAGCTTCGTGTAGTGTAGGAAGGTGACAGATGACACAGGGTCTTGCTTTCTGGGTCAGGTGACCTGCACTCCCCACATGGTCACATCATCTTCTGCTGGTGAGCGGTCGAGGACATTGACTAATCCGTGATGTCTATCCGTTCCCCACTGCAGACTATGTGTTCCTGAGATACCGGGTCTTCCTCTTGGAGTCCGTGAGTGCCCAGAAACCAGAAGCTCAGACTTGTGCAGTGTGGCCAGGATGTGTGTGTACACGTATATATACTGCGTGCATGAGGTGTGTGCCTTGTGCGTGTATGCTGTGTGCATGGATGTGTGTGTGCCTGTGTACTTGTACATGTATGCTGTGTGTGTGACTGTCTGTGCATTTGTACATGTATGCTGTGTGTGTGACTGTGTGCTTGTGCACTTGTACGTGTATGCTGTGTGTGGGACTGTCTGTGCATTTGTACATGTATGCTGTGTGTGGGACTGTGCTTGTGCAC
>OU015753.1:4163926-4182311 GCA_907169655.1 Acomys percivali | reverse complement strand
GTCCTGATCCTTGGCAGGCTTGGTAATTAGCACAATTTACCACTTACCTACACCCCCCCCCCCCCGGCCCGGCTGGGGCCCATGACCCATGTGCTAGAAGTACCCTAGACCTACAGCCATCAGGTGCCTGTGCAAAGTAAATGTTCGATTCTACTGAATTTAAATCCAAGCTGCCATGTGCGGCTGGTGGCTAGCACTCCAGTGCTTGGCGAGGCCCCAGAGGCAAAGATGACACCAGCAGGTGTCCCTTCACGACTGAGCCCCCTCTGGGTTAATCAGGAGTGAAGCTTTTGGGGTCAAGTGCCACTCCCTGACAGTGGAGGCGGCATAGATGGGACGTGTCATCTGGTGTCCGGCTAAATCCTCAGCAGCACATACAGAATGAGAGAACTAATGGCTGCACTATTTAGGGATGGCTGCTCATGAAAGCACTTCTTACGTCTTATTTTACAAATTGCGGTAGCTGAAGGAGCAGCACAGAAGTGGCCACCTCTGCTGCCTGCAAAGCCAAATCAGACTCTGGGAATTCAGTGTATTGTTCATCTTAATGACGTATACAATATCCTCACGTGATCTTCCTGGCCAGCCATCCCCCCACCCCCCAGCATCTTCCCACATGTGTCATATGGCGACAGTCTAGACCCTCAGTGCCCAGAGGTCCCTAAGACGCTCCTGACCACAAACAGGTGTGTCCAGATGTTGCCCACAAACAGGTATGTCGGCCAGGGGGTCCTGGACTTCCTGTCCTAGAGCCGCAGCTCCACGCCCTGGCCCATCTGGAAGCAAGCACCCAAAGTCCAGGTGCACAGCGGCACAGAGCGGCATTTCCGTCTCAAGGCACAAACTTAGCAGGAGAAGCTCAGACCAAAGGAAACCAAAGCTTCCTGCCTCTGGGCTCACTGGATCCTCTGTCCTTCCCAGTGCTCTGTCCTTCCGCTTTCCCAGCCTCCTCTGCCCCCGCTCCCACCCCCCACCCCCCACCACTACCACCACACACATACCTTCTGTACTCCTCAGAGAGTCAGGAGACCGCGTGTCCCGTGGCAGCCCTGAAGTGTGAGTCCTGTCTCACTGGCTTCAGTGTCTTGCCTCCAGCAGAACACTTGCTCATAGATGGCAGCGGCTTCTCTGGTGACTGTTTATCACCCTCACTGCTGCCCCTGTGGCCTGAGAAAGAAAGGACAATCCTTGTATCGCGTACAGACGAACTACTCCATGCAGCTTCAGATTCCCTGCCAGGACACAGCTTGCTAGAGCCGTAGGAAAGTCAAGAAGCTAGGGCCAGGGCAGCTCAGTATCCCTGTGGGATGCCGGCCGAGGCCTCCACTTCTGGATCCCCAAGGCCTGGGCGGGTGGCTACACCCTTAAGTGGATCAGGCTCTCACGTGAGGTCAGGCAGCCCTACCCGGGCCTTCTATCTGGTCACCTCACTGCCACCCGTCACCGTCACCGTGAGTCCCTCCGTCTCCAGGCTTCCATGCTTCTACATGATCTTGTTCAGTGTTCAGAGAGGTGGCTGGCAGCCCTGCCCTCGGTGTGCACATGCGTGGGCATGTGTTTGAATTGCTAAAAAGCATAGGCAAGAATATTTAAATGCGTTCTGACCCAATTCTTTTGTCTGCAAAGAAGACACCCAGAGCCCTCAGGCAGCTCTTGTGAGAAGGCTTGAGACTGCTCAGCACATAGTGAGCTCCCGGTTAGCAGGAGCCATGCCGTGTGCTGATGTTCCCACAGAGTTAGTGAAAAGGACCTGTGAGTGCCAGCAGCAGGTTCCTGCTGACTTCAGCTATGCAGGTATTTGCTGAAAGTGACACTGTATCACATGTAGAGTTTTCACAGATTCAACCCACATTCATAAACCCATTTCAAACCAGAGTCATTCCAAAACAGTGCAGGAGGAATTGTGGGTGAGAGCCAGACAGTTGACCTGGATCTCAGACTTGCCCTTGGAGCTAAAATGCCTACTACAGTTAGTCTTGATAGAAAGTGTTAGCCACTGTGGACACAGTCCATTTTGGTCACTGGATTAGCTACTTTTCTTGCTGCTCTGACAGAGGTAACTTGAGGGTGGGTTTATTTTGACTTCTGGATTGGGAGTCATTCTGTCGTGACTGGGAGAGCTTGCCAGCCAGAGTGGCTGGCAGCTGAGGCTGCAGGAGTGTGCAGATTCACAGAGCCGCCAGCTGGGGCCCACATGTTCACACCAAAACGTAACAGTTACCAAGGCCAGCTCAGCAGCCGGGTGTAGCTTTGCCCCTCGACTGGGGGCAGCTGGCAAGCTCTGGGGCAGCCGTGGGGCCTGCATCCGGTTCCCAGTGACGGCACTTTGACATGAGGCGTGCCTCGGCCTTGGGGTCTCTTCCAGGAATGGGCCTTGACGAAGGAGAAGTCGGTGAAGCACGTGGACCTGTGCCTTACTGTGGTGGACCGCTCTCCCGGCTCGCTCGTCAGGCTGCAAGGCTGCCGGGAGAATGACAGCAGGCAGGTGCGTCACTCGGGGCCGGGGCGGGGGGCAAGTGACGAGGCCTGTGTGCTGCTGCACCTCACACCTCAGGTCCAGTTGCTGGCATTCATACACTGGAGGTCTCGTTTCCATGCAATTTTTGTGAAATTATGTGATTTCTTAAGCAAAAACATGGATAAACTACTTGTTCTTCCTGCTTAACTTTACAAAAAAATCCAATCGAAAAGGTTAAAGAGATGAACCTGGCTGAACACACAGACCTATCAGCAGAGTAGACCAGACCCCACAGGAAGTGGACTTAGAGTTCGAATGTGATCTCCATGGCTAACAGTTGAGTAGAATGCTGTTGTCCTGAGGCGCAGGGCCACAGCAGCCGCTTGCTTACCTGCGTTTGGAGGCGCACTTCCCTCTCACTCTGAGCTCACAGTGAGACCGCAGGGTCTTCTCCCCGGTGAGAGTTGAGGGGCTTCTCTGTATGTTACTTCTCCCCCTGGGTCCGAGCTCAGTGGAAGCTGTGACATTCAGTCTGCATATTCCCTGGGGATGTGAGACAAACCACTCTCTGAGCCCTAGGGCGACGATTGGCATCATCAACAGCAGCGCAGGCACTTTTGACAGTCCCTCCTAACCTGCTGCTGGTGGAGTGCAGCCAGTCTTCCCATTCTCCCTTCCTGGAAGACAAACGTGTGGGGAAGCAGGCCTGAGGGCTACCAGAGCCGAAGCTAAGCACCCTTCCACTCACCTGATCTCACAGAGGGGCAGGTGCCCAGTTTCCCCACGCACTACCTCCTAGCGGCTAGCGATCGGTGATTAGGGGGCACATTCAGCATCCAGTTCCTGTTTAGATCCTAGGTGTCAGAGAAACACTTGCAAAGGGTCACCTCTCCCCAGTCCATCTCCAAAGCCCTGCCCTTAGACCTGGTACCCTGCTCTTGCTCTGCAAAGACCCAGCCACCCTGTGCTCACTCTAAACAGTCGTGTCTGTTGGTGCAGTTGTATGACTTTGAGTCAGCCCCTATATAGTGATTGTGACCATTGAACCAGGGAAGGCCAGGACCCCCTGAGAACGCGGTCAGTCCTTGAGGTGACTTTGACATAAGGCAGTGATAAAGTAAGACTTTTATCTGGGTCTCTAAAACTTTAAAAACAAGTTATTGCTCTAAAAGTCAATAGAAACCACCGCTCCAGTGTTATTCTTGGGGTCCTTCACTGAGCTTCTAAGTGGGGAAGGCCTTCTGGGTAATGAGTAGAGCCCTGAGCCTCCACCTGTGGGGCTGTGAGGGACCTGCTTCAGGAAATCCACCTTACTGTGTCCTGTCAGATAGACCCGGTGCTGAGGACCGCCTTCCAGGGACAGCCGCGGTTTCATCATTCCCTTAGTGCCCTCTGTCTAGCTGAGGCCTCAACACTTTGCAGACAGAGCCCTGCCCACCCCCACCCCTGCCCAGCAGCCAGAATCAGATTCTGTTAACTCCACACTCTGTCGGGCAGCTCAAAGGACTTGGCAGGCTCCCAGTGTCAAGGGGACAAGGGGGAACTGATAGCACTGGAACAGGACGGAGCGAGGTGGTGCAGGTGACACGGCCTCTCACAGGCTGCCATTGCCCCCCGACTCCACTGTTAGCAAGGAATCTGAGTGAGCAGGCGGAGTACCCAGGAGGGTCAAGAGAGCCGCTCGCCTCAGCCTTGCTTTTGGAGGGTCAGCCTCACGCTGTGGGCCCTGCTCTGCTGCCCCCTGGCCTGACATTGAGGCAGCTCCATGGTGTGTCTCAGTGTGGGGCTGCACCGTGTGGTCAGTGAGACCAGTGAGCTTCCAGGCACCTGACCGTGTGCATTTGCACAGTCAAAGGGAGAGGAGGCAGGAGTGAGAAAACATAATTCTTTGTCAGAAGGACTTTCAGAAATACTTCAAGGAACTGAGTGCATGTATAAAAAATTAATAAGAGCCACAGACTTTGTTAATGTAAGAGGAGCTGTGGGCAGAAAAAGAAACGTGTGTGTTATTTAAAAAACAAAAGCATAAATATTTGAATAGGATGTTTATATTCCTTGCTAAACAAGAGTAAGGGCACCTCAGACTGCTCGAGGCTGTAGGGCTTTGTGCACAGCAGAGTGGGCTGGTGGACTTGCTGGCTGTGGCTGGTTCCAGGATGCTAGCTAGCATTCATAGGAGCACCATAGTGCTGGCATGCGCCCCAAGAGTGGCCCATAGAGAACGCAGCATGAAGGAGTGGTGGCTCATGAGCAGAGAAAGCATGTGGAAACAGCAGGCGTGCGCCCAGCAGTGGCCTGCGCCCAGCAGTGGCCTGCAGACCCCGACTGCTCTTAACCGCCTCTGTCCCCGCTTTGCTCTCGTCCGCTGCAGAAGTGGGAGCAGGTCGAGGGCAACTCCAAGCTTCGGCACGTGGGCAGCAACCTGTGCCTGGACAGCCGCACGGCCAAGAGCGGAGGCCTGAGTGTGGAGGTGTGTGGCCCAGCCCTGTCACAACAGTGGAAATTCTCACTCAACCTACAGCAATAAGCGGCCCCCAAGGGCACACCGTCCACCTGCACGCCGGCCGAGTTTGGTGATCACGTTATGGTGTTTCTGAAACTTTCCGCAAAGCTATATACCTCAGTGTTCCACCATGGTCTGAAAGTCTCAAGTCCTCATGGAGACGCGAGCCGGGCGACAGCTGAGCAGACCCTCTGCTGCTTCCTGCTCACGCCCCAGCAGAGGAGCAGCCCAGTGCTAGTCGGGACAAGTGGACAAGTGGCAAGGGTGTTTGATTGAGGACAGAGGGAGCAGGGACAAGCTTCCCTCCCAGAGAGGACAGAGGGAGCAGGGACAAGCTTCCCTCCCAGCAAGAACTCAACAATCTCCATTTTGTATTGTTACCTTTCCAAAATCATGTGTGTGAACCAGGCATGGTGGCCAGTGCCTGAAATCCCATCACTCAGGAGGCTGAGGCAGGCAAGACCCTGTCTAAAGAACAAAATGCGATTCCCACAAAGCTGACCGTCCCTTGCACATTTCCCTGTCCTTCCCCGTCCCCGTCCCTCTGGGCTCAGCCGGCCTCCCAGCCGTGTCCCCTCTTCCGCTGACGTCCTTACTGTATTTGAACATGAACTTTCCTATGGTGGGACACTAAATAGAGCTACATATAAAGAGAATGATGGTCCGTTCCCTATGCGTTCCCCACATCATCCTGTGACCCCCGCAGCGCAGCCATGTAGAGGGGCCTGTACTCCCACAGCACAGGTGGATCGCTGTCTCGGGAGCCTCACCAGCCGGCCTTGCTGCTCTTCCTGCTGGGGGCATCCCCAAACCACTGGCCCCAGCCCACAAGCATCGGTGTTTAACTTCAGTGAGGGGGTTGCAGCTGGGTTAGAAAGTCCACTTTGCGCCATTGTCATCTGTAAACCTCTTTTGAAAAGAATTGCTTTGGGTTTTCTTTTAAAATTAGATTTCTTTTCTTTAGGAAAACTCAACCCCACAGCTTCTAACTAATGTGAGCTGGTAGGACCCCACTGCCTTGTGACAGACCAGGGACACTGGACAGCTGTCACATGCTAGCCCTGGCCTCACAGTGGCTTGAGACCCCGTGTATTGGGTCTTTGGTACTAACTAAGCTGCCATCAGAGCACAGAACAGCCCTTCAGCCCGTGGCTGGACCCGACACGTGTGCAGCCCTCGTGTGGGTAACACCCTCGGGTACATCCACAGACTGCTGCAGGAATTGTGGGTAGAGTTTGGACCACAAGTCCTGTGCATCCACATGGAGGACTAAGCACGTGTCAGCCATGGAGTTGACCTGGATGTAGGCAGGGGAAGGGCTGCCGGGTAGGGCTGCAAGCGTCATATGCGCACGTCTCAGGTGTCCCAGAGATGGCGGGAACCAGAGGTTCAGGTGTTCAGAGGGCCTTCAGGGGAGGCTCTGCTTCCCACCGGCTCCAAAGGGGGGCGGTGTGGCTGGCTTTCTTCTACTTGAGGAGCTCCCTATGTGCACACACCATGACCACAGAGCCTCTGAAGGCCTGGCCAGGTGCTGACCCTGTCTTTTCTACCCCTGCCAAGTAACCAACAAAGATGCATTATAACAGACAGGATGCCCATGTGTCTAATTAAGTCTGCACATGTCCACCTTCCAAGGTGGCCTCTGAAGACTGTCACTCACAGGTACAGGTGCAAAGCTGTCAAGGACAAGTCAGGGGTTGGCTAGAGCAGCCCACGCGCGATCTACGCTGCCGACCCCTGATGCCTCTGCACTGCTGTTAATCAGAGTGAAAACCACAGATGTAAAGCTACAAGGGCCGTTTTTAACTATGTGTGTAGGTGGAGTTCCCCAACCACACACTTGTACCTGCCCCCACCCTGTGGTCTCATCACCTTTGTACCATCTGATTGTCTGGCCACCAGGGTGCTGCTCAACCCAGCTCTGACCAGAGTGGGGCTGGGCAAGGCCCTGCTGTGAGCCATGTTTACATGACAGTGTGCCAAAGTGACTTCGCCATGCTTGCATTGTTTTGTCGTCATCAGGGGCTACCCCACCCTCCCCACTCCTGTTTTTAAAACTGAAAACTCCCAGGAGACCTGGGCGCACGCAGGCGAAGGTGGTTGTCTCCTGTGGTGGTCCTCGCGTCTCCGTGAAGCTGAAAATGATGGCATCCGTGAGTGTGTTTTGCAAATTCAAAATATAGTTTGGTAATTTTTTTTTCCAGTTGATTTTTAAAAGAGAACTGCTGTACAGAGCTTGTACTTTGTCCATTTTATAGATGGAGACCATCTTTGAAATTGTCTAACTTAAATAAAGAGAAGATACTTTATAGATAAGCTGCCGTCTCGCTCGGTCTCTATAAGGTGTGGGACCAGGCAGAGCGCTGGACACCCCCCGCCCCATTTCTCACCACTGTGCCTCCTGTCGTCTGCTTGTATTCATGATAACAATTGTTAGCCGTGTGGCGCAGGTAGGCTGTTGCTGCACACTGGCCGGCCCCTGAAGTGCACTCACACAGAGGCTAAGAAAAAGCTGCATGTGGAAGTGGGGGAACTGCCTGAAGTTGCCTTGATCTGTGCAACCTACTTCCTGTGGTCTGCCCTGGACACCTGACCCATACTCTCCAGGTACCACAGTTTTTTTATATTTAAGGATAAAATTCGTGGTCCTGCTCAGCAGCCACCTGGGGCTCTCCCACTCCATCCTGGCCTGGCACATGTCCTCTAGGTACCTTTGTGTGACTAGCTACGTGCCCAGGAAAATAAACACTGGCCAGTTACCTTGCAGTTTGGGCTAAGATAAGACAGTGAGGGGACTGGCTAGGAGATGCCAGAACCTGAGACTAATGTGAGTCCACTTCATTATTTGAGACACCAAAATTTTGGCACTGTAGCTAGCAAAGACAGTCCTCCTTATAACCGGTAATGTTCCAGAACCTTGCAGTATCTGAAGAGACCCTAACCCACATTTCTGAAAGGTTTCCCATCCCTGGGTCCAGCCTGGGAGCCAGGAGGAGGGCTGCAGGCCCCTCTAAGAGTTAGACTTGGAGCCAGACACAGAATTGAGCTGTGTTGAGCTTTGTGAAGGGGTAGCCATGGGGTGGTTCAGTGAGGCCCAGAAAGGCCTGGACCTTAGTCATGGGAGGAACGCTTGGGATCACCACAGGAAGGCACCATGTGGAATTTGGAGAAGCTAACTGTGGCTTGCTGAAGAGCATCCCATAAGGCCTTTCTTTACCCTAGAGCTGGAAAGTTCTCTTAGAACCATGTCACCTACAAGTAGTTCAAATAAACGTGCTCAGGATCTGAAGCAACAAACCAAAGAGACCAGATTTCAGCTCAGTGCATCTCCCACCATGGCATAGGACAGACACCTCTCACGGAGAGTCATGCCGCTCCTAGGGGCAGGCAGTGGCTCTCAGGAGCTTGGAAAGCAGGTACGCAGCTACCCTCTGTGGGTTCTTGTTGGATAGACAAGGAACACTGCTTGCTGAGCCACACAGCCCGCCGGGCCTACCTACCAGTGTTGGAAGGATGTGGACCACAGTACGATGAGATGGAGCAGTGACATGGTTTCAGCTCTTGAGAGGGGGTCCACTGACTTACTGAGCCCCTTCCTCTCCCTGCCCTTGGCTTCTCTGGTGCCTGATGGCAGCACAGGGGTCTCCTCAGGAGTGTTTCAAATGAAAAAGGGAAAAAACAAAAAAACAGAAAAAAAAAACCCCAGCACTTCGCCGAGGATCACAAAGAAGCCAGGCATACCAAAGACAGGTCCCTGCTTATAACAGACACTCGGTAAGTGTGTCATCTCATTGCGCCTGTAGTTCCAAAGCAGCAATGAATATACACGGTGTGAGGAAATCTGCAATAATTAATGGAATGAAAATAGCTGATTTAAAAAAAAAAAAGCAGATAGGGAAAGGAAAGCTTCAAGGCTCTCAGAAGCATCTTGGTGTGGGTGGGTGAGATCTTGTCTCCTAGTCTAAGCTCCAGAGCTCCCCCGTGTGACTCACAGGACACTTGCATCTCAGCACCCCCTGTTGGAGCCGCTCTGCCTTTCAGAGCTGGACTTAATTGATACTCTCTTGCCTGGGAGCAAGGATGCTAGAAGTGTCCAGTGGAAACTGGCCTGGGGGCAGGGGCGGGGGGACACAGATCAGGTGGGGATAGTGGTTCCCCATAAGAGGTGCCATTTAGTCATCCAGTGGCTCTCGTGTAACAGAAAGGTGCATCTATCGGCACAGGCGCTCTAGACTCTCCGGCCCTTGGGTTCCAGAACTTTCCCAGAAACCCCTGGTTCCCGAGCCTGTGAACATGGACTGAGTCACATCGCAGGGCTTTGACCTCAGTCTCTGTGATCAGGCAAGCTGCCTCGCCCGTGTCTCCTCACATGTATGCACCTGTTGGTCTGCCTCGGAAACCCTGAGTGACACCAGTGAGTGGCCAACTGCGTTCTTACTGACATAACAGTGGTCAGGTGGGCAGCTAAGCCAAGGACAGATTTTAAGGAAGGTTCCTCTGCTAACCTCATAGCACCCCCAGATAAAGCTCAGCACACAGGGGGGAGGGGTCTGGGCTGTAGCCAGCCATCTTCCCTCCACCTTGGACCTGCATAACAAGTGAGGTGGGCAAGAGTGAGAACACAGCCCCAGGATAAAGGAAAGGAAAAGGCCGCATGAGAGTGACCCTCGCCGTGGTGCCGCGTGAGAGTGACCCTCGCCGTGGTGCCGTGTGGAGGGGTCAGGGTTAGGGGGTGGATGAGATGGTGGGACTAACAGGTAGCCTGGGCCTGACCCCAGCTCTAGATGGGCCTGAGTACCATCCGGGCAGGGGATGAAGGAGGGAGGGTAAGGCCATCCTTGTACCGAGTTACCGTATGCCACCAAGCATGCCACACAGGAACAAAGAGAAAGCTTGAGAGGCAGGAATGGGGGAACAGAAAAAGGACTCGGAGTTACCTCAGTGACACTTGCTAGGGTCAGCCAGCCCCGGAGTAACTTTTACCCATTTGGGCACTGGGCAAGCCAGCACTCTAGCAGGCCAGCCGTGTGTCTGATTCATTTACATAGGCAAGTGCTGCAGCGGCACCAGCTCTGAGAATGAGCCAGTCCTGAGGCAAGGGAGGACTCACGCAGTGCAGTGCGTGTGTGACAAGAGCTGGTGGGAAGGATCGTAGGCCTACAGGAGAGACCAGGGCAAGCAGTCCCTTTGTAGCACATGGCAGCTCTCAAGGGCTGGGGTGAGTTGTAGAGAAGCCTTGGGGCCTTGTGAGAAAAGACCAGGGGTGGGGGCCAGAGGACGCCTCAGTCAGCTCGGGCTTGTACACTAGACCAACCCCTTGCACCTTTAGAATAGGGACCCCGTGCTCACTTGCAAGAGTGGCATCATGGTCAGAGATGAGTGGGGAGGGCATTGTGACCCTGTGTTACACACCTAGTGGCCCTCCAGGGGACAAAGACAGGACAGCGACCCCATGAACTTTCCATTAGAGACACTGAATCGCTACTGAACATGCAGTGTCTTAAGGATACAGGCAAAGGGACCAGCCCTGCAGTCTTCACCCAAGGAGGAGGCTGGATACGGGGGCAGGGGCATCAGAGGACAGCGCAGAAACATGGCTAAATCCAGTTCGCTGCCAGGACCAGAGGCCCACAGCCTAGTAGTCAGCCCTGGACACAAAGACAGGCCAGGCTTCCTCACAGCCCTGGGTGACAGGGACCGGAGAAGAGCATTTCATAAAAACCAGCCCCCTGGACAAGTCTGCAGAGCTGCCAGCCCTCTGTGAGGAACAGGCACTGACCGGGTAAGGACGCGGAGCTGCCGGCCCTCTGTGAGGGACGGGCACTGACCGGGTAAGGACGAGATAGGGCTGTAACGGGTGGGAAAGTGCCAGAGAACTCACCAGAACCTTGTGGCTCTGGGCAGCCTCTTCCCTCCTACTCCTCCACAAGGATTTGGAATCCATCAGTATTTAGGATCAAGTGTGTAAGGACCCCGAGGAGTAGGAGCTGGGAGGTTGGGTTTCAGCCTGGGAACCAGCCCTACCTGCGTGTCACAGTGTCACTCATTCCAGGGCACACCAGAGACCCACAAGAGGCCGTCGGCCATGGACCATGTGCCTCTCAAGCCCGCATGTTTAGTCCTCACTCCCACGGTAATGGCATTTGGCGGCAAGGCCTTGGAGAAGGTGTTCGGTCCTGGGAGTGGAGCTTCCAGAACGGGGTGGGTGGGGCCCTGCTTCTCCATCTGGGGGTGCACTCTGCCACTCACTAGGTAGGTGGCTTTGCAGACTGGCGTTTCTGTCCCCTCCTCACCCTGTTATTCTCCTTAGAGAGCAGGGTCTTGTGCTCCCCGGCTGCAGAAAGGGGGGAGGTGCCTGAGGCTTGAGCCCTGATGGTGAGCCATCCTTCACCCCAAAACATCTGCATACACGCCTCCCAGGAACAATAGGGCTTCTACCCAGGATGCCAGAGGGACAGACATCCCTGTCAAGGACAGACATTTCTCTTCATAACCAAAGAGCTGCCCTGGCCTGCAGGGTGGGTCTCTCATACCAGACCTGACTGCTTCTCTCGTGTTGAAAAATCAGTGGGTTTGGGGATGTGTACTTGTAATTCCAGAACTTGGGATGGAGGCAGGGGCACCGGGCATCCAAGGTCATCTTTGACTACATCCCAAGTTCCAAATCAGTCTGGTATCCCGTCTGAAAGAAAGAAAGAAAGAAAGAAAGAAAGAAAGAAAGAAAGAAAGAAAGAAAGAAAGAAAGAAAGAAAGAAAGAAAGAAAGAAGAAAGAAAAGAAAGAAGAAAGAAAGAAAGAAAGAAAGAAAGAAAGAAAGGGAAGGAATCGGAGAAGCAGGGAACTCACCTGAATGTCTTTGCGCCAGATGTGTTGGTAGCAAACCTAAGTCAAGAAGCAGAAAATGCCCAGGCCTGGGAATGAAGGAGCATGCCTCCCTTGCCTGGGGCGTTCTCTGGTGTGTCCTTAACTCAACCTGTCACCTCAAGACCCAGGTGGGAAGGCTTAGGACACAAGCTGAGCTGCTGGGGCATGGCCCAAAGGCAGATTCTGTATGGGAATATTTGAATATCCTCTCTGTCACCCACACGCCCTAGGAAATGCTCGTGGGTAGTGCTGGGACAGAGGTGCTAAACAGTGCCCCTCACACAAGCAAGTACAGCTCCCTGATAGCCAGGTGGCAACCTCGCAGTCACAGAGGGGCTTCAGGATGGCCGGAGATCACAGACCAGACCTCTGGGTCATGGCCACAGCTCTTCCGTCCACACTGTGCAACTCCTTCCTTTGGGTTTGTGGCTGCCACTAGGGTGACCAAGCCCTGCCAGGGCATCTGAGAGGAAAAGCCGATACAAGAGGTCAGGCAGCCCACCTACCGCGCTACGGTCTGTGACCCGGCCCCTTCCGTGGCCTGCCTTCTGTAAGTTTCCTCACATCCCCAACTGGGTAATTGGATGCCCTAAAAGCCGTAGTTTTGCTAAGGTCAGCTGTTTGCAGAGGTGGTGTGGGCACACCCCGTTTTAGACCGTTTGTGGGATGTCACCCCGAGTTCTCAACATCTTATGGGTGGGAAACAGCCGAGATTGGGTGTCTGGGCTCACTTGTCCAGCAGGGCAGGAGGGATCATCCTGGTGTCCTCTGCCTCTCAGTGCGCTGGTGGGAGTGGGAGCGGCTGTCCAGGGGTCAGCAGGCACAGCGCCTCACCTGCTCCCGTGAATTCCTGCAAGTCAGCTGCGGAAGCTGAGGCATCCACGAGGCAGGAAGAACTGTCCGCAGGACTGGACAGAGTTTTTCCCAAGAGAGTCAGATAGTCTGGCTTGGGGTGTGAGAGGGTGCGGGAGAAACAGTGGGTGTGAGCCGTCCTGGCCTCCAGGCCTGACCTCGTTCTCCTAGAAGCTGAGCCACTGGCCTGTGTCATTGCCGCTCTCAGTTGTATACCGGAGGGGTGAGACTCTGGCTGTGCACAGCCTAGCTCCAGGTGAGGTCCTTAGCCTCGGCCAGTGTGGCTGGGATCGTGGCTCAGCTTGCCTAATCTCAGGGCTATCCCCTGCTGCTCCTCTCCCAGGGAGCTCCCATCCGGCCAAACTACTACTACTTCCCCCCTTAGCCTGGCTGTTTTTCATACTCACTGTGTGCTTTTCCTCTGCTGGAAAATACGGTATAGCATCAAGGATCCCTGGCATCTTAACTGTCCCCTCTAGTGCCTCGGCACCCCATGACCCTAGACACACTGGGATTCTGTAGCCCTTTCCCACCCCTGCCCTGTGACCCTGTTGGTCCCAATGGCTGTACTGTTACCAATCTCATTTTGGGCCATGCCGTCCATAATCCCAGCCGCCCTCCCTCCCCCCACCCCTCCACCCGACCCCGCCACAGTCCAATCCCCCAGTGCATCGCATTGATTGCACTTAACACAGTTTTGTCGGGTTTGTGGATTTGAGGGCCTGCTGCCCTCTGCTGGACAGACTGGGAACAGCCTCAACCAGAGGCAGGGCATATCCCAGGAAAGCAGAGAGGCAGATCATTGAATCAGGCTGTTAGATTTGTTGCTGGTTTGTTTCTCTGACACGGTTGAAGTTAGACAGCACTGCCCCTCTCCCAGCCCCAGCTCAGGCCACCCTCGCTAGGACAACGGTCTCAGATTCATAGATACCTTATATTGTCCTGTCCTTAGAGGCCACAGTTTTGGATTTGGCCTCGATGACCCCAAGATCTTCAGATGTTCTCCTCGGCTGCCTGGGAACAACCTCCCCCACCACGCTTTCCTCTGACTGCTCAGGACCAGTCTGAGTGTAGTAGCCACGCCCTCCCATTCGCTCCTGGTACAGACACCAAGGTTACTGTGGGCTTCTTGGGGGAGGGCAGCGGTTTGGGATGTATCTAGCACCTACATAGTATATCATCCCAGTGTCAGTAAGTGACGTTCGATGTGCCCCCAGCCTCGGCTCTTACTATTAGCACTCTGGCCTTTCCGGGAGCTAGCAAGCATATAGATTCTGCATTCTCTTACCCTGCAGAACTGTCTCAAACCCTTCCGGCTCAAGAGCCCCCCAGTGGTGAAGCTCGGAGATGCTGGCCCCAAATTTGCCAGTGTCATAAAAGGCTTGGGGCTCTAGGAACAAAGTTCCTCAGGTTGTGAAGTGGCACTCCTCTTCCAATTCCCTGACCTGTCACAATGTCCCACTCAGTGGCAGTGAGTGACAGCCCACATACTCCCAAGCCTCGGTTCTTACTGTTAGCACTCTGACCAAGTGGAGACCTGGTTTTCTGCTCTCTACTGACCGGAAGTTCTTGCTTATACTCCAGAGCCTGGGATTTGGTGGCACTCAGTGGCAAGATTTTATTTAAGGAAGGGGTTGTAGTCCGCTTCCTGCTGCTATCCTCCCTCAGGTCCGCCACAGCCAAGCGTTCCCATGAGCTCCAGCTGTGCCTTGGATGTGGCCGCATCCACCCCAGGCTCTACATGCTGAGATTTCGTTTTGGCGCGAGGGTCTTCCCTCTGACACGGATAGCCCAGGCTGTTCTTAGGTTCCACCATGCCTAGCTACATGTTAAGATCCAGTTCCCGCAGTGAGGCATTATAAGAGCGGGACTTCAGTCATCCAGTCAGGAAAGGTCATCAGGGTGGGGCCCCTGACTCAATCCTGGTGGTTTCTATAAAACAGAGAGGGAAACTGCCTAAGGGGCCAGCGCTGTCTCCATGCGATGACTGGACCACCTTGGGATGCTCCCAGCATCAAACCACCACCAGATGGAGGGCCTGGATGCAGACTTTCAGATAGCGAGCCACGATCAACCTTTACAAAGCAACCTAGCTTTGGGCAGATCGCTATAATAACCAAACTTGAACTGACCCAGCCCTCAGAAGCCTATACCCTGTGAAATATGGCCAGGGTTTAGTAACCACAGCAGGAAGGCTGGGACTCAGGATAACACACAAACCTCACCACCCCACCTGCCTCTTCTGAGGTCTGTTCCCCCTCAGGGTGTCTCTGCCCCCAGGGAATCTTTGATCTAAAAGCTCTACTCTTGCACAGCTCCTGTGGAGGGACAGTGGAGGGCCCAAACCTGAGCTCTGTACCCAGAGGGAGGTGGGGGTGGGTGGGGAGGGTGCTGGTTTCCCTGGACTCAGGTGGAGCAGGGGTCATGTAGGGGGTTGCTGAGCACACTCTCTGGCATGGAGAAAGACTTGAAGAGCCAGGAAAGACAGAAGCCAAGCCACGGGGAAAGCAATAGCGTTATCCCTTAGGAAGTGGGACCTGAGGCTGGGGAGCCTGCTCTGTTTTGTTTTTTGTTGTTATTGTTTTGTTTTGTTTCTTTGTTTGTTTTTAATGCAAATGGGTGTTTTACCTCAATATACGTCTGTTCACTGCATGTGTGCCTGATTCTCACAGAGGCCAGAACAGCAGGTCAGGTTCCCGGGAAGAGGAGCCACAGATGGTTGTGAGCCATCAAGTGGGTGCCGGGAAATGAAGCCGGGTCCTCTGCGAGAGCAGCCATTCTCCCAGCCCTGGCCTGCGTGTTTTTATATGGTCCCTAATCCCTTCCCTTTCCTCTATTGGTCCTGTTTAAGGCACTCACCGCATCCCCTCCCATGCCTTCCAGCCATCTCTCCACACAGTGACTTCTGGGAGCCAGGCACCTCCGCCCAGGGAGCCTGCTGCCTCTTTTCCTTCCTGTCTACCTGTTTCTCTGACTCTCCTCCAGGGCCTGCTTTGCCCAGATCAACAGCAGCTGCTGTTAGGGTCAGGGGGTGATGACTGCTGAGAAGGGGCATAGTCAGGGGGGTGTTGGTCCAAGAAAGAGGGACTCTCACGAGACAGGCTTCAGGACAGGAGGATAGTGGTCCCACATCTTGAAGAACAGCCTGAGGCTCTCGCTTGGGTCTATTCAGACCTCAGTTTGCATCTTTTCTCCAGGGACCTTACGTCTCCTTATGACTGGAAAGTTGAGAGGCCCCGAGTCTCTCCTCAGATGCCCCACAGAGAACCAGGTCATTTAATTGTTGGAACAAGGTTTTGTTTTGTTTTTGTTTGTTTGTTTTTTGTTTTGTTTTGGGTTTTTTTTTTGTGGGGTTTTTTGTTTTGTTTTGTTTTTGTTTTTCAAGACAGGGTTTCTCTATGTAGCCTTGGCTGTCCTGAACTCACTTTGTAGACCAGGCTGGCCTCCAACTCACAGGGATCCACCTGCCTCTGCTTCCCAAGTGCTGGGATTAAAGGCGTGCGCCACCACGCCCAGCTTGGAACAAGGTTTTTGTGGGGACTTAGCCAGTCCATGAGGTCCTTGGAGAAGGGCAGTCCAAAGAATCCATGGAGTAGGATCAACCAAGTGTCCTCTCTGCCAGTTGGTTAGCTTCTTTTAAAATAATCGTGGGCCTGTCTCTCTTGGCTACAGGTGGGGGCTGCAGTGTTGAGCTAGGACAAGTCACGGTGTTCCTTCTCTGGGAAGTACTTTAGTTATTAAGTAGAAAAATCATTAGTGAGAAATAATTGTCTAAAGCATCTCATACGTAATTAAACCTAATATCTGGGCTTATGATCCCCCCTGGACTATTGAAGAAGCACACCAATTATTTTAGCCCCTGGTTACACATCCCTGCTAGGCATGGCCAAAATTAGTTACTTCCTGTTTTACTCTCAAGGCCAGGGGAGGATGTGTTCCTCCTCACCTGGCCTCTGACTCCTCCAGCGCCTATGGACCAGTTAAGTCAAAGCCCTCACTTGAACATGGCTCCACTTCAAAGCAGCGAAGAAATCCTCCTCCGTGTTGACTATCCCATTCCTGGACTAAATGCTACTTAGTGCTAAGTAGGTGGGTGGGTCTCCATGACCCCCGCAAACAAACAAGAGAGCAGGTGGATCCCCTATAGTTACAGAACACTTTGAGAGATGTGTGCACAGTCGCCCAGGACTTGACCTTGGAGGACGAGGGGGAACACTCTTCCTTTTAGTCCCTCTGACCACATTAATGTGGCCTCCACGTATGGTTCTAGGAGACCCAGAAGGTCGGTTACCTCAGTCTCGAACTTTAACTGTTCTATACTATTTAGATAAAGCTCAGGCAAAAAATACCAAACACTAAAAACTAATTAGACACACAATTTTCCTTCTAGGCCAGTTCTTTTAATTGTTTCAGAGAGCTGCCCAACAACTCCATTGAGCTATTTTCAGATTTGTTATCAGTGAAGTGAACTTTGGCCTTTTACATAGATTATGTAAGTGGCTTAAGCTAATGTAACCTTTGTAACTCGCTTAAGTGTTTCAACATTCTTTTCCATTCTGGAAAAACACCTAGCAATCTTTTGTTTTGTTTTGCTTTTCTAGACAGGGTTTCTCTGTGTAGTCTTGGCTGTCCTGGACTCACTTTGTAGACCAGGCTGGCCTCGAACTCACAGAGATCCGCCTGCCTCTGCCTCACACCTAGTGATCTTATGGGACATAACAACATGAATAAATCAACAGCCAGCAAGCCTAGCTTTGATGATCTTCTGCGAGCTGTGACTGCTGATGACATGAAGATAGCAGCTGTTTAGTTAAGTAGATATTACAACACAACAGCCCCTTAATGAAGGAAAGCTGAGGGCTGGAGAGATGGCTCAGTGGTTAAGAGCACGGGCTGCTCTTCCAGAGGATCCAGGTTCAATTCCCAGTACCCACAAGGCAAATTATAACTGTCTGTAACTCCTGTTCCCTGGGGTCTAACACCCTCACACAGACACACATGCCAACAAAACACCAATGCACATAACACTTAAAACAGAAAGAAGAAATCATTTTTACAAGTAGAATAGTCCCTCTGCGCACACACCATCACCACCACCCCCTCCTGCCATTCTTGCATTTCGCTTCCTCCCCTCAGGATCTGGCAGCCACGGTCAAGGGCCAACCCGGAAGCGGGAAGGGCAGGGGAAGCAGAGCCCAAAGGACAATGAGGTAAGTAACAGCTACAATGCTCTTTGGCCGCAAGCTGGTGCTGCAGTCTCGAAGGGAGCTGAGGTCATGCTATCCCACACCGGGGCAGCATTTTCCTTTCCAAGAAGAAAATCATTATGGAGAAGTAATTGTCTAAATATCATCTCATACTCCGATAAGCCTAATGTCTCGGGAGTATTGCTGGAGCGATGCCTCTCTGCACTGTGATCCACCCCATGCATGAAGGAGCAGGTCCTCCAGAGCCAAAGCTGCACGATCTCCAGGACACAGGGCAACAACAGGGTATCCTAGAGGAGTCCCAGGGAGGACCCAGTACTGATGGTGTAGCAAAAGCCAGAGGCCTCGAAACTGGCCAAGGCCTCTGCAATGAACATTTGTAGAAAAGCCGTCTGGGCAAAAGGGCATCGTGTGGGACACACTGTGATGCAGCAAGATTTCCCCTTTTTTCTCTGTTTGTTTGCTGTCTTTTGGTGGGGAGGATGCGGGGGGGGGGGGGGGG
>OU015753.1:4116691-4161411 GCA_907169655.1 Acomys percivali | reverse complement strand
CACTGACCATCTTCTGTAACCTGCCCTGGCCATCTTCTGTAGCCTGCACTGACCATTTGTGTAACCTGCCCTGGCCATCCTCAGTGACCTGCCCTGGCCATCTTCTGTAACCTGCACTGACCATTTTCTGTAGCCTCCATGACCATCTTCTCTAATCTGCCCTGGCCATCTTCTGTCAACTGCACTGGTCATGCTCTGTAACTTGCACTGACCATCCTCTGTAACCTGCCCTGGCCATCCTCTGTAACCTGCCCTGGCCATCCTCTGTAACCTGCCCTGGCCACATTCTGTAGGCTGCACTGACCATCCTCTTTAGCCTGCACTGGCCATACTCTGTAGCCTGCACTGGCCATCTTCTGTAACCTCCCTGGCCATGTTCTATAACCTTCACTGGCCATCTTCTGTAGCCGGCACTGACCATCTTAGGTAGCCTGCCCCGACCATATTCTGTAGCCTGCACTGACCATCTTCTGTAGCCTGCACTGGCCTTCTTCTGTAGCCTGCCCTAGCCATCCTCTGTAGCCTGCACTGCCCATCGTCTGCAGCCAGGCTAGGCTCCCTGTGTTGGCACTGGGACACCCGCCCTGCCCCAAGCTCCCGACCCACACACAACCTGTCCCGCTTGCACAGTGTGTTGTAATAGTGAAGACACAGAAGTTGCAGAGCGCCCCGCCAAGCACTGGTCTAATTTGAGGCATCCTATCACGCCTGACACTCCCTGGATGTCCAGGCACAGGACGCTGGAGGGACAGAGACCTAGGGTAGAACAGGACTGGAAAAGAAAAGAAATGACTCCTAATGATGCTTTGCTATACTGACAGCTCAGGGCCCCGGCATCCTTATGCTGCCTCTGGGGGCTTTCATGAAGGCGCTTCCTTTACCGACAACACTCGGCCAGGAAAGAAAAGCACAGGGAACACATGGCCCCACAATTCTGTTAAGCCTCACTGAACCCACTCCAGGCTGAGCGCCCAGCTGTGGAGACTTTCTATCCTGTTGGTTTTTTACATGCTCTGATATGTCCCACCAAAGGCCAATTTTCTTAACCTCCAGGCCAGGCTCATGTGCATAAAAACGTCAGGTGTTCCTTCTGGAGGCCCACATATTACAGACCCCAGTGGGTAAGGACACGTCTGGGGCGGCTGCCCTAGACTACCCACCTAGAAGACAGGAGATACAGCGAATCACCTTCTAGTCTTTGTCTCCCTCATCAGAGTGTCCTTTGTGGACGTGGCCACGGGCACCTGTTCTGACTACTTACTCTTGCAGTATCCTGCGGCCTTAATGAACTCCTATTCTCACGACACCCACCACCACATAAAACCCAGAGTCAGCGCTCCCTTTGACCCCTTCTGTCACATCTATAATCTGGGCGCAGCGTGAGGGATTTGCCACAGGCACCTGTCATCTGGAGAGCATTGAATGCTCCCTTTCCTCTGCCCGCTTGTTATACCAACTGAGAAGTAAATCCGAGATGGGACGGGAGGGGGACCCAGGGCATGGGAGGACAGAGGAAAGACAGGCAGCTAGGAAGGAAGGAATATTCTACCTCGTTCGGAGACAAACAGGCTAGACGCCAGGGAGAAGGAGCCGACACTGAGACCCGGTGTAGCCCCCATTTCCAGCCTCGCACTCAAGCAGGTTAACCCTTCCTGGTCTCCACCTGTCACGGCAGCAGCTTGTCTCTAGCACCTGGCCCTGAGCGGCTGCATATTTACATGAGCTGCCAAGGTGTAGCCAGTTTAGTGATTCAGGGGCGAGGCTGGGGAAACTCTTGACGACTCCTTTAGCTGTGTGGACTGACTGTCACAGGGCTAGGGCTGGGACCCAGGGCAGCCCCATAGCCACACACCCTGCCCCATCAGCTTGGGGACCCCCAGAGCCTATCGGTTTTTTTTTTCAAGGCTTGCAGAGTACTGCATATACAACAGGGATGGGGGTGCCGAAGAGCCTAGGCTAAGGGACGGGCGTATGTGTGGAGAAGGCATTTGCCCTGCAGCTCCAGCAGGATCCATCTGGGTTCTGAGCAGCTAGAGCCTTTCCGAGGTACCAACCCCCCACCCCCCCATCCCCCCACCCCCGACAAAGCTTCAACACGTGCCAGCTGCTCCACGCTTGCGCACTGGGAACCTCGTGCATCCAAGCCCCAGGCCCTCCCCACCCTGAGCGCAGAACAGGCTCCCTGCTTTGTTGTCACTGTTTTTCTTCTTTCCTCTACACCAGAAAACTTCAAGCCTACCTTGAGTTTTGCCTGCGTGCTAGAGTCTCAAGAGAAAACTGAGCCCAGCGTCCTTGTCGGCCTCAGGTGCCCACACTTGGCTATTTACAGCTCAAGGACCCAGCAGCGCAGTGTAGGCAGGGAAGCAGTTGAACAAAGGGGTGGCGTTCCCACGGCCCCTTCCCAGGGCATCAGGTGGGGAGTCTGCCCTCTCCCTCCCTTCCTCCTTGGGAAGACAATCAGTTCCTTGAGATCTGGTTTGCAGTATCTCTTGACCTAGGAGTCCTGTCATAAGCCCCACTCCCTCCTAGCTCCCTCAGGAGAAATAGGCCCTCCAGCCACCTCCATCCATCCATATGAAGTCAAAGTGCCTGGTTGGAGCCCGCTCCCTTACTCTCCTTACAACGGAGGTGGGCTGACTGGGTTCGACCATGCCCATGGTGGGGCTGTCCCCTTGCACAGAAGGAGCCCTTACCAGATTGTCACGGCCACTTGCAAGTCCATCTCAAGTTTTAGTCAGGTGTACAGCCTTAAGCAGACGTCTCACATCTGAACAGAAGCCAGGAAATGTGTTGGGGGTGCTGATGGTCATTCATGGTGGCAGGTGGTGAGGGGACCACAGAACTCATTCTCTGGGATGGACAAAGGACTGAACAGCCGGAAAAGACTCAAGACCAAACCATGAAGAAAGAAAAAGAAATGTAACAGCTGCGCTCCTTCAGGCCAGGAGGCGCCTCACCAGAGCCCACGCCAACCTGGGTATTTTATAAAACCCCTGGTCTTCCTCTTGCCCCTATTGGTCCTTATTAGGTACCCGCCTCCCATGCCTCGCAATGTCTTCTGGGAGCAAGAAGCTGCCAATTCAGAAAGCCCCACTTCCCTTCGTCCACCCATGTCCCTCTAACTCTCCTTCAACCAGAGGAATTCTGGGAAGGGTAGTAAAGGTGGGGAGAGCAAAAGAGGAAGTGAGCAGGGACGTGAGCAGGGCTAGAGAGAGAAGAGAGTTGAAAGCAGGAGCTGGAGAGAAAATCGCTGTTTAATTTACAAACGTTATCGTGTCAGGGCACACAGGAAGACGTGAAGGTAAATTCTGTCCTTACTGGGAGGTTGATTTGAAATCACTGAAACATTTAAAAGGTGTTTAAAAAACTGTCTTGGCCAGTCTAAAACAAAACAAAACAAAACAAACCCTCAAGCACTGTTACAGTGTGCTGCAAAAGTATTTAATGCTGGAACTCCAGAGATTGCTCAGTGGTTAAGAGCACCTCCTGCTCTTGCAGAGAACCAGAGTTCAGTTCCCAGCACCGCACTGAGCGGCTCACAACTACTTGTAATTCCATCACCAGGGGAGAGGGGATCGATGTCTTCTGGCTCCAGTGTGTACTGGCACACTGGACAAACAAGCGCGCGCACACACACACACACACACACACACACACACACACAATTATTAAATATTTTCATGTCTTATGTTGGAAGACACGTGCTGCTCAGAACCCTTTTTAGGTGTGTGTGCAAGAGGCACGGGGAATTTCCCTGCATGTGTGTATGTGCACCACATGTGTGCCAGGTGCCGACAGAGGTTCATAGAGTGTCGGATCCCTGGAACTGGAGTCACAGATGGTGGGTGCGGGGAACCAAGCCCAGGCCTTCGCCAACAGCAGCGAGAGCTCTTAACCGTGAAGCCATCTCTCCAGCCACCTTAAAATATTTATCTTCTCTTGTAATAAAGTATAAAAATCATCTGCATTATCCATCGTTAACAGCAACTTTCTAGAATGTCCAGCAAGGCCAAAGCCACATTCCTTTCATTTATTCAAACTCTAGCCGGGAAGGAGTCCCCTGGGCAGACTTTGTAAGCAGGATTTCCCTCAGAAAGGCTATTATGCAATTCTCCAGGTCTCAGATCACAGGCTGTTGGCCAAGTCCCTCAGGAGCCCTGACCCTGGGCGCAGCCCTCTGCACGGACCTCCCTCCTGGCTCTCCTTTGCTCACACACCACCTTTTGGTCTCTGCACTTCTGACTGGTATTCACCCAGCTCCCAGCTTCCGGAGAGGCAGAGGGTGCAAAGGCCAGCAGGTAGGTGGTGGGGGAGCTGCTCCTGCATGGAACAGTCTATGCATAAAGGGCAGTGGCAAGTGAAGCCAAGGAAACTATAGGACATCAGCAGGATGGGCAGCAAGGGTCCCTGCCCTGCCCTTTCTTCATCGCCCACAGCCATGGGTGGGGTTCCTAAGCTCGGCCTAGTCCCAGATACATTGGCCAGTTTCTGATTTTTGCAACTAAATATCTGAGAAACCCACCTAAAGGCAGAGAGGCTTATGTGGCTTTTGTGTCCACTGCTTTCAGGCCTGTGGCACAGCAGAAACACCAAGCGACTGAAATGTTCACTATGGTGGCCAGGAGGCAGCGGGAGAAGGCTAATGGGCCAGGAACAAGGTACAGCTTTTCAAGGCAAGCCCCCAGCGACCACTTCCTCTAACCAGGCCCACTGTCAGTTAGCTCACTCAGCTGTGAACCCACCAACAGCCTAAGTCCTGGCTCAGTTCAGTGTCTTCATGGTTCGGGCACCTCCCAATAGCGCCACCTCCTGGGGCAAAGCCTTCAATGCATCCGTTCCCAGGGACATTTTATACTCAGACTGGAACAGCCCCTGCATTCACCAGGAAACTTGGTGCCCTGCGTGGGCATTCTCCCCACGGCCTCTCACCCCAGGGGAAACCAGCAGAGTGGGAAACAAAACGTATGTGACTGCATCTTTGAGTTTTGGGATTTAAGACAATTCTGTTGAAGAAACAATCATGACTGGATATCTTGAGTTATCACAACAGGGGTCATACGTCACACAGAAGACCCCAAACTTAGCTCGTGGTCTATGAAATTTGTAAATAAGTAAATGGAAACTTAAGAGTTAAAAAAAACCCTAATATTTTACTGCCTTAATGACTTTCTGACCTGTGTGTACACAGTTGGCCTTTATGTATACATAGGACCAGCTGTTTGTGTTAACCCACACTGACAGAACATGACCCGTACCCTCGATGATCCCACAGACAGTGGGATCTGTCCCACCTGCTGCACAGGAAGTGACCATGGTGCCACCCTTGTGGTGACTGCTCCCGTACCCTGCCCCATAGGCACACTGTCAGGTGCTGACGCCTATGGACTGGCACAGACGACAGGGTCGGAACCTTCGGGCCTTGTGTCGGGGGAGTGTTCATCTCGAGTCCTGCACCCAGGTCATTCCGTCGTGGTGGCCTCCCTGGTTAGTCGGCAGCCAGAGAGGCTTTGCCTAGAGTGACCCGCCCAAGCTTTCAAAGATGACCCAACGGCCATAGAGGACAAGGTCCCCATCGGAGGCTCTTGTCAGCCAAATATTAAATCTGGAAAGGAAAGGAACAAATACGTAGCTGTTTATGATCTGAGCTCAGTTCACTGCAGGCCGCTGCTGTGACCACACACTGACCGGGCAGCAACATTAACTGCTCAGGCGCCTTGGTTTCATTTCACACGAGAGTCTGGAGCTCGGGGCTCTTTCATTTCTGTGCCCGGTAACAAGGAAATCCCCAGGGGAACATGTTTAAGTGGCAAGAGGCCTCACTGGCCATGAGATGTAGAGGTGCCACCAGCCCCATGTACTCTGCCAGGCCAATTCCTGGGGAAGAGGTGGCTTGTGGGATATGCAGGAAGGACTTGGGACTTCTCGTGAGAGTCACTTCCTGGGCCACTGGGACATGGATCCTTGGTGATCTGAAGACACCCTCATCCGTCTACGGCACCGAGGGAGGCGACAGAACCAGGAGGAGAGAGTCTGGTGGAAGGAGGCTGGGCTGTCAGTGTTATCAGTGTTCCCCTGAGAAGGACCCTGGGATCTCGGCTCCCTCATCTCTCAGGCTCTACTTACTGTCACATTGGCAGCTTTGTTCTTCCACGTCCTCTAGTCAAGAACGTCTGCCTTAACCCAAGGCAGGAGAGACAGCCTCCCAGACTCCCCAACCCAAGGCAGGAGAGACAGCCTCCCACACTCCCCACGCCCTAGGACCGTAGCAATGGCCACGCCCTAGGACCGTAGCAATGTGAGCCACCCAAACATCATCCTTGTCATCTAGCGGAGTAGCCTTTTGTCTGGGTGGCAGGAAGCTGACATGTGGGCCTCTCCCTGGCCACCAGGGATATCACATTGCTGACAAGCCAGTGTCTGTTTGAAGACCGAGAGACAGCCTTGAGTTTACAAACAGCAGTGCCTGAAGCCACACCAAGTCTGCAGAGGCAAGGCCCAGGTGCTAAGGCTTTCTAACCTCATACATCACACGCCGTTCTGACCTTCACGGAAAAAACAATGAAAAGCTCTTCAACTTACACACGCCTCACGGGCTGCAGTGCCCCCCACCGGCAGGCTGCCACCTTCCCGCCATTGACAGAAAACAGGTGGCAAGAGAAAACAGCACCTCCACTCAGGGAAGGGATCAGCTGTTGACTGGAGCAAACACTCTGTGGAACATCGCCACCTGCTGGCCTCAGGTGCACACCACAGTCTCGGGGTGCAGCCGCTGTCCATCCCTCAGCCGGGAATATATTTCTGAGAACCCACGGCCCACCGTGGGTGCCGGAATCACACAGCATATTTCTTTCTTTTACTCACACTCTTGTGATAAAGTTTAATTAGGCACAGTAAGAATTTAACAATAAAATACAACAACTTTAGCAATGTGCTATAATAAAAGTTTACAACGTATGGATTATTTCTTTCAGGAACTTTCCATTTAGTATTTTTGGATCACAGTTGACCTCAGGCAACCAAGACTAAAAATAATGGGTGGGGGTCAACTACACTCAGAAGTACTGCCGTTCATGTACAGTCACACATCAACTCCCAACTGAATTCTCTTTATAAACTGTCCCATGGTTGGAGGTTCCAAGAACAGCTCATCCCACACGTACCTAGCCACACAATGGGAAAGCGAGTTCAAAGGAGTAGCTTTCTAACTCTGACCTTTGAAACAAAGCCACATACTAACAAGCCGACATCTAAATAGATTTTTATTTTTATTTTTCTTGTTTGGACAGAAAAAGAAAAAGTCATTGGCCTTCATTAATCTCCCTAAGTGTTGGGAACACCTGAACTCAGAAAGAGTAGACCTTGTAGAAAAGCATCAGAAATTAAAAATATATTTCTCCATGTGGTAAAAGTGCTTTCAATCCGATTAAGGGTACAGCAAGGCTTATCTTAAACACAATCTGAATACTGGGCCTATGATCTGTGGCATCGCAGGTCCCACCACAAGTGTGGGTGCCCACGGAGAGTGAGGACACGGAAGTGACAAAGCGTGGAGGACATACTGCCAGCCACACCTCAGCTCACTGAAACAAATGGGAACGTGTCCCAAAGCCCCTGTTGAGGACATTCTGTGTCTGAGGAAGTCACGTGGCTGAGCGGTCAGGTGGAAGGGGTACGCGGTGCAGAAATTTCTTCTTTTCCATCTGTGGGGAGAATGGACCAACTTTGGGGCCAAGGCTCCAGGAGACATGTCAACCTCTGGAAGGAAGGGCCTGGGGAGGTCTCACACGTCTTCCTGACAGCTGCTGCCTGCCCCTGCTGTGGCCAGTCCCCAGGCCCAGGTCAGATCACCAGATGGTTCCCCAGCCAGGACCTCCTAGGCCAGCTGTACCTTTCTGGGGGACGACCACACACAGAGAAAGGGCAGTGGGGAATTTTGTTTTCACAATGCTACATAGTTCTCAAAACAGGTAATTCTGCCAGCAATGACACTGTGACCAAGTGAAGTCTCCTCGGCCTTGGTAGCTATAGTTACATTTGTCCTGGAAGCCAGAGGCCCTTCCTGTCCCACCACAGGCCAGACACAGAACTGTGATCATGCAGGAAATTGTGAGGGGGTGTGGTGTGGGAGAGGAGGGGACACGCCCCATTTACGGTAGACCTTAAGCAACAGTAGGAAAATAACCTGAAGATATATTGAAAAATAAAAAAAACAGCATCGTTCTGCCGCTTTCGCAGTTCCCTCTCTGCCCTGCTCTGCCACCAGCCCCACGGAGGAGGAGGAGGATGTAACTGGAACACCCTGTTTATAGCCAGCAAGCAACAATCATTCCTGTCCCATTGACTCTGAGTTTTAATGGCACCACATTGCGTTTCTTCTTTCAATGGAGCCATCTAAGCTGATCATGTGGGGGAGTGCTGGAAACCCACGCCCCTATGTGCAGAGTGCTGGCACAGGGTGGTCCATTTTGTAACTTGCCTGGTCCGCACATGAGCCCATCATAATCTTTCAAGCTCTGTGAAAGCAGAGCATGGTCCATGGGTCCTGATGCTGGCACCTTCCGAGGTCACAGCCCCACCAGTCACCTGCATCAGGCTCCGGGGAGCCACCCTTCGGAGGGGTGACGCCGAAAGCAGACCTTTGACCACACGTGGGCCCTCCGGTGGGCAGGCAGGTGACAGGCTCCTTCCTTGTTCCTGCCACCCCTGGGCCAGCACGGTCTCAGTGGGCTGGTGATGTGTCCTCCAGGCCCAGCAACTCCCTGACGAGTCTCTCTCCAAATTGTGCGCGGCTGTATCTCTTCACGTGGTAGGCGTCTGACATTTTGTACAGGATGTAGGCGTTGTTGACGGCAATGCTGATGGCGAACCAGAACACCTGCTGCCACGTCTTGTTTGGTTTGTGGGAGATGAAATACCTGGGAAGAGAGGGGAGGCATAGCATGGCGTAGCTATTTCCTGAGGTTGAAACATCCCCGCACAGAGGGGAAGCTCTTTAAGACTCAGGCAGTAAATGAAACCCACAAGACTGAGGGAACTCTTGAAACTTGGGAGGTTCACAAGGCCCCACCCCAAGTCTACGTCAGCCCTAGCAAATGCTGGAAGAGGAGACTCTCCACCCAGCTGAGGGAGCCCCAGGGAAGCAGCTTTTGTGAGTGGTCACCCAAGATCCCGCAGGTGACCGTGGCAAACTCCGTGGCTCCCTAGGCTAAGACCTGAGTGGAAATAGCTCTCTAGTCAGCCACTAGTGCCCAATCTGGGGTGAACAGGCGTTTGCCCACATCTCCTCAGAGAAGTCACACAACAGGCATGCTGGTCACAGCTTGCAGGGAAGAGAACCCAGAAATTCCGCACCTGGCCACAGTGTCCGCAGACTCCCACGTGGCAGGAGCAGTGGGAACCAGCTATGGGAAGGGCTCCATCACAGTGACCTTCACTCAGGGAAAACATCTGTTTTGGGATGGGAGGGGAGGCGGGGCTGTGACAGGCCCTACGCCATCCCCAGCGCCCCTCTGCTCAAAGCCTTTCTCTAGGCCCATTCACACCTAAGTGCTCAGTTCCAGCCTTGCAGTGTGCTCCCTTGCTCACAGATGCGGTCCTGTTACCCATCTGTCCCACCTTGGGGAAGGCGCAGAGCCCTGGGACTGGCCCTGGGGACACTATTCCGCCCAGAACCTTAGTTTAGGATTGTCTTGTCGTGTTTAATGTCTCCGTATCTTAGCCACATCATGTCTGGAGACACCAGAGTGTCCAGCACACGACATCATCCCTCTATGTCCACCAACAGCTTTGAAACACGGTGACAGTGATGTGGCGAGCTGTCACAGCAGAAGAGGTGCCTCCTCACAGGAAGGATGGACACACTAGAGAGGACACACACAGCTTTGCTCTCCCCTCCCACTCACGCCAGAGGCCAAACATTGGAGGTTCCCCTACAGCAGCCGAGCAGGTGTTCAGCTACCCGGCCAGCTGCACTAGCTTAGCACTAGGTGGGGAGCCTGGGGTGCAGGCATGGACACACTTGACAGCCTTCTCTGAGCTCATCAGCACACCTGGCAGGTGGCTCTGTGGTACATGTAAGCCACACATATCTACTGAATACACTGTATGTGCCTTGGGTATGCTGTGTGTGCACAAGCCCACACCTGGTCACAGGCATTCCTGTGTAAAGGAACTACGGACTCAGAAAAAGGCCTTGCACCGACTCCTGGCATCGTGGACAGGTGGGAGGTGGGCAGGGTAGACAAAGGCCAGAGAGGATAAAGGCTGAACTGTGTGCCAAGGCACCCATCACCACTGGGGCACGAGTAGTGAAGGTACCTCAGGTGGGCTGGAGCCCTGAGGTGTGAGTGGAGTGTATAGGCCTCCCTGGGGCCAGCATGAGAACCAGGAACTACGTCATAGGTCCTCATGCTCCATATGTGTGCTCTTCACTGTGTCAGGGCTGACACTACCCCCTCCCTACATACCACTGTGCCCGTGCTGTTGTGTGTCACCCCTCATACACCTAATGCCACCTGCATGCACGCCTGCCACCCACACACTCACCTGCTGTACACCTGCCACCCACACACTCACCTGCATGCACACCTGCCGCCCACACACTCACCTGCTGTACTTGTCATCGTATCTACAGATGTAGCTGAGGTGAGCAGCAAAGGCCTCCACAGCCAGAGGGCAAGGGATTTCCCCACTTCTGCGCTTGATGATGACACCTAGAGGGTTTGGGAGACAGGAGCTCAGTCCCCACCCCGACCGCCCAGGTCCTGTTGTGGGGGAAAGGGGGTGACCGGACCAGCACCATCCACCAGGTGCTTCAGCAGAGCGGTGGGTGTGAAGAGGTACTGAAGGTGGACAACAGCAAAGCCATCTGCCACCAAGACTCCCTCAGTACAGTGACATATACCTACAGGCAACTCTGAGAGGCATGTGCAGACAGGCCTGAGGAGAACTGAGGGGAAGCAGGCGTCTCTGTTCCAGCTCCCATCCTGGTTAAATTGGTCAAGGACTGGTGGGAAAGGACAACGGTGGCAGTTTCTCTGTGCTCCTCCCAGTGCGGGTGGGAACAGAGCACCCATGTTACAGAGGAACAAGGAGGCCAGCAGGCATGCACCAGGCCCTACCCCCTCACACCTCTGGGGGGGCCTCTCCTGAGGCCTTGGGACCAGGAATGGAAAGTCCCCTACCTTGCCCCCTTGAGTTCTCATCCATCCCAGAATGCTTTCCCTACACATTCAAAGGCAACACAGCCAAGGCACCTCCAGGGTGGCGGCGACAGTAACAGCCAGCAGAGCCTGAGGGCCAAAAGGGAACCCTTGGGATCTGGCCATTTCATTGCGCCAATTGCTGCTGTGTGATGTCTGTCCTCTGCCAACCCTCTGCAGGCCGTGGGGACAAAGATGGAGGTGTCCTTCCCAGCACTGTATGCACCGGGCGAGGTGAGGGTTTCCGGCTGTGCCGGTTAGTTTTATGTCACACACAGAGTCACACGCTATACGGAGAATGTAAGTACAAACATGCTGCCACAGAAGCGCATGTAGACCACACATGCAACATGACCACATGCACGCTGTACCACGAAATACACGCCATACGCATGCCACAGAAACGTGCGTGTCACACGCCCGACATGCACACAAGAATGCAAGCTGCTCGTGTGCAAGCATCTCTGCAGATTCCTCTGCAAGCCTCTCATTTTTTTTTTCCCCCTCAGCAGTTTCACACTGCCTTGACTGTCAGTTTCTTTAAATACAGACTCTGGGCTAATTAAGTCCTTCTGCTCTGAATCGATTTTAGATCCCCAGAGAAACAGTGAGGAAAACAGCAGGCCGCCTGGCAGGCAGGATCGCACAGGCGCTTTGCTGCCAGGGGTCTGTGGTGATAAAATGATGCACGAGCTCCGCCCAGGATGTCGCCCATCGAGGTGCCCTAAACAACGGAGTCGTCTCACCGTAACGAGCAGGTGAGGCCAGAGCCACTTGCCAGTCAAATCCTCCCAGCTTGTCAAGGCACCCGGTCCCCAGAACAGCACAGACAGCATGAGGGGTCCTCCAGGCCTGTTCCCGCTTTGTCCTCCCCGCTTCCTCCACCCACGCTCACACTCCCTGCTCACCTTGCTGCACGGGGGAGTAGGCGTTGGTCAGGAAGCGGAAGTGACCCTTGTTGTACCAGCAGATCAGAGACATGGTCCCCTTCGTCCTGATCTGGTGCTGGCCCCGGGCAAGTGGAGTGGTGGGGTTGGTGAGCATGGATGGAGGGAGGCCCGTGCAGTCACTTTTCCTGGAGCTGAGGAGGCCGCAGCAGTAGATCCCTGGCAGGAGAGATGCGAAATCTCACATGGGCGTCGTCAGGGTGCCCCAACCCACAGCCTAGGGCAGCAGAGACCGTGAGAGTACAACCCCTCAGAAGCAGCTGCGGAGGCCTTTCCCCTCCCCCCTCCCCCCACTCCTGTATGACAGCGCACCCAAAGTTCACTAAGGCCACATTGAACGTAAGCCATGGATTAGAGGCAACAGTGTGGCCCTTGGCAACAGGGCTCTTCTTGGCAGTGTGGGTCATAATATCCCATCTGCTTCCGGGAACCTGTATTTGCTAGGTTGTGACAATGTATGTCACAAAAGAAGGCGACGATCTGGAGGGAGAGGGCCTAAGTCACAGCTGAGATGGGGCAGGTGCTGAGGCCACAGCCAGAGTCCTTGGGACGGACACACCTGTCAGAGCCTGGGACTCTGTCACTGCAGACAAGGCACAAGGTTCCACTGCCAAGAGCTCAGCAACTCTAGATGGCTCTAAAAATTCATAGTGATGTCATTTTCATATTACCTAACCCTTGAAAAAGGCAAAATTTCATACCCAACTACTGTCTTCCAGCCAGGGGTTCTCTTCCCATCTCTTAACTTGCTGAGGCAGAGAAGGACCTTCCCTGGGTCTCAGAAGCGACACTCCTGACTCCTGGGGAGCAGCCTCAGTGGTTCAGCCATGCTCTGGTACCAACACTCACTCAGCTCTGCACATCTGGCGCCTCTCTCTCTCTCTCTCTCTCTCTCTCTCTCTCTCTCTCTCTCTCTCTCTCTCTCACACACACACACACACACACACACAGGCACGCACACACACTCATGCGTACACACACACGTACACACACACACCCATGCATGCTCCAACTCCTAGTGATGACAACAAATTCAGAGGTGGACCATCACATACATGTGCACACGCCACGCCACCAAGGGCTACACTTCTATGTCCACACCTCCACAGACATGGACTCAGGCAGCAGGCCAACTCCCTGCTGGCCAGAGCTCCTCCAAAGCTGTGTCTCGTGTTCTAGGGTCAGCTCCTGCAGCTTTCCTTCCCTCCTCAGTCTTGCTGGGCTCTCCACAGATGAGCTCTGAGCCTGCGCTGCCGGCCAGGGCTGAGGGTCACCCTTACCTGGACTGCAGTACAGTGCTCAGAGGCTGGCTGCTCCCTCACTTCAGCACAGTGTCTGAGGCCCCGATGTAAGCCGCTTGTTCCTCCACAATATGAGAGGGTTGGGTTTTAAGGCCTGATGGCCACGGTGTGATGTAGCTAAATGCCTTAATTCTATAGCTTCTGTCTACGTGTGATGCATTCTGGGCTGTCTCTAAGCACAACTTGACGCTTAGGTCTGCATTTTTTACATCCAGCATCCATCAAAGCTACGGGGTGGGGGTGGGGGGGCTTATCTAGTCTGTGAAGAACAAACAGAGCCTCCCGCCCTGAGGAGCCTAGGATCTTTCTGAGACCTGTGGAGTTGTTCCTGACCACACAGAGGGGAGGGGACTCAGCAGCGATGCTGAGCGACTGTACTTTCCAAACCCTTTTTGACAAGGGGCTCTGATGGCCAGGACCACACAGTACAGGACACACACGGGAGTGCCCAGAAGCCTGGCAGAGCTCTGTGCCAATACTGTGTCTAGATGGTGTGCCCAGGGCTCTCCCACACCTGGAGAGCACCAGAACCCAGACCCACGGGGCCACCGAGACGCGAGACCTGTGAGCGGCCTGTGCTAGCCACACCTCCTGTCCCCCTAAGCCTCTCATCACTTCCCCAAGGAGCTGGCCGTGCTGGGACAGCCACTGGACAAACCTTGCTTCTCAAATTCTTCAAACAGGGTGAGGCTGGTGATGCTGGGCCCCGTGAAGATGATGTAGTTCCTCCCGGCCGCGTTGCGGCACAGGCTCCGGGCCACCACGCTATGGAGCTGTGTCTTGTTCTTCAGAGCGTCCAGGCTGTCTGGGCCACCGCCTTCCCTCAGGTGGACATAGATCTTCAACAGAAATGCACGGAGAGGTCAGAGTGCCAAGGGAGACATGGACCACAGCCTGAGGCTGTGGGAACCATGGGGTCAGAGAATGTGGGGAAACCGCCCCATTATGTCATCAGCCTCATGCTGACATTGGAGCAATCTGACCATGCCAGAGCTGCCAGGAGCTGTGATTCCAACAATGTTCTCTGAGAAGTGCCCAGAAGGAACACGTGGAAGTCCTGGCTCCCGTGTCTGGGGCTGATAAGTTTGGGAGGCCACCCACCAAGCACAAGTGACCGTGAGAACAGAGAACATTGAGGGCCCAAGTCTGCGCTTCGGTCAGTGCACGGGGAGGTAACTTAGCAACAAAGTCTTCAATGGAAGGAGCAATACTTCACCTAAGAAGTGGTGCTGAACAGCAGAGCCACTGGGCCCCCCACACTACAGGATGGGAGCCTGTCCACGGCGCAAGTGGCTTTTGTGTTCAGGGCCCACAAGGCTGAAGTCAAAACATCAGCTGGTGTGTTTCTACCTGGTTCGCAAGAACCTCCTGGCGATTAGGTTGTAGGACACGGAGTGTCCACCACTCTCTGGGAGCCCTGAGGGTCATCTATGTCGCTGTCCCTCTAGCTTAGGCCAGCATGCTTTATAGAGACATACTCAGAGGGCTGTTTCTGCAGGCTGCGGTTAGGATGGGAAATAGTCTATACAGTGGTGTGTCTGGACATTCGGTCCCCACTGGTGGCTCTGTTTGGAGAGGCTGTGGGGCCTTCCTGAAGGAAGTGCTATGCCGGCCTTGAGGGTCACATCCTGGTCTCTCTTCCTTGTTGAGCTCTCGGCTTCCTGACTGTCACCACGATGCAACCATCCACCTCACCAGTGCCACAGGCCTGAGCTGCTCCTGCCGCCACTGTGTCTGCCTACTCTTGAACTGGTAGGAACTTTTCCTGTATTTGGTCTTACTGACAGGAAAAGTAACTACAGAGACGGTAAGCATTTACTGGGGCAGGGGCGATGGCTCAGTGGTTGAGCGCAGCAGCTGCTCTTACGTTTGGTCCCAGCACTCACATGGTGGCTCACAATGGTCCATAAATCCACTTCCTAGAGATCTGATACCCTCTTCTGGCCTGCACAGGCACCAGGCATAGGCATACACTCAAACAGGCAAAATGAAAGTAAATACATCTTAAAAATAATAAAGCATTTACTGAATTATAGATAGGCTGGGATTTGGGGGCTTGGGTGTTGAAATCAGGAAGAGGCATGAATTATAAAAGACCTTTCAGCCAGGCACGATGGTGCACACACTTGGGGAGGGAGAGGCAGAGGCAGGAGGAGCTCCGTGAGTTCAAGGCCTGCCTGGTCCACAGAGTGAGCCTAGGACAGTGAAGGCTACACAGACAAACCCTGCCTCAACAAAACAAAGAAACAAACAAAAGACCTTTGTCACCATCACTGACATGTGCAGCTGGAGACTGGTGTGTTTTAGACACAACTGTGTGGTTGTCACTGTGGACTGCCTTCTGTGCAGGTCTGCGGATTGCCAGACTCTGGCTCTCCAGGGACTGGCTGAGTTTGCCATGGCTCGGGGCACATTTGCAAGACCATCTGAAATTGCTCGGCACTTTGCCCACATGGGCAAGTCCAGGCATTCTAGCTACTTCCTTCTCACGGTGTGGACACAGCATACCATGGACTTCTGCATAACCGGTGCTCACAGGAGGCTTCCCTGCATCCCCTCATAAGAGATTCTGGAGACACGGGGGTGTGAGTGCTAGAGCGGAGGCTTGCTTCCATCGCTCACTGCTTGTGCAATTGTGAGCAAGCCGGTTACACACTTGGAGCCCTGCTTTCCTGGTCTGTAAGGATGATTTGCTGTATGCAGCCTACAAGCCACTGTGAACTCGGGCACCCAGAAGTGGGTTTTTTGTTTGTTTGTTTGGTTGGTTGGTTTGTTTTGTTTTTTGAGACAGGGTTTCTCTGTGTAGCTTTGGCTGTCTTGGACTCACTTTGTAGACCAGGCTGGCCTTGAACTCACATCAATCCACCTGCCTCTGCCTCCCAAGTGCTGGGATTAAAAGTGTGCGCCACCATGCCTGGCTTTTTTTTTTTTTTTTTTTTAAATTTATCTTTTTAGGCAGGGTTGGAGGTAGCAACATCCCATGGACGATCAGACAGTCAGGGTAAGCACTTTGCTAGCAAACACAACGCAGAGATGGACAGAGTGGGGCTCCAACCACCACTAATGGCCTGAACAACACATGTTCATCTCCATATTTGGGGGTGGGGATGACATGCATGCAGTATATGGACACGCCCCTGGCTCGGCCCATGACAGGCAGAGAACTAGCTAATCTCAAGGCAATTACTGCAGCCGTCGACCAGTCTTACCATGGTGCTCTGAGAACCCTAGTCATGGAAGCCTGGTGTCTTTTTCCTCCTGGAACCCCCTCCAGCTATTTCCCAGTTTCTCAATCTCTCATCTTTTCCTAATTTTTCTTAATAGGGTTTGCTTCTACTTTACAGCCTCCAGCTGTCCGTGACCTCTAATCTTCACGGGCCCAAGACAAACTCAGAGCCACTGTCCCAGGTCCATCTTTGGTACCTCTGAGTGTCTGACACCCTACGTCCTGGGGTCATGTCAAAACCCCTCCATCACAGGGGTGGAGCCAGGTACGGCTGTGTCCTCTCCGAGCACTAGCTACCCCAACAGGAGGCAAAGTGAGACCAGACTGGCCGCTGCTGGAGTGCTGGGGCCGCGTGGGACAGACACCGGAAGACAGCGAACTGACTGACTCTCCGACAGCCTGGGCTCCTGGCATTGCACCTCATCCTTCTCCCCAACATGTGCATATCACTCCAGAGCACCCCACTTGTGACACTTCCCATCCGCTCCACAGTGCCCCGGCTCACCTGGATGATGAAGCCGGTGGACGAGCACTGCCGCACCCACAGGCTGAATTTCCGCTTTTTCCTCTTCCGCAGCTCTCGCTCCGTGCACGTGGCAATGAACACAGGGTCCTCGTCAATCAGGGGTTCGTGTAGCACCTGCAGGAAATGGGGGAAGGAAACGGATGGCCTCACGGGGCTGTGTGAGCTTGACTCCCAGCAACACCTTCAGCAGGCTGTGACCGTGACCACGTCACCTGACTTCTCTGACCCGGAGTCCCCTTGTCTGCACTGCTGCTCTAGGGAGGCTCAGCAGGGGAGCACGGGCACAGAACGTGGTTCTTACAAGCCACCTTACATGGCCCCACACTGGCTGGGCCTTTCATCTTCACTGGTGTGAGACAACACACTCAGAGCCGCTGTCCCAGATGCAATCTTGTCTGGCACTCTAGGTCCTTGGGTCATGTAAAAAACCCGGCATCACAGAGACGGAGCCAGGTGTGAGCGGACCCACTGTATCAGTGACCTATATCATTGGCCTGGGGTCTTCAGGCCCAACTCATGTCAGTGTGTATGGAGGTGTGTATGGGGGATGTGCACACCAGTGAAGGTGTCTACAGAGGTATCTGATACCCTCGCCTAGAAGTACAATGTTTGTGAGCTGTCCCATATGGGTGCTCTGAAGTGAACCTGGCTCCTCTGCAAGGAAATCAAGCGCTCTTAGCCTCCGAGCCATCTCTCCAGCTCCCTTACCCCTAAGCACTTATTAGCTGTGCTTTACCTATGTCAACTTTTTTGTTTGTTTGTTTGCTTGTTTTTTGTTTTGTTTTAAGACAGGGTTTCTTTGTGTAGCCCGGGCCATCCTGGAACTTGCTCTATAGGTCAAGCTGGCCTTGAACTCACAGAAGTCCACCTGCCTCTGTCTCCTGAGTGCTGGGATTAAAGGCGTGCGCCACCACCACCACCAATAATGTCAACTTCTTGATAACAAACAAACAAACAAATAAACAACTCTTTATGTTGATTTTTCAAACTAAAGCTCTTAGGGGGCTTTCAGGAACATTGTGGCATTATGCTGCAATTCCCTCGCCTGCTCTATGCCACAATTATGAAACGGGGTGCATCTCTGCACTTTAACAAGACGTGTATACACACTGATTGCAACGCTGCAGGATGCTCTAGATTCAGGGTCATCAAATCACTGCCTACTTTTGTAAACAAAACTTACCAGAATACTCCTCCATTCTCACCCACTGCAGCTCTGTGGCCACATGAAAGAAGGGGACAAGACCCAACAGAGGCCATATAAAATCTAAAACAGTGTTTGACCATGTGCAGAAAAAGTTTCAACGAGCTAAGCTCCTGGAGATGGTGGTCAACTGTGGCTTTCCCAGCAGGTTTGAGCCAGCCCAGGGCATGGGGTCTTCCCCAAAAGCCAGTCCGTGGCCTGGCATGGGGACAATAGAACATTGGCCTATAGCCTGGCCTGGGTGCTGGAGGGTGGACTTAGCACATATGACCCAGCACTTTTTTTTTGTGGGGGGAGCGACACTGCTTTTGGTTCTATTTTTATTTATTTATTTAAGATTTATTTATTTATTATTCTGTATACAGTGCTCTGCCTGCATGTATACCTGCAGGCCAGAGGAGGGCATCAGATCACATTATAGATGGTTGTGAGCCACCATGTGGTTTCTGGGACTTGCACTCATGACCTCCGGAAAAGCAGTCAGTGTGCTCTTAACTGCTGAGCCATCTCTCCAGCCCTGGTTCTATTTTTTAAAAGCATCAGCCTCAGGGCATTAGCGATGCTCCTCTTGCAGAGGACCCATGTTTGGTTTGCAGCACCCACCTGGCAGCACCCACATTGTGAACTCCAGTTTCTAGGTGATCCAATGCCTTCTTCTGATCTGTGGGCAATGCACACATGTATGCAACCCCCCCCACGTGCACACACATACTTACATACATGCAGGCAAAACACTCAAATACACAAGATAAAGAAAAGTATACTTTTTTTTTAAAGCATCAGCAACACCTTACTTTACTGCACACGCACTACCCCAAGCGACTTCAGTATGAGCCCAGCCTCTGGTGGGAACAGGCATGGTGGCCCTGCCTGTACTGCAGTCCGGACGCTCACATTCCTGGCTCCTTGCAGCTTATGAAACATAAAAAGCCCCATGCAGAACCATCTAGCAAAATGGACGATCTAAGCAGATCATGGGACCAGGGAAGATGGTGTCCGAGGCTCCCTGCTCACCCCTCCCCCCTCCTTGCCTAGACCATGAGTCTGTTGTTTCTCAGCATCTGAGAACAGTGCTCTCCTCAGTGAGGGAGCGAGCGAGCGAACAAGCAAGAGTCCGTCTCTGCATGATCTTCAAGCACATTTATAACATGTCACAGCAGGACCAGCAAGCATCTCCGAGTCTCACTCCTCCTCCTCTGGGAAAACAGTCAGCAACCAGTGCCATCCCTGAGTCCCCTCTGTGCGACAAGCCACACTGGGGCATGCCAGGCAGCGCACGGGAGATGAGGCATCTCTTACTAATTTGCATAATCCCTCTCCAGGGATATTTTTCTGATTAGTGTGGCTCTGGTTTTGATGGGAGTACTTGTGTGTGGACATCACACACAAAAACGGCTGTTTTGCTTGCTGTCAGATTCTGGGGTCTTCTGGGGTCTCTGTGAAACCTTCCGCAAAGGGTAACGCTTGCTGGAATGCTAGCTGCCAAGGTGGCACGCCAAGAGTTTGTGCACCTGAGTGTGTGCATGTGTGCATGTGCATGAGCACCTGTGTGTTCAGGGCGGAGTCATGATGGGGGTACAAGGGAGCAGGCCCTGGCTCACTCCTGAGAACCAGAGCAAATCTAACTCCATCTGACAAGGGTGTGGGGAAGAGCATCGCCTCAACAGGCAAAGGCAAACCTTGAGGAAGAAGGAAAGAGACATTTCCAGGCAAGAATGCAGCTTGCCACCCCCTCCCACAACCCCGTCTCTGCCTCTCACAAGGCACCTGGCAGGTTCTAGAACAGTAGGAAAGCCCACGGACCAGAGACATAGTGACATCCCCACAAAAGTCCTGAACTTTCCAGTTGTGCAGAAGAGACCACTGGGAGTAGGGGCCCGCCAAAGCCAATAGTTATGAGCATAAAACATGGTGCGACTGTGCAACTGGATTCTCTGCACAGAGGGAGCTCAGCTCACTTACCTAGGCACCAAGCTTTACAGGTGTCAGCCCCCTCTCCACAGAGCAATTCTGGGATTCTGACACCAGACCAGGTGTGACAGCACCGAGTACAGGTGGACGTGAAAGGCAGTGTGGGGCGGGAGCTGGGAGCCACCAGGGCCTCCACCTTCTGAGTAGGTTAAGCGTATCTGGGAGGAGTCAGGTGGGTGGAGCTGTGGCTGTGGCAGGGGTGCTGGCTACCAGACCCTGTGAGAGGCTATGGGTTCCGCCCCGAGTGGCCAGGCTGACCTCTGCATGCAGGAAGTGCCAATAACGTAAAGAATCTCTACAATCCCATCTCATTCCTTCACCATCAGGAAAGTGTCGGCCCGAGTCTCTTCCACACACCAGGATTGTGACCCTGAGGCAGCAGGAGCCATGGAAGGAAAGGGTGTGGAAAGAGGAGAGTGCCAAAGCTCTGAGCAAAGGGTTGAATTCCAACTGTCTGGGGATTGGAGTTCAAGCCCCCGCCCCCACTTATAAACATGTTTGGATCGTAAGGTCAGCAGTATGGCTGGTGATCCTGAAGTGACTTGTTCAAGTCACTGGAGAAAATAAGGCTCTACAAGGAGAAAGGACATCCTAAATCCTGTCCCTAGCCAAGAAGAGTCTTAGACATTCAGTGGTACACACACACACACACACACACACACACACACACACACACACACACTCATAAGCACATGTGTGGAGACACACACATGCAAGTATGCACACACGCATCATGCACACATAAACACATATGCATGTATAGACCCACATGTGGAGGAGACACACACATGCAAGTGACACACACATACACACGCACATATGCGTAGGTGCATGTGTGGAGAAACACACATGCAAGCATGCATACAAACACATATGCATGCCTAGACCCACATGTGGAGACACGCACCTGCAAGTGCACACCCACACCCACACATATATGCATGTGGAGACCTACATGTGGAGACACGTACATGCAAGTGCACACACCTGAGTGCACACTGGCCTCACCTGGGTCTGAGATGGCCTGAAAGCAGCATCAAAGCCGCTCTGCAGGGAGTCGAGGAAGGGCTGGACCTTGTAGAGCCCATGCGTGGTCTGGCTGGACCGGAAGGCCACAACATGGAAGTACTTGAGGATCTTCTCAAAACGGGCCTGGCTCATGACGAGGGCGAGGCTCCGGTTGCTATAGAAGCCTCCACTCCAAATGCTGAGTACTGACTCACAGTGTGAGACGCTGGTGGAGATCACATAGCCCAGGAAGGCCTTCATCTCAGCCAAGGTCACCTCCACCCAGGTGCCGTCACTGCCAAAGCGCTCCTGGAACTTCCTGGCGTACATGTTGGTCTGCACCACCATGTTCCTGAGCACGTTGTCTGGAACAAAGAGCTGGAAGAAGTCCACTGCGCTAGCGCTGGGGGGCATCTTTCTGGTTGGACCTAAAACCCAAAGACAGGTGGAAGTGCTCAATCCCAAAGCCATCACCACCCGACAGGGGCTGGGTCCTCTTGCCTTAGGCCGGCAGCCCTATCTAGCCTCCCTCCCCCCTGCATCTGACACCTTGCCCATATGGAGGGTATGGCCCAGCTTTCCCATCCCCTGGGCTTCCTGTCACTCAGATGCTCCTCCTGTCACTCAGATGCTCCTGCCTTGCCCCCATGACTCTGTCTCCCAGAACATACCCATCAACCCCACCTCCTGCCCTCCCGTAGCCCAAGCTGCTGTTCTGTTCCCTCCACCCCTGTCCTCCTGTCCCCTGGTCCTTGTGCTGCCAGACCCATTACACCTAGGCTTTCCCCTCGCACACCTCAGAGGACATCAGTGGCAACATCTTTTCTGGAATCTAGGTAAACAAGAGTCCTGCCAAATGCAGTCCCCCCAGTGAGGACTCATCTGAGGACACCTATGGAGAGGAGGAAGCACACACAGCTCGGCTGTCACTCTCCAGCAGCTGTGGCAGTCAGGGGACTCCGCAACTCCAGAGCTTCAGTTGCAGCCACTAGAGAGCGAGCTTTACCAAGCATCCTCACATAACAACCGTAAACTAATTCAGAGGGAGTAGTGTAAGACAGTTTCACCAATGGAGACAGGCGTCAAATTTGGACCGATACAGCCTCTTTGCACATATTGTGCACACATTCAATTTACTGTTACACTCTCACCATGAACCAAAAACATCTTAAGTGGGAAATGCATGTGCCCCTTAACTAGATTATTCTAATTCAGCGGCAGCAAACAGCAGGGTATCAGCTGGTCTCCTCACAAGGGCAACTGACAAGGGGGGGGGGGCGCCATAGCTCAGTATCACTGTTGCAAACCCCCGGGAGATTTATCATCTGACATACTGCTAGACAGGGAAAACATCCAGGTTTAAAACTTAAGTATGGCTCCTACTTAAACCCACCGCAGCTTTTGTGTTACCCTTAAATCAAGAACTCTTAATCCGAGGACTCTGTCTCTTCTCCTCAGGGAATGTGTGCACGCATGTGTGTGTGCATACATGCGCACCTGCTATGATTCCTAGGTGCTACTGTTTGCAATTCTATCAAATAGGCTTAAAGCAGCATGCTCTGATTTGTGGAAGACAAGCTTTCTTTTGCATCTGTGTGGCAACTTTTAAATAAAAACTGTGTGTACTCTTCAGCTTGTATGGTCTGTAGAAAACCAATCTGCTCACAGATAAAGCCAGTGAGAGAGCCAGGTTTTTGAGCAGTGGCCAGACCCAGGAATGCAGCTACCTTTTTTCTCTGTTTCCATTTTACATGCATGCGTGTGTATGTCTGCATGTATGTGGGTGCACACAGGGGGTGCACATGCATATGGAAGCCCAAGGTTGGAATCAGGAATGGACTTCAATCACTCATTTCCATCTGGTTCATCGAGACAGGGTTTCTCAATCAATCCCAGAGCTCACTGATACAGATCCAAACCCCAGTCCTCTTCTTTCATGGTAAGCACTTTAACCACCGTGCCACCTCCACAGCCCAGCTCCTTACAGTTCAGTTCACTGGACATCAGGCTTGCTAGTTGCTCCCAGCTCTCGTTTTCCCTTTGTAGAATGGACTGACTGAAGTCAATTTTGAAAGTCTGTCTGCAGAGTAAAATGGCTGAGGCCATACACCAGATGCCCAGCACAGCACTGGCACAAGGAGATACGCCTAAGGCTCGACAGCTATTCCTGGGTCTGCACCTATATGAACTCACTAATGGTTTTTCAAAGCAAACTCTTGTTTTCAGTTCACCTAGACAGCAGGGCAGCCACCGCATTCACTGTCCCCAGCCATAGTGAAAGGCAGCCTAGCTGGCACCAGTGCACCAAAGTGACCCAGGAGGAGGTCCAATTGGCATGGGGATGCTGAAATACAGGGCCGTGCCAAACTGCCCTGGTGAGCATCTCTGCATTTCAGTAGGCCTGGCAGCCTCTGTGGGTAGAGCCATAAATTATTCAGAAGGGTGTTTGGCGAGGAGGAGTGCTAGCCTTGTCACTGCTGCATCATGCTGAGAGGCCCGGGGAGCTTCTCTTCCTAAAGTTATGTCTTAGGTAATACAAGGCCTACTCCAGCCTGCTTCGTGAACACACTGCACAGTGGCTGGCTCAGATTGACACTCTCCACTGTTGGTCTTTCTGGGTTGCTGTGATTCCTGCCACTTGGAATGTGGTGACACAGGTTGGTTGTCATGAGGAAGGAGGTAAGTGGCTGATCCAGCTCCTCACCACAGCCCCACTTAGCTGTTTAGCATAGCCTATAGAATCTGACCTCAGCCCCAGGGGACACTACCCCCCGATTCAGAGAGAACGGCAGAAGTAGGGTGCAGCTGTGCTCTCTTGGTGACGACGTATAGCTGACTGGCTTTGGGGCCCTGTGTGGGAGCTCGCCTGCTGCCTGTGGAGATTACAAAGAATGCTACACGCCCCCAACCACGTGTCTCTCTCCTCCAAGACAGCCTCCTGCCAGTGGGGTGAAAAAGATAAAGGGACCCAGTGGGGGGAACTGAAGGGAGCAGAGACCTATGTCATGACCGCAGGGAGGCCTGGGGCATGGGTGGTGGGAGAGACGGAAGAGGTGCCACTTGTACTTAGGATCCAGTAAGAGTGGAAGGTCTATGTTCACAGCCACAGTACCACGCCACAGGCCACCGTGTTGAGGTCCTGCCTTCACCGCTCAGTCCCCTAACATGACTTTCTTCCCCTGACTCTCTTAGTAGGCCTACTGAGCTCAGAACCCCTACTGGAGCCTCTTTCATCCAATCCCACAGCCTGCCCTCTTTGCATAGGTCCTGGGTCCTGCTCAGATGTGGCTGCCTGTGCCACCTGCTCTCTGACACCCACTGAAGCAAGTAGACCAAAGTCATGGCTGTCCTATCTTTCCTTTTCTTCGAGCTCAGGGTGTGGTGTGCTCAACACTTAACCTATAGGCAGCAAGAGAAGAGGTTATCAGGGGGGGGGGGGGGGTGGGCTAGTGGGCACGCTCCATGAGAGGCAAAGGGCATCTCTGATGAGTTCAGTGGGAAAAGTGAGGTGCCCGTGTCACTGCTCGGTGACAGGTATGGGTCAGCCACGTCCACCATACCGTCAGTGGTGTCATGCAGGACTGAAAAGTCAAGGTGCTTCGGGTGTTGGGACAGGAAGCAGCAAATGCAGAGCCTGCCTGGGGGGCAACTCCGGGTCCAGCCCTGTTTTCCGTCCTCTCTCCCTCCTTCCTGTATCCCCGGGGGGGGGGGCACTCCTGGCCCTCCCTCACTTCCCTCTGCCTTCCTACATCTCAACCACTAAGCCAAAGGCACCATACAACCTTTACAGTCTCCAAAGAGGAGCAAGAACCACACCGCCTCACACGGGCAGGGCAAGTCTGGGCTGCAGGTGACATGCTGTGTTGCTCACTCTTCATTCAGGCAACACATACTTCACGTGTGTGTCAATAAACGCCTGCCAAGGCAGTGTGAGTCCTCAGCTCCACTTACTGGAATGGAAGAGCGTCTCCTTGCATCCTGGAGCAGCCGTGCTGCCTGGGGTAAAGGCAGCTATGTGAATATGTTTCGGGGGGAGATGCTGTCAGCAGTTGTGGTGGCACAGCTAAAGACCGACTCGTAATTTAGATGCAGAGTTTAAAACACTGGACTCACTTCTCTCCGGGTTAAATCAAGTAAGTTTAAAACCATAAGTAGGGTGTGTCCCATATTACCACAAACTGCCTCTCTCTCTCTGGAAACACTAGGAATCTCACTGGGTGAAGGGTGGTGTGGAGAGAGGCCTGCAGTGCAGCGTGTACCTATCATCCCAGCACTTGGAAACTGGACTGCTGTGAGTTCAAGGCTAGCCTGATTTACATAGCAAGGCCCAGCTGGTGCTATACAGAGTTAAACCCTGTCAAGGGTTCTCAGGAAATGGGGGATGGAGGAAGACACAGGGCAGTCAGAGGTGCCAGGGTTCAGCCTGGGACCAGGAGCAGCTGAAACACAGGAGTACAGGCTGGACACAGAAAACACATTTCTATCCTCATAACCCTGCCCCAGCACTTAAAAAAAAAATAACTGGGATCCCAAAGAAGCAATCAAAAAGGGAGTGGCTCAGGCAGGTCTTGAGTCTGGAGAAGCCAGAGGCTTTACAGGGCCCAGTGAACAGGTCTGGCTCTTCCAACACAAACAAAAGGGTAAAGTTAAGACAGGGCCAGATTCCTGGTCAAACACAGCTCCTTAGCAACAGCAAGACTGAGGGAGATAGGGTGATGGTGAAATGATGTCACTGAGACCCACACGGGACAACAGATGGGTGTGGGTGTAACTGGTCCTCTGCCTGACCTCTGACCCCTGGCATGGACCTAATTCTGTGTTCGCTACCCACACGGGAGCTGGCTCTGTCTGGCCAGTGTGTATGCAGGAAGGGCAGCACCAGGCTTCCTTCCCATACGGACCCACTTGGACACGGACATGTGGATGCCTCCCACGTACCTAAACACATCCAGCTAGAAGGCCCAAAGGCACAGCCTGGCACAGCTCATATAGATCCTCTGGACACACAGCCAGGCTCATGGGGGCCACAGAGATCCCCGCCCCGCCATCAGGCCCTCTATTTGCTTTGACTTTGGGTTTGCACTGGGGGAGAAGAGGTTGCAGGTCAGCTGGAGCCCCTGGCAGCAGGGAGAGCTTGGTCCCTGGATACCCATGTCCTCCTCATCACACTGCTGTCCCAGAAAAGCATGCAGGCTGGAGCTGCTTCTCCCTGGATGCTAATTATATCCCACCCATCCCCTGTGCACCCACCCACGGCCTGCTGGGAGAGAGGAGAAAGAAGAAGATGAGAAAGGGGAGTTGGGGGGGGGGTACAGAAACCGATCCCGAGAGGATGGCATCGCTCGGAAGCAGTAGAGTGACAAGGCACAAGCCTCAGTATCCTCGTTCGACAGTGAGCACTGGGCTGCGACAGAGCAAGGAGCAGGAGGAGACCCAGGAGCTGAAAGGGCAAAGGTCAGAAGAGATACGCACGCTAGGCAGTCCTATCTCCCCAGGGCAGGAGCTGCAGGAATGTGGGGACTCAGCCTGCAGCCTCCTGTCCACAGTTTGGGCCACACCTCAAGAGTATTAGCTCCGAAAGCCCCACCGAGGGAACAGTTTGCTTATTTACCCATAATTATAAGCATGTGGAATCTGCTTCACTTAACACACACACAGCATTTAGCATGAGTTCACACGTAGGCGTGTGCTCTGTCCGCTTCCCAAATGATATCTCGATTTATTTGTTCCCTGCCTGGATACCATCTCCAGGCAATCTGTTCTGTTATTAACCCCATTTACCCAAAGGGGAAACTAAGTCGCGGAGGGAACTTGTTGTTGGTTAAAGGCCTATTTCCAAGGCCATGCATCTGGGAGTGGCTGCGGTGGTTAGTGTCCACTGTCAACTTGACTGGGTTTTACATTATCAGGGAATGCTCCTGGGAGGCTATTTCCAGAGAGATTTAACTGAGGGGAAGGGGGGCTCATCCCCAGGATGTGGGTTGCACCATCCCATAGTCTAGGGCACCAGACTGATTAAAAAAGGAGAAAGTGAGCACTGACATTCATCTCGCCCCACTTCCTTACTGTGGACACAGTGTGACCACCAGCCTCATGCTCCTGCCTCCGCGCCTCGCCCTCCCCCTCCCCCCAGCTGCCACATGCTCCTGCCTCCGAGCCTTGCCACCCACAGTGGACTGTGTCCCTTAGAACTGTGATCCCAGACAGACTGTTCCGACTAAAGCTGCTTCCTGTCAAGTGTCTGGTCATGGCATCAAGAAAACTGACTAATAATACAGTGTAAGACACAGAATGAGCTCAGCAGCCTCGCCCCGAGCAACGCACTGTTCACTTCTCCAGCTGGGTCTGTTTTATCAGAAGAGTCCCCTGTACCAGAGGACAAACCCCACAACCCCAATTCAGATCACAGCTAGATGTAGAAAGGCAGGCTTTCTGAGCTCCGTCTCCTGCGGCCAGGCCCACGTCTGACCACTGTAACCCACAGGCCTGAGACAAAAGTGCCCAGTGAATATGGATGGCTGAGCGACATGTTCACGACCCGCTCCTCTTTCCTTCTGAGTGTGGATGGAGCTAGGCACTCCCAGAACTACAGGGGGCACAGTCCCCACATACCTCAAAAGGCAGACTGATACGGTCTAAGTACAATGGCATTTATATGTGGTTTTGAGACAGAATCTCATATACCCCAGCCGGGCCTTGAACTCACTGTGTAGCCGAAGCTGACCTTGAACTTCTTGCCTCTGCTTCCTAAGGGCTGAGATTACAGGCATGCCCCACCTGCCTGGTTCCTATGGTGCTGGGAGTTAAACCCGAGGGATTCATGCCTGTGTGGCAAGCGCTCTGCCAACTGAGCTACACCCCAAGTCTGCCGGAGTATTTTTAAACTGCAGTTAGAGCTTTCCGGCTCCTCTAATTGCCCCGTGCGGCAACAGCCATCCCTTTCTAAGCTTCAAATTATGAGTTCTTACAAAGACAATAGGGAAGATGAGACGAAGTCGCTGGTGAGGACAGCCCCCCCCCTCACCCCCTGCCCCTCCCCTGGGGCTTTCATCTGGGACCCAGCCAGACTTGGGAACGAACTCAGACCAGTGGAAGGACAGCCAGCTGTGACCTAAACTCAACACAATTCAGAACCAAAGGTGCAAAAGTGACCGCTACCCGCCCACTCTACATGCACACCGAGGCTTCAAAGACTAGCATCACAGACGCAGGGCAAACACTTTGCTGGAGGAACCGTGTTTAACTTCCACCCCTCCCTCCCCTTTAGGAAGGAAGCTGCCAGGTGCTACCCTCGACTCCATAGGCTCTTAACTTCAGGTTACTGGTCGGACACTAGCCTTAATTCAGCCGACTGTGTGCCGGAGCACAGCTAGTGACGGTCAGAGCTCATCGCCACATTCCTGGGGAAACTTTACAGATGGCGACCAGACAAATGGCTCGGACATACTGTCCCCCGGCACCCTCTGAGGGACAGGGCTGGAGTCCGTGCCCAGGCTAACTCTTTTCCCAGTGACACTGTCCTCCCATTCTGATGCTGGAAAAACCTGTATGCAACAAGCTATTCCAGCCTGCAGAGGCTGCAGAGGCTGCAGAGGCATGCGGGAAGGGAGGTTGCGGACAACAGCTCCCACGGACAGGACAGTGCTGAGTGGTCTGTGCTCCAGTACAGTGCGTGAGAGCAGCAGACCCTCCAGAGCATGTCCCAGGACAGCTGCATTCCTGGTGAGGCCAGGAAACAAGCAACTGGAGGTGAGTGATGGAAAAGTAAGCCTTGTGTTCGGCATTCAGCCTCTGTGAGTCTGCCCCCAGGCCAGATGTTGCAGGGTGTGGTAGGGGCAGTTTCCCAGCTGTTGGGTTTGCCTGCATTCCACTAGGATTAGAGCCAGTCTCACTCTAGAAAGACCCCAGTAGAACATATAGTGCCTCCTAATGGCCTCATACACAAACACAGAAACATCTAGCCTATGACCAAAAAGGAAGACACTGAAGACAAGCAACAGTACAGGCCAGCCATGGCAAAAACAAGATGCCTTTCCCACTGAGGCAGGACGGAAAGACAGGGAGACACAGGGAGGGAGAAGGCTGGGAGAAAAGGCAGGCTCCCGCACCTCATCTGCTTCTACTGATGAGAAACAGTAGTCTTCAGACTCTACTGACAGAGACTTGCTGAGGCCATGTGTATTTTCTGAAAAGCAACTTACCAAAGACAATAAATTGTGCTCACTCAGGGGCCAGATGAAGCCTCCCCAAGACGCTCCAATCAAGGCATGGTTACTTATGGATACAGTGTTGCTAGTATGCCAGCCTCTTAGATACAGTGTTGCTAGTATGCCAGCCTCTTAGATGAAAAAGAGACCTTACAAATCTATCTCACAATTTTATTTACTGAGAAAAACTCTTTAAAGCTTGCTACATATTACACTCTGGGCAATGTTAGGGGAAAAACAAAAACAAAAACTAAGCCGGGTATGGTGGCCCACGCCTATAATCCCAGCACTTGGGAGGCAGAGGCAGGTGGATCTCTGTGAGTTCAAGGCCAGCCTTGTCTACAAAGTGGGTCCTGGACAGCCAAGGCTACACAGAGAAAACCTGTCTCGAAAAACCAAAAAACAAACAAACCAAACCAAGGTGGTTTCTTAGCAGCTGCAGAGGTCTAACCTGAGAGCCACAGATCCTATTCCTCTGCAGAGAGGAACTGGACTCTCTGGAGGGCACGCTTGTCAAATCAGGTGGTTTCGCTCTCAGAGCACTTTTCTTCAGCTTTGCTTCGTATTTGGCACACTCTGAGGTTTATTTCCTTGTTGTAGCCATGAATTCCAGTTTTGCCCGGGTGGAGATCTCTAAGAGCTCCCGGGCTGCTGTGGCATGGCGCTGTGTTGCTTCTCCTAGTGACATCACCACCCCCCACCCTCAGTCCCTGAGGGTCCTCCTGCACAACAAAGGGTGCAGGACACGCTTCTCTGAGGAAAGCCCTGCTAAGGGAAGGCAGCACTTCTGCCCCGTCCCAATCACCAGCATGCTCTCTAGAGATGCCTGTCAACAGCCTGACAGCCAATGGCCATGGAGATAACAGGGCTCAGTCTTCGTGGCCCATTGCGCCCTGGTGCAGGTGGGTTCACCTGACAGGAGCTGATCTTACAGATTCTCACCATGCCAGCTGAGGTGCCAGCAGTGACACTCCAAGACCCTGCAGCAGGTAGCCTTGCCTGCCCCAATCCTCAACTCAGCCTTTTCCTGCTGCAGCTCTCTCCCCTACAGTACCCCATGGCTCCAACAGAAATTCTGCCAAGTTGCTGACTGATAATGAAGCTCAGCAGATGAAGACTAGAGGGAGGGACTTATTTTGATAATGGCTTGCAGGTAATCAAAGGCGGCGTCTGGAGGCCGGATGACAATATACTGACTATGAGGTAAAGAGGCCAGTGCACGGTGCTGTGACAGGAGCTTGCACACCTACCTGAGGACATGTCCTCACAGCTGTCTCCCAGACCAGCCCTGCCTCCCGCCTCCAGATCCACACTCCAGGGATGGGCAAAGATGGGACTGGGCACAGCGAGGTGGAATAGGTGACCCCTTTGTGGAGGTGGCACATGCAAATCTACACACATGCAACAAGAAGCCCACAGCCCCATCTGGTACTTCGACTGAAGCTCCAAGTGTGCTTCAGGTGATGAGGACCAGCGCGCGGGACCATACCCTTGCCATGCTCTCTGTAGGAGGGCAGCCAGGGGAGCAGTTTCTTCCCAAATACCTAAGGATTTTTAAATGTATTTTTATTATGTGTATGTGTGTTAAGTATACCATGTATATGCGGTGACATCAGAGGCCAGAGGAGGGCACCAGGTCCCAGGAACTAGAATTGCAGATGGCTAGCGGCTCCCACATGGCGGTTTATAACTGTAACTCCAGGTTCAGGGAGATTCAATGCCCTCTTCTGGCTTCCCGGGCACTGCACACATGTGAGATATATATATATATATATACATATATGTGTGTGTATATATACCATATGTATATATGCAAAAACACACACATAAAATAAAGTTTTTTTAAAAAGATTATAAAATAATATGAGCAAAATAGCACAAACTTAACCTAAAAAGTTTATAAGATGAATTTGCAAACATGTAAGGCTGAGGGTGAACCACACAGGCCTCAGCCTGGAAGGATCCTAGGGGATCTCCAACATTTTTGAATTATGATTTCTGGAAATCATTGACACAGCTAAATAAATATATGGCCAGTAAAGGTAGCAATGAAGTCCGAGTGGATTGTAGCGGGGTGGGGGGACGGGCAGTTTGCTGGGAAAAGAATCCTAAGCCACAGTACAGCAGCTGATACTGTCCGCTTCACATATCCAGAACCGCCCAAGAGACAGGCTTCTAGTCATGTCTGTGAGGGAGCTTCTAGATTTGATGAACTGAAGTGGGAAGAGCTACCCTGACCCCGGGCAGAACCATCCCACGGGTTAGGGTCTCAAGCCCTAGGGCAAGAGGGCGTGAGCTGGGTAGCAATATACACTGCTCTCCTCTGCTTCCTGACCACGGATATAACGCGACCCGCCGCCTCACATGACCTCCCCACCATGAACGGTACCCTTGAACTGTGAGCCAAGACAAAGCCTTGGGTTGCTTTTGTGAAGGCTCTTGTCACAGTAATGAGAAAAAGCAGGCGACGCACACACCACAGGGACATAGTCTAAGCGCTCAAGCAGTCCTGCGTCCTGACACTCCACCTGTCCCTCCAAGCGGTTCCATCTGCAAAAGCTGAGCAGGATGGTGTGGTCTCCATCCTTTCTACACTAGGCACTCCGGGTTGCTGCTAGTCTGTCTCTGGGTCACTTTTCAGTCCCTAAAAAGGAGCCACTAGAGCCTGATGGGGCACCGGGTGTGGTGGTGCACTGCTGTAATGCAAAGACACGGGGATTGCTGTGAGTTCAAGGCCAGTCTGAGCTACAAAGCAAATCCAGGACAGCTAAGGCTACACAGAGAAACTTCCCAAGGCTTCCAGAACGCCTTTGGCTTCTCCCTCCTGCACCGTTTCCAAAAAGGAATAAGAAAGCAGACAAGGAAAGTAAAACCACCCAAATGCGCGTGCGCAGGCTGAAAGCAACAAACCTCAAAGAACGCATGTTTAATGAGGCTGTAAAAAAAAAAAAAAAAAAATGAATCCCAAAAATGTTTCTATAACAGTCAAATCGTTGTTTATGCTTTCTGCTGGTTATAAATAGTCCTCTTTATAACCAAGGGTATTGTTTGTCAAGCTTGGGGAACAAAAGACAGCTGTTAGCAGATGCTGGCGAAACGCAAGCAAGGATAACAGGGCTGCACGTGGGTGAGCAAGTGAGAGAGGGACGGACAGCCAAGGACAGACACACCTCACATACACCCTCTTCCAGACGATCGTGAGTTGGTCCCACACCAAAGTCCAGCGGAAACCTCTACATGGATGCTTCAGATGTCCCAAGGGAGACACCTGACTCTACCATCCTGGACCATAATGCAGATGCCTATTAAGGCAACCTGCGTTCTCTAAAACTCCAGCTCAGCTCAGCTCAGCCTACAGACCTTTTGCATCATTGTTGCTATTTGTTTTATTTTATTTTATCCTTATTTTATTTTTTTGTGAGACAAGGTCTCATTCTGTGGCCCAGACTGGCCAGGAACTCACCCCATAGGCTCGGGGTGGCCTCAGACTCACTGCGACCCTCCTGCCTCAGCCTCCTAGGTGCTGGTGACTACACACGTGAGCCGTCACACCTGGATCTCATTGTAGATGGAAGAAATTCACACCGAGGCAGCAGGCCACCGACGGGGCAGCTCTTTCCCTCCGCAGTCACCTGGAGGTCCAACAGCTCCTACGTACTGTGTTGTTTATTTGTGTATATGTGAGCATGCACGTACGTACACATGTACGTGTGTGGGCACGACCATGCCATGAGCATGTTGTGGATCAGAAGATAGCTTGTGGGAGTCAGGTCACCATGCTGTCCCCGGGATCAGACTCAGGTCTCAGCCTTGGTGCTAAGCGCCTTCTCCTGCTGCGCTGCCTCAGCAGCCTCCATGTTCCATCCCTTTCTTCTTTCCCAATAGCCAGAGAGGCTGTGAGTACAGCTCCCCGCACCAGCAGCCCAGGGGCCCACTGTGTTTGTCTTGGTCCAGCTGCCCTGCAGAAGTGCTGCAGGATGGCGTGAGCATAACCTGGCATACAGGAAACGCAGGCCATGCCTACCAGTGTTACTATTCTCATTTCCTCCAGAGGCAGCCGAGAGCAGAGTGTGGCCACACTGAGTGTGTCGTGTCCTTCCTACCTTTCTTTGAAGGCACATTTCCAAGACAAGTCTAGAGACGGGAAATCTTGCTAAGGGGAGGATCCCAGGCTAGACCCCAAACTTGTCTAACGATCCTTGGAGAAGCCCTGCCTTCCAGGCTAGCCCGTCTTGCCTGCTAGATTCTTCTGTCTTTTCAGGATGCAGGACCCCCGCATGCTGAGTCCAAAAATGAACACAGAATACAAACAGAGTCATCCTGCAACCTCATCTACCCTAAGCGAGCTGAGGGCCTGGCCTCTGAGTTCTCCCCGACCCCTCAGAGCTGCTCCTCGGCTGCCACGCCCACCACCTAGTGACCTGTTTCCATCTCTCCGGCTCAGAGTTCTCATTCTGACCCAGGGGTTGCATGCGAAGGCAGCGTGCCAAAGCCTGGGGCTGGGTGGAAAGCGTGGATGGCAGACAGACAGGCAGAGCAGGCTGGAGCCAGGACAGACGGGTTTGAGCCCATGCAGAAGCCAGGCAAATGGCTTAGGCTCTTCCTCTACAGAATAAAAGCTGAAAATGTGCCCTTTCTGGCTCTTTGAACAATGGCTTCTCCCACTGTGGGAAAGGGAAAACGCCTCGCCCACAGGACACAGGAGAGAGGCTGGCTGGCGTCTGTGAGGAAGTTGTTAGGATAGTGAGGGCAGAGAACATTCTTAAAGAAGTCACAAACATGGCTAGGAAGCAGGCAGAAGCCAACCGTGGCACGGCTTCTTATCCACAGAGAGCCTGGCAGCCCTGCTAGGATGGAGGGTCCGCTGAGCCCAGAGCCGCCTGACTCCAAGTTCAAGCACCTGCAGGCTCTCTTGACTTCAAGCCCACACAGTCCATGGAGGCTCCCCGCCCCCCGACTCCAGTTCCTCTAAGTCTTCAGATCCTTCCCCCCATTCCAGATACACACAATGCCTGGAGGGCACCCCCAAATTCTGGTACAGTGGCCCCCAGAAGCCGAGACTAAAGAAACACGGGTGCTGATCTCCTCCGGCTCCCTTGAAGCTGCTTCTCGATTCCAATACTGTGTGCAGCTGAATTTGAAGACCACAGAGGCAGAGAAGAAATGGCCACTGGGGTGAAGCGCTGGGTCCCACAGTGCCAGGCGCATGCACAAATACCTCACAGAGAAGCTGCAAGGGGGCACGAGGCGCTCCCACAAGATGGCCTGGGCCACAGAGCCAGGAGCTCTGCCAAGACAATGCTGCCTAGAGTGGATCCCGCTGCCCACAGAAGCTGATGGAGCACCAGGCTGGCCACAGCGGCTCAGGATCACCTTGTAGACACATAAGGTTCTCTGGACAGGGCGACTCTCCATCTGCACAATAAAGTTTTCAGCACAAAGAGCAACCTTGAATAAAACAAAACATTTTGCAGGAAGCAGAGTGTGGCGTGAGGTTTACACTGGACACGGAATAAGCACCCGCTATGAAAGTCATCTACCAAAATGCTGGTCTCACAGTCACGCCCCTCAGGGCAGACAGAGGCTCCATCTAAGGCTCCCTCAAAGGAGAAACGAGGCATCCACCTTGGGCCTGACTCCGGATTCGAGAGGGGATGCAATTTTCCCAACCAGCAACGACATGTACCGGCTTCAAGTCTCTTGGCAAATCCGCCAAGTTCAAGCTCAGGGCTCAGCAGGACAGAGCACCACGGGCTGACAGACACCAAGCACACTTTCTGAAATCAACGGTGACAGGTGCTCTTCATGGGCACAGCCTCTGCCTGTGCTCCACTTCCTGTTCTCCATCTATTAGGACGACCTCCCCAGCCCCGAGGACAACCACATGCAGGTTGATGAGATGGCGGGCAGGAGGCACTTCCATAAAAGCTCCGTGGCCAAGTGCTGCTGAACACAGAGGTAAGACCTCTGGCTGCTCCCCTCTCTGCATCAGGTTCTCAGCACTCGTGGCTGGCTCCTGCGTCCCACCCACACAACCCCAAGCAGGTTGGAACTCGGGCAGGGAGACAAGCACGGCACACGGCCCAGAGCTGGGGTTCTCCTTATGTACAGGAAGTGTCGCCTGTCGCCAGCTCTGTGAGCCACACACCACTGTATGCCACCCTACAAGGGCAAGATATTCTTGTCCCATGCGGCCTTGGAGCCCACCACAGCAGCACTGGGCGTGGCAGCGCCACCTGCCAGAAATGGGTGTGGCCTGCAGTGCCCCAAAGAGGAAGTGGTATCCTTCCGAGGCCTTTGGCTATGCATCTTGCGAACACCACTGTGCACAGGAACAGCATCCTCCTCACCTCTCTTTCTTTGTCTTCCACCCTTTATTGAGTCCAGGCTTTCATTTAATAGCCCAGGCTGCCCTCCAACGCTCAGTCCTCCCGTGTGCTGGAATGACAGACGCACATCTCCACAGCGGATGAAATCGTCCTCCGTTACGTAAGTCAGCCCGGTGGGAAGAGCGGCTGTCCAACATCCTACATAAGCACCATGGTACCACTTGCCCGCAGGCCTGCGGCAACACCGAGGAAACTTTTTCTGTCCCACGCGGCCAGCGTAAAAAGACCAGAAACTCAGCAACCGTGGCCTAGACTTATTTGATGCCCACTCAAGCCCATCCTGTGCTGACCCTGACCTGCACAGCCTAGAGGAAGGGCCTCATTCCTGGCCCTCCAGCTTTGGGCTGCCTGCCAAGCGCTAGCCTCCCGCGGCGTCCACGGTTCTTCCTCCACAGTGTTTTCTGTGTTCTAGCTGCTGTCCACAGGGCTCGCCTGCCTCTCCTGAGCTCCTGCTCTCAGTGAGTCCGCAGCGTCTGTATGAAAACCTCTGTGGCTGCTGGGACTGCAGTTCCCGTCCGCAGGATTACCAGCTGTTTGGGTCTGTCTTTAAAAACCGATTTATTTCATGTGTATGAGTATTTTGTCTGCATATATGCCTGTGCACCACATGTGTGCCTGGTATCTGTGGGGACCAGAAGAGGGTGTCTGACTCTCTGGACCTGGGCGGTTGTGAGCTATTTGGGCCCTGGGAACTGAACTGGGTCCTCCACAGGAGAAGCACTCTCGACGGCTAAGCCATTTCTCTGGCCCCATGTTTGTCTGTTTTTTTTTTCCAGACAGGGTTTCATGTATCCCAGGCTGGCCTCAAACTCATTTTGTAGCAGAGAAACTAAATTTCTGATCCTCCTGCCTCCCGCTCTGAATGTCAGGACTACAGGTGTTCACTACTACAGGAAGTACTGCTGGGGTCGGGATCAAACGCGGGGCCTGTGCATGCCGGAGAAGCATATTACCAACCGAGCCGCATCCCCAACTCCATGCTTTTTGTTGCTTACCTTTTTTTTTTTTTTTTTTTTTTTAAATGACCATATCTTATGTTATCCAGGCTGGCTTCAAACTTGATGAATAGCCAAGGGTGACCTTCACTTTCTGGTCCTCTGGTCTCCAGTTTCCAAGTGTTGAACACAGGGCCTCGGGCCACCTGGTCCACACACCCAGTCCCCAGAGTTAGTTTCAAAACACAATCCTTTCTAGCCACTCTCCTACATCAAGTGTTCTGCAGGCACCTTCCGTCTTCTGAGTCTTGAGCGACAGACAGTTCTACCCATTTATGGCCTACCCCACTGTCACATGCCATTTCATGGTACTGGGCACACCAAAGGGACCTGCTCGCCAGCACAGCGGATGGCTTTGCTCTCGTTGCTTAAGCTCCCGCCTCCCAGAAGCCCGTTCCCACTCCATGACTGCTCAACCAGCCTTCCCACCCACTCCAAAGATGACACAGAGTACCTGCAGCCAGGCATCATGTCCTCCAGTGTCAGGTGCCATCTTGTGGGCTTATTTACGCCCCCCCCCCAGCTCACTGTGAGACATTATTGTCCCCACATCACAGGTAAAGCAAACTGAAGCTAGCAGCTTTCCCAGTGCCTGGAGCTGATTCTGCCTGGCAATATATATATAATATATAAAAATATATATAAAATATAATATATAAAATATATGTTATATATAAAATATATATTATATAGATTTATTTTATATTTATCATAAATATATAAAATATATATTTAAGATTTATTTATTTAACACGTATGAATGCTTTACCTGCATGTCTGTATGTGTACCCTGTGCATCCTGGTGCCTCAACAGGACAGAAGGCGTCAGATACCCTAGAACTGGAGTTATAGAAGGTTGCGAGCTGTCATATGGGTGCTGGGAACCAAAGCTGGGTTCTCCAGAAGAGCAGCAACTGTAGGTATAATCTCTTATGTACTGTATGGATTCTTCACCTGTTTAATAAATAGCTATTGCTGTTGATTTGTTGCTGAGGCAGGAATTCCAGTAGAGTGAATGCTGGGACAGAGTGAAGTAGGCGGGGATTCACCCAGGGCACTGAGGAGGACAGACGCATCAAACCTGAGCAGAGGTGGCCAGCCACGTGGCAGAACGTAGAATAGAGTAAACAGGATGCTAGTCATGAGCAGGTCGGGGAACGTGCCTAGCTATACGGGCCTGGGCTTCTGTAAATATATTTGAGAGTCATTATTTCTAGGAACAAGGGCATGGGTGAGAAACACGGGTTACAGAGAACCCCTTTCTTTTCTTTTCTTAAAATATTTATTTATTTGTTTATTTATTATGAATGCTCTGTCTTCACACATACCAGAAGAGGGAAATCAGATCCTATTACAGAGGTTGTGAGCCACCATGTGGTTGCTGGGAATTGAAGTCAGGATCTTGGGAAGAACAGTCAGTGCTCTTAACCACTGAGCCATATCTCTCCATCCTCGCCCAACAAGTTTTGTTTTTTGTTTTTTTTAAGATAGGGTTTCTCTGTGTAACCCTGGCTGTCCTGAACTCACTTTATAGACCAGGCTGGCCTCGAACTCACAGAGTTCCCGCCTCTGCCTCCCTGAGTGTTGGTATTAAAGGTGCGCACCATCACACTGGGCTGCCCAATAATTCTGAGTCACCACATCAGTGTGTCCCAGTGTCTACTTAACGGATGTGCAGGGCAGGACACTAGCTATCTCTGCTGCAGACCCAAAACCCTGGGCCACATACCAAAAGCAGCCTGGGCAGCGCACCCTCTGCAGCCTGGGCAGCGCACCCTCTGCAGCCTGGGCAGCGCACCCTCTGCAGCCTGGGCAGCGCACCCTCTGCAGCCTGGGCAGCGCACCCTCTGCAGCCTGGGCAGCCCCTGTTTCTCTCTGAGCCCATGGCGGAGCCACCCACTGCCCTTTTCTTTGGACACTGCAGGATAATTTCCAGGATAATTAAGGCAAATGGCAAAATAGAGAGCAGAGCCCCACATCAGAAGACACAAGCGGTATTTTCATGTCAGCTCTCCTCACTTAATTGTGTAGAGACATGAACCCCGTTTGGGGTTGTTAACTCAGCTGCCAAGTTGGTGTCACATGGCCTCTCAGTGCTCTGCATCCTGATATGGAGCTCTGGGAAGGAAACATCCTGGCTTGGCCTATACTGAACAGTGAGACTAGCGTGGCCACCCTAAGGGCTGGACATTCAAGGCCAGAGTGCCCATGCCTCTCTCTTGGGTGGAAGCCCACTAGTGCCCTTGCAGAAGAGGAGGGAGCTGTGTGTGGCCCCTGCTGGGGTGGGCATGGGAGGGTGAGAACTCCAGGAATGCCTTACAAGCAGAGAAGGCCCTGGCCAGGGCCGGGCCACATCTGCATGGAGACCCAGGAGCTCAGTTCCTGTCCCCAGACCAACATCTTGGTTCCAAGGTGATGGATGCGCGGAGGTGTCAACCACCAAAGAGCTGAGCTGTCCCAAATAAGAGGGACACAAGAGAGCCAAGGACCAAGTGGGCAGAAACAGGAGGGAGAATCAGGGCGGGAACTGAAACCGGGCATCGTGATAAACACTATATTTCCCTGGCATCAGGGAGGCAGAGGCAGAGGCAGAGGCAGGGGGATCACTACAGGTTCAAGGTGAGCCTAAGCTACATAGCAAGGCCCATTTTCAAAACCACAAGAACAAAGAATGTGGCACAGCCCTTTGGTCACAGAGGGTAGAGCTGCTGCAGCAGGGTGGGGCAGCTGCCACATGGGGGCGAGCAAGGCAGGCGCCTTCCTTCCTCACAGTTCTTTACAGTTTACAGTCATGTGAACAGCCTTTAAAATGTGTGTTCTCCTGCCAGCTAGTAGTAGGTAAGGAAGCAGAAGGCCAAGCCAGGCTGCAGAATTCACCCACAGCGGCCCGTGTGTGTTCTGCCAAGGCATAGTGCCCATGAATGAGGCAGTGGACGTACCTGGCCACAGCCAGACCCTGATGGCGCACAGGAGGCCAGTGGGCTGATGGGAGAAGGAAGCTGCTTGTCACTCCCGACTGGATCCTGGAGGCACTCCAATCCCGGCCATTTCCAGGAAGCCCATGACAGAAGCTGTGCCTCCCACAGCCCAGGGTCTGAAGCCAGAGGCCGATTGACAGGAGAGGAGTTACCCCGCCCACCCGTCTGTTCTGTGGAGGCTCTCGGCTGCCAGAGTCCTCACGGGTTACTGATCTGAGTCCCAGCTGTGTGGGCAGGGCACCCTCTGTAGCCTGGCCAGCCCCTTGCTTCTCTCTGAGTCCACGGCAGAGCCACCCACTGCCCCTTCCTTTGGACACTGCAGTCGGCACACAGGACTGAGTGGAGCTAACCTGTCCCCTTCCCTCTCATTGACCAACCTGTCTTTCATGCATAACGTCCCCCCCACCCCCACCCCCACCCCGTGGCCACACTCTGCCTTAATCTAATGCTTCCTCGTCCACATCATCCTAACCCACTCTTTCGCCATCTGCACAGCTTGGAGACCTCGCTCGGCCACCACCTTCTTATGAAAACTTCAAAGTTACCCTCATCTTTAAAAGGCCACACCTTTTGCATCCTTTTCAAACAAAGTCTGACTTTCACCCATGAACACGGTACTGTGTGCAAGACTCCGTTCCTTGTGACCGGATGGTCACTTTCTGTTGAGGGTCCCAGGCCAGCGTGAACCAGTCAGCAACATGTGGCTCTTGGTGTTTTCCCACGGTCAGGTAAGAGACATCCAGAGCTGGCCACTCCTGAGGCAGCACAGCACCGCAGTCTCGCTGATGCTGGGCGGGGACTGCAGCCTCTCTATTCTGCACGGTCATGATGGCATGGCGTTGGGTCATCACCGTGGGGAGAGTCACAGGGTGAACACCCAGCCAGGTTTGCAAAGGACCGAGAGGTAATCCCTGGAGCCAGGACTTTAGCTCTGAGACCCGGACAATCAGAGCGAATCCGGATGCTCAGGGTGAGGCGATTAGCCTGGTGTGAAGGCGCGTCTCAGGCATCCAGGTCTCTGTCAAGTGTCAGGTGATACTGGTCACTATGGCAAGGGCGTTGTCCCTTCTTCACAACGCCCTCTGGCTGGAATTGCTGGGGCAGCCATTTGCCAGTAGTTTGGTGCCAGCTCACAGGCTCACAATGCCTGTGCCTGGGGCAGCAAATAAGGTACCTGGGATCAGAGGGCCTTTGAAGGAGCCTGTACTTGCTGTGTCTAGCCTGACCCTTAGCTGGCTTTCCCTACCTCCATATCCAGTCCCCTAAACTCTCTGGTCTCAGACCTTATGGACAGAAGGCTACGTGGACTGGCCAGGCAAGCAGAGAAAGGGACAGAGGCCAGATGGACAGAGGCCAAGACAGAGATGGGCAGAGCAAGCGTATCAGGCCAATTCCCATGACATCAGAGATAAGCAAAGCGGGTGGACTGAGAAACACAGCAGCGTGCCTGCCCGCTGCACCTACACACAGCAGAAAGCCCTCACATCAAGCGAGCTGGTTTTCAGGGTAGATGGTTCAGTATAAGGTTATTGAGTGTCGTGTCAGGAAAAAATGCCAGGGCGAAGTACAGGAAAAGAACGCACGCAGATTCTCCGATATTCTGATCTGGGGTTCTGACAAGGTATGGGGTGGGGCAGCGAGGCTGGGAGCTTGCAGGATGTTTCCGGGGCCTTGGCTCGGTGGCACAGTGTGGTGCACGGAGACTTCGGGGCTGATGCATCCCGAGTAAACCCAGCTGGAGCCCTTTGCAAGCTGCCCTCCACTCTAACAGCCCTCCCTCTGCTGAGTGTCCATCACATTCTGGGCCCTCCGCTGGACATCCCTGTGTGACCTCTCTTGGTCTCCTAGGTGTAACTTGTTCAAGGCTCCTCAGGCAGAGGGGCAGAATAAGGCTCTTAATGTGGAAATGCGCGGCCACAGTGCTCCGACAGAACTGGAGCCTGGCTGAGCATCAGCTCTTCCTCTCTTTCCTGCCCCTGTCTGCCTACTGGCTGCTTCAAAACACTGCCACCAGGAATGCCCTATCAGCCCCTGGCTGCTGCCTTGTCCACTCTTCTTTGTGCCGAGGCGTAGCAAAGGACTGACTTTTATATAAATGTTTTCAGCCACTGGGCATAGCTTTGCCTTCAGCAAAGCTGAGGGTGGAAGCCTTTGATTCTGCCAGTCAGCCCAGCGTACAGACAGCTCCTTCTCCAATCCCAAGCTCACCCAGCTTTGGGGCTGGGGTTTCAACCTCCCATTTCCACCCTGCCCCCTGCCCCCACCAGAACTCTCCCCTTGCTCTGTCCCCTTGCTTGCTGAATCATGGTGCCTCTGGCTGCAGGGCCTTGACTTTGAATAAAGCGACAGATGCCTGGTAATTACCAGGCTCCCTCCTGACCGCGGGAGAACTGGCGAGTCACTGCCTTGCTTTGAATGGGAAATCTTGAGCAGTAAAAAGAGCCAGGCAAGACACTTGTAGGCAACAAGAAAAACAGAGTGGGTGCTCCCACTTCCTATGCGGGGTGCTCCTACTTCCTATGCGGGGTCCGGAGGCTCAGAATCACAACCCCGAGATTCCAGGGACATGGTGGTAGGATGAGAAGAGGCAGGGGGATGCCACTGCCTGTCCAGTGCCACGCGGAGCCACCTTCTTCATAAGTCTCAGTTGGTAGACTGAAGGACACTTCCTCAGGGATGTTTAACCTCAGAATTCCCAGTGTGGCCACACCCATTCAGTCACGCTGTTTCCAGGCCTGGCCCTGGCTCCTCTTTAGATGGCCGCCACTGACCTTTGAGTCAGTAACAGGCTTTCATATATTTAGAACATATATATTTGAAATGTTACAAATACAGTCCAAATTTCAAATGTGGCATTTTGCCCAGCACTGAACTATATCACCAAATCAGGAAAGGATCTTCTTCAGAAAGACTGAGCTCCGGGACCCTGTTCACTTCACTCTTGAGCCTTTCTCCCTGAAAATGACATCAGAATCACATGGAAGTGGTTGGAAAGATGGCCCAGCACATACAAACACTGGCCGCTCTTCCTGTGAAAGCAAGAGCAGTGGGCACCCGGGGCAGAGCTGGCAAAGATAGGAGCTGAAAAGTTAAAAAATGGCTTTGCCAAAGCTTTGTGCTAGGCACCCTCCCCCACCCCATGTGTATGTGTGTGTGTGTGTGTGTGTGTGTGTGTGTGTGTGAGAGAGAGAGAGAGAGAGAGAGAGAGAGAGAGAGAGAGAGAGAGAAAGAAAATGTATGTGTGTGTGCATGTATGTGTGCATGGTGTGTGTGTGTGGTATGTGGTGCGTGTGTGTGTGTGTGTATATGAGAGAGAGAGAGTGTATGTGTGTGTGTATGTGTGCATGTTGTGTGTATGTGGTATGTGGTATGTGTGTGATGCGTGTGTGTGTGTGTGTGTGTGTGTGAGAGAGAATGTATGTGTGTGTGCATGTATGTGTGCATGTTGTGTGTGTGTGGTATGTGGTGTGTGTGGTGCATGTGTGTGTGTGTGTGTGTGTGTGTGTGTGTACTTCACCCTCTTCTGGCCTCTGTGGCCATCAGGCATTTACATGTTGACCAGACAAACACTCAGGAAAAACACTCATATACACAAGTCAAGGTGAAGTTGAGCCTGGTGTGTAGGCCTGTACACCCAGCTACTCAGGAGGCTGAGGCAGGAGGATTAGAACTTGACAGCCTGCCTGGGCTCCACGGAGAGTTCAAGGCCAGCAACACTGAGGACCTGTTCCACAAAGAAGTGAAAGCTGGGGGATGTAGCTCAGTGGTGGAGCACTTGCCCAGCAAACGTGAGCGCGTGAGCTCGAGCCCCACAGCCACAAACGAAACAACCAAGGCGAACTTGGGTTTCACGTCGGCCCGCTGCAGGACTGCTCGGCCGTCGCGTTCAGGCACTAGAAGCACTCCTTATTTTTTTAATAACCCTGCAGCCTGGCAGAGCGGCAGCCGTAATGGAGAGGGCCATTTATATGAAATTTTAAATATTCTAAAAGGTGAGCAGAGACCCAGATAGGAGCCCCAGTGTAAGCTCTCCGCCGCGCGGCCTTGCTGTGACCTCATTTCCAGATCCAGTGTTTCTGAGCCAACAGTAAATGAGGTTTAACTAAGAACATCTCTCTCTCTCTCTTGACCCTGATTCGATTCCTTGTGAAGGTGTCATCTGTGTGGTTCAGGATGGAAATTAAAGGACAAAATGGAGCTTGTCTTTTGGTCCTGAGGGAAGAAACGTTTTCTTTACCATTAGTGAGCCTGAGGCCCTGAGAGCAGGTAGCTGTCAAGCTGGTAGGAAGACAGAGACCCCTTGCTTCTCTGGGCTCTTGGCCAGGGTTGGCCCTTAGCCTGATTTTCTGCCTATCGGAAACTGAGGCACAGTGGGGATAATCAGGGTTCAGAGGGTCTGCAGCCTCGGGGAAGGAAGCAAAAGGTCACAGGGACAGGCCCCACCCCCAAAGGCTGCTTATGAGAAGACCTGTGCAATGGTCTTGCCTCCTTTTCAAAGTCGTGGCAAGCCCCAGGATCACTGAGGCTCACAAGCATCCCTAACGCCGCCGAGGTCCAAAAAGAGCTTTCAGGGTGTGATGGTTCATGCTGTCAACTTGACAGAGTCTAAAGCCACCTGGGATGTGGGTCTAGGGAGGACGAGCTGACTGCACTGAGGTCCTCGGGGAGTAGGACCAGACTTTCCTGGGATCCCAGACTGTGTAAGCGGAGAGGGAGCTGACCAGTGGAATGCATGCACCCACTGCACCCTGCTGCTCACCTCTGCAT
>OU015753.1:4101469-4114262 GCA_907169655.1 Acomys percivali | reverse complement strand
ACACACACACACACACACACACACACACACACACACACACACACACAAATAAGCATGTCCATAAGTAAACAGCAAACACGTAAATGGAGAAGCTGACACGCAGAGAAAGAGTGGCTTCTGCACATCACACAGCAGGGAGCTGGAGGATCATCAAGGAGGGCTGCCTGGGCCAACAGCGGACAGCCAAGCTGAGCAAGTCACCCCCGAGGCCGCTTTGCCACAGGACAGCATTAGCCAGAGAGCAAGGAAGAACCAGGACACCTTCCCCCATGCCCACAGCCAAGTGACCACTACTCTTTACCACAGCTGACGGGTCCACACTCCCTCTACCTCCCCAGAGCAAAGAAGTCCAGACGTGGCACAACTCACCACACACCTGCATGCGTATACACGGATGGATCCATTGTCACTGGCCTCAGCTGCCTCACAGGCCCTGATGCCGCCCAGCAAAAGCTCCGGCTCTCACCTGCCCCTCCTCTCGTCCAGGGAACATCTTTTTGGACCACAGCAAACGAAATCGACCCAGGTGTGTTCTGTTCGAGATGCCGCATTCCCAGTGGTCCCTCAGAAGGCCTCAGAGAGAGTAAGGGCAGGAGCCGGAGACTTGGCTCGGTGGTTAAGAGCATTTGTTCTTACAGAGAATCTGGGTTCGGTTCCCAGCACCCACATGGCGACTCACGACCATCTGTAACTCCAGTCCTGGGGGAACTGGCACCGTCTTGACCTCTGTGGGCACCAAACACATAAGCACAAATGTGTTTCACAAACACACATGCAGGCAAACAGTCACACACAGAAGATACATGAATTTGAGAAACAAAGCGGGGGATGGGGAGAGAGAGGGAGGGAGGAGGGGGAGAGGGAGGAGGGGGAGGGGAAGGGAAGGAAGGAGGGGAGGGGAGGAGAGAGGGATGGAGAGGGAGGGGGAGGGGAGGGGAGGGGAGGGAGGGAGGGAGGAGGAGAGAGAGAGAGAGAGATCAAGCACAGGCCCAAGTCTCCAGCCAGGCCGCTAACCCGGAGCATATGTGTGATGTCAAGGTCACCCGAGTGGTGTTCTTGGACTGCACCCACCCGTCCCTGCCGGGCTTGGGCTGAGAATGGAGCTCAGCTGTAGCATCTGCCAGCAGTGCTTAAACCAGGCACAGTGGTGCACACGGAAAATCCCAGCACTGGGAAGCAGAGGCAGCAGGATCGGAAGTTCAAGGTTGTCCTTGGCTGGATAGCAAGTTTGCGGACAGCTCCGGCTACACGAGATTGTGTCTCAATCAATCAATCAAATAAAATTAATCCATCTCACGGCTGGAGGGTGCTCGCTTACCTGCAGCACCCTGACGGGCCCACTCCAGAGGTGTACGGGCTGCTTGCTGGTCCATCTCGTTTCTCATTGACTAGCCACGGTGCCAAGGCTGACGTCACCAGGAAGGCAAAGGACATAGCCAAAGACTGTGTGTGCCCGAGTGTCACGCAGGTGGGTGTGCTAAGGTAAACTCCTGGAAGTGCAGGCACAGCGCTTGGGAAGGAGTCAGACGTTGCTTACGGGACGACAATCTAGCAATTTTCCTATCCCCCCCCCCCCATGCCTTATTTTGTCCCAGAGGAAACGTGAATTTGCTTCATCCTCATCCACAAGGATGTGATGGAGTCTGTATAGATAGGGACTGTCCCAGGATGCATTGCACACAACAGTACACCTTAACCAATGCTGGTGCCAGTGAGAAGTGGGACACTGGACACTTTCTATGCTGCAGGACCCCAGAGGCCACAGAACAGTACCTAGTCATGCACAAATTCCACGGCTGTGGTATTTAGGGTAAGATTAGGAGAATGCACTGTTTCTGAAAATCAACCTCGCCCATGCTGTTTCCAGAGTAGCGATAAATGTAAGAGCATCCCAACACAGATGCTCAAAATACTTGTTTCCCTGACACTATCAGATTAAATGACTCCCCACTGTGTGTCCTCCCTCGGTGCTAGGTGGCAGTGAGAGGAAGCTGAGAGGGCACGGGTGCCCTCCCTCTGCACAGGGAGCCAGACCTGCATCCTGGTGGGCACGCGCTCGCTCGGTTCACAGATAGATGAGGTTAGAAAGGAGCGGGAGATGGAACGAATTTCTCACAGGGGAAAGCTGGCTCGGGGCTTTCTGGGTTGCAAGGCTTCCCTAGCAGATGTGCAAATGGAAACCTAACTTCTTTTGATTCCTGCTCCCCCATTTCCAGGCCTCTCTGAGCTACAGACACTGATCCTCAGCTGGCTCGGGCTCCACCTCACACCTGGCCTGTGCTGACTGGGTGAGGGGACCCATGTGTGGCTGGGAAGCCTCCAGCCTGCAGCCTGCCTCTGACCTCACCCTCTCCCTTTGCCCCACTGTGTAGGATCAAAAGCTCAGAAAGGCAAAGCCCTGATGTCGGTTTATAAAGCAGGCCCCAGTCACAAAGCCTTCGAATGTCACTGAGCTAGAGGTGGCTCCTTCTGCTGTCAAAGCCCAGTTACAAAGCTTTCACTTAGGCCTGCTCGCAGGAGCTGGGAGGTCCCTTGGGACTGTGACTCTGCCCCACCCTTGCATCTGTTCATATGGCTTCATCCCGAGGTCCATGGAAACACGACGTCCTTGGCCACAAAACTGTCTATATTTCCTACCTCCGAAACCTTGGCTCCATGGCCCCGCTCCTTCTGGTCCATATATCCAGGTGAAGCCCACATGCTCCCTTAGCAGCTCTTAGCAGCTCCTGCCCACCCCCCCCCCCCCCCAGCCCCCCTTCCCCCCCCCCCCGCCCCGCTGGCTCCTGTTGAAGCTTGGAAGTTGATGCAGGGGCATGCCAAACAAAGCCTGCGGGTCAAGACACAGCTACAGGGAGCAGTACTGGCTGGCACGAGGCGGGCCAAGTCAGGGGCTGATGGTACCAATACTTTTGTGGTCTACTCAGGCAAGCACCTGCAGCAACAGGAGGTGGGCAGCTCAGTAGGGAAAGGAGGGAAGATTTTGCTGCAGACCTGGGAATGGGAGGGTACAGAAGGGTATGAGGAAGGGTGACACACAATGGGGAACCATCTGAGACCTTCCACCACAGACCTTTAAGGACTAGAAGGTTCTCATGGGACAGGGAAGGATCTGTCCCTCTTAGGACACACTTCCATCCCAAGGCAACAACCCAAGCCCTAATCTGTCACAGGGGCTTCAGCAACAGCCCTCAAGGAAGAAAAGATTCCACAGGCCCCCTAGGGCGGGTGGGTCTCTGGGCTGCCTCCTACTCTCTCATTGTCCTGCGTGGGCTGAGAACCTTACAGAAAACCAGATTCTCTCACCCACACTTCGCCCACGGCTCCTCGTCAACAAATGTCCCTCACAAGACAGCAAGCTTTCTGCAGTCCCAGTTACTTGGAAACCCAAGGCTTGGTTAGGGCCGTTCCACACTCAGGCATGGATGGAAGGCGTCCCTCGCAGCAGCGACCACCAGGAGCAAGCCCTGCCTCATCACCTCCCGCATGGTCCACTAAGCACTATCAGAATGAACTCTACCCTTAACCCTATACTGACCTGAGAGGCCAAACAAGTTGCTGCCCTCCCAGAGCCCCATCTTCCCACATAAAACACGAACGAGATAGTCTGTCCTCAGGTGTAGGTCAGAGTGCCGCAAGCCTGTTTAAGCCGGCCAAGTAAAATGGTCCCTAATTTTTTTTAGCATCCTTCTGTAAACCCAGTGGTTCCATCCAACTTCACATATCTATGGGCCTCCTTAGAAGCTAGGAGCCACACCTGAGCCTTTCCAGGCATAGCTGGGAGGCGTGCTGGCACAGCTGAGGACACAGTTTCAGACTTCTTATGCAAAAAACGAAACAAAACAAAAATCCAGCCATCGGTTGTGGTCCCAGGAGCCAGGAATCATACCCTGCCATGGTCCACACCAGCCTATCCGGGAACATAGTTGTGGGGGTACATGACCACAACAACACGCACATGTGCAAGCACATGTCTGCATAATTACACACCAGAATGAGCACACACCTGCATGACCACACCCAAACCTGAATGCTCACATACACCTGTGTGAACACACACACCTGCACACTCACCCTGAGCCTTCAACTGCCCACTGTAGATGGAGTCCCAACCGTGATCCGAGCTTGAGTCCTGGGAGGGCAGGCCACCTGGCAAGCCCCCCTTGTGGCACTCAAAACTCGCTGGCCAAGTCTCTCAGCCCAAGTCCCTAAAACGGCCATCTAAAGCGAGCCCCCACCATAGCATTCTGGTCACCAGAATGACCAGAGCATCAGTGACCCAGAAATCCAGAAGCCAGCTTCCACGCTGTCCTCTCCAACTAAACCTGGCTTCTAACTCCTGTTTCTGAGTCTGAGGTGACATCTTTACAGAGAAAGGCACATCTTTAAATGGCATGCCAATCCAAGCAACTCCAGGGAATTAAGAATAGTTATCAAGTTGATTCCTGAGAACAATGGCATAAAAGCGACACTTTAATTACCCAGCGGTGTCACTGCCATAGGGACTGCTCTGGAGCATTTTCCCAACCCCCTCAAGGACACCATGGATGATATACATGCAATTCAGCAAGGGCTGTGACCTCAGACTGCACACTCTCCCTTAGCCACCCTAGGTAAAACCTACAGACTGTCATTGGCTTATGGGTTAGAGTGACATTCTCCTCATGTGATCCAACCTCTGCCTTCCACACCCAAGGCTATGAACACGTACTATAGGGTCACTCTGGGTAGCACACTCACAGGTACACCCACACAGACACACACAAACACACAGGCATGTGACATCTGTTCAGGAGCTGTGCCCCGGGGGTGTAGCATATCACCCACAAGTCTCTACCGGCATCTCTTATTCCCGACACTGTGGCCCCAGCAGGTTACGGCTAGGGCCTATCTCCTCTGAACCCCTAGAGTCAGTCAACCGTCTGCAAGCCCCATGTGATCTCTCTCATCTCCTCTCATCAGACGATACATCAGTTGGCTGGTTACCCTAAGAAGACTCCCAGACGAGGCATCATGCACATAAGGAATCCCCCGAGCCCTGGGCTAGAAACACAAGGTCAAGGCCAGGCTCCTCCTGAGACCTCTGCCCTGGTGGACATGTAGCCCATCTTCTCCCTGTGGCCACATGACCTCAGCCCTCTGTGGGTGCCTATAGACTAATCCCTTCTTCTTTCAAGGACACCGGTCACATCAGACCAGGGCCCATTTTAATGACCCTCAACTTAAACTTCACTTCTCTCAAGACCCTGTGTCCAAATAAGGTCCCTTTCAGAGGCAGCGGAAATTAAGATTTCAATACATGAATTGGGGTGGGGGACACAGCTCAGCCCTGAAAGGATAAGAGGTGACCATCAGCACACCAAATGCTGAGGACCGAATATGAACTGCTCTTGGGTAGAGCCGTCTCCCCCAGCAGAGTACCCTAGCCTCAGCACTCCAGCACTGACCCCAGGAAGCTGGAGTCTCCAGGATCCGAGGGCTCGGCACTTCCGTGCATCCACCTGCACCTCCTTACTGTGGCCTGTGCTGTCAGAGCCAGCAGTGTTCTAGATGCAGTTTTGGGCCCCAAAACAGCCCGCCCATGCAGAGGAAACGGAAGCTAAAGGCGGCAGGGCGTGTGGAGCGCTCCCATGCTATGATGTGCAGCTCAGTCAGTGGGGGGAAAGGCTGAACCAGGAGCCCAGCGCAAGCAACAGAAATCAACCGGCTCTTCCAAAGCCAAGTCCTGTTACTTAGCAACCTGACAGGTTACTAGGGTGGCATGTATCATGAACAAGAACTTGCCGGGAAGAGCGACCAGATTTAGCAAACTGAAGTACAGAGTGCCCCGTTTAACGTAAATATCTGATAAACAGTGTACGTTTTCCCGTATAAGTCCGCCCCCGAGGAGGATCTGGGGCAAACTTACACTAACAGGCTGTTTACGTGAGCTCCAGATGCCCTGGGGTGAGTCACCCTAGTACTGCTCAGACTCTGGACGCATTCTTAGCCAGACTCTGGCTCCTTCTGGTGTTCTCACGGAGCCTGTGATGGTTAATACCGTCAAACCGACAAGTTCTAAACCACCCCGAAGACAATCCCCTGGGCATTAAAAAGGCATTTTACAGCTACTGCTTTCTTTGGTGCCCAGAGCCTGAGGTTCTGGGGACTGAACTCGGCTCATCAGGTTTGGTGGTAAGCGTGCGACCTCACCCTCGGGGCGTGCCGGTGAGGGAGTTTCTACGCTGGGTTAGCTGATGCTGTCAATGTGGACACCAGGATTCTGTGGGCTCCTGGACTGAATTGATAGGAGAAAGCCAGCTGAACACTGGTGCTCATCTCTCTCCGCTTCCTGACACAGATACAACGTGTCCCTTGATAGTCTTGACGCCAGCATTTCCCTGCCGTGATGGACGGTGTCTTCAAAGTATGCCCAGCTCTCCTTTCCTTAAGTTGCTTTTTATCAGTGTTTGCCACTCAAAAGGAAAGGCTCTGAATGCAGAGCCACGCCTACTCACTCCACAAGGGGACGCCATGACATCCCACTCCTCAATATCTATGCACTCGGCCATCGCGGGCCACACGCGCCAAGCTTCTGGTCCTTGGGCACCGTCCACAGTGACTCAACGAGCAAAGGGCTGGGCGACATGACAGTCTCGAGAAGATGTTGCCAATGGCATCCTTACTAAATCCTGCTAAATCCGAATCTCGCCAAGATGATTCCACTTCTTTGCCCACAGTGCTGGAGATCTTCCCTTTACTGGGTTCTCAAGGTCGATTTCTCAACCCATCAAGGCACCGGAAACCAAATCACACTCAGAAACAGACACTCCTACCCACACCATCTCTGGCTGGGTAACAAGGGTCCAACCACACGTGCCCTGTGTGCATTTCTTCAAGACCCATGCCGGGGCCCATGTCCTTTGCTAAAGGGCACCAGAAATCCACATCTTATAGCATAAGCCATGTCCTGCAAGACCCCTTCAAACCTCACCTTCCTTAACTCCCCGGCCTCACTCTTCTATGGCCCCTGCCAGTTTTTCTGAACTCCGCACTCTTTCTGAGGTCACTTCCGAGGCCCTAAATCCTGCCCACTGCTTCTCTCTGTGACATTTCTTCCCTGACATCCGCTGACCTGTCGTGCTTCCTGCTAGACAGTCCACTATGGAGCACACGCCTCACCCAGGATCAGTGCTTGAGTTGTACTGTGCTCAGAACTGAGACCCTCGGGTGCTTCCCCCTACACCACACAGGTGCAGGGGAGTGGAGGAGGGAGCCGGCTGCTTCTGGGGCACTCAAGTGCCAGGCTCAGTGATGCTGCACTATAGCGCCCATAGCCCCCTGGGAAGTGTGGCTGTACAGTGCCCACAGCCCCCTGGGAAGGGTGGCTCTACAGTGCCCACAGCCCCCTGGGAAGGGTGGCCCTACAGTGCCCACTGCCCCCTGGGAAGGGTGGCTCTACAGTGCCCATAGCCCCCCTGGGAAGGGAGGCTCTACAGTGCCCATAGCCCCCTGGGAAGGGTGGCTCTACAGTGCCCATAGCCCCCTGGGAAGGGAGGCTCTACAGTGCCCATAGTCCACTGGGAAGGGAGGCTCTACAGTGCCCATAGTCCACTGGGAAGGGTGGCTCTACAGTGCCCATAGCCCCCTGGGAAGGAGTGGCTCTGACGAGTTCGGCTTTACCACTGAGAGGAGCAGAGAGGCCTGCAGCAGCAGGCAGTGTCTATGACCAGTGTCCATGCCTGTAAGAACCCCTCACTGCCCTGAGAAATACCCAGAGTAGGGGCCACGGAGATGGCTCAGCAGGCACAGGTGACTTCTGCCTAAACAGATGACCTCAGTTTCATTCCTGATTCACCATGTCAGGGAAAAACCCAAACCTACAAGTTATCCTCTGACCCGCCACATCCATGTCTCAGTGTGCGCACATCTACATTTGCACATACGTGGGCAGACACACTCAATATCTTTCTTTAAAAGAAACATAAGATGCCTATAGTCATTTCAGGGGTACCCACTGAAGAAACCCCTACACAGTGGGGGCTCCCTCCTGGACTCCGGAAGAGGCACAAACCATGCCCAAACATCTGTTTTCACAGAGAGCTCCTTTATTAAGCGTGGAAAAAAAGCTAGAGAGGTTTATTTCTGACTCGGGCAGAAATCAGCAGCAAACGACCTTGCAGGTGTAATTTTTAAGAGGACAGAAGGGAGAGAGGTCTGTGTTATAATGGGCTAGGATGTGGTGGTATATTTTAATTGGGCATGGTAATTAGGTGACCCAAGGGGGCTTTTGGTTGCTGGGCTTTAATACATTGATAGCTGGACCTTGGTGGTCAGCCACAGGAGGAGGAAGTGGCCAAATATGGGAAAAGACCTTGGGGGTCAGCTTTAGGAACATAATCTAATGGTTTTTAGCAAGGCAGAAGGCATGGGGAGAAGGGCCAGGCCTGCCAGAGCCATGTCTGGATAAGTTGTTTTGCTGCAGCCTTCGAGGTGCGTGGACTCTGGGTGGGTCCTGGAGTTGGTGTGGGCTCCTGTCTGCCTCAGCAACTGCAGCAGGACCCTGACTCCAAAGCCACTGCCAGAAGCAAAGTCTCATGGGAGTAGGATGCCAGTTCCTTAGCAGACCTAGACCCCAGCAGCCTGTAGGAAGTACTCACTGTCCCTTTTAATAGTCTCCGGAACAGAAGCAGGAACCCTGCTCAGAAGAAGCAGACCACAGGCCCAGCAAGCAAGAGCAGCGGGAAGGTGCAGGTGTTGCTTGAATTTTAACTGAAATAATCACAGCTCCTATGGGCTGGAGAGACGGCTCAGAGGTTAGGCACACTGACTGCTCCTCTGGAGGTCTTGAGTTCAATTCCCAGCAACCACATGGTGGCTCATGACCATCTAAAATGTGAGCTGGTGCCCTCTCCTGGCCTGCAGGTGTACATGCAGGTAGAGTACGGTATACACAATAATAAGTAAATCTTAAAAACAAAAAACAAAAACACAGCTCCCAAAGGATTCCCATTGCAATACATGCAGGGGTGGCAGGGGCGGGGGTGAGGTGGGGGCAGGGGTGGGATGGGGGCGGACAGAGACACCACGATGATACCTGATCTCCCCAAACTCTTCCAGCAAAGGTGATCACCGTGATCACTGAATGGCTGAGTTGGGGGGACCAGACTGTAAAGAGCAAAGCAGGGATGAAGAGGGAGCAGCACAAAAGGCAGCTCGGAGACCTCAAGGCTTCATTCTGAGATGCAGGGGTGACAAGAGAGCCCAGAAGGGGAACAAAGGCACCAGTTCTGCACGGAGGCGACAAGAAGAGACACAGGTGACATTCTGGGTCTAAGATTAAAGGAAATCTAGGTCCATCTCTCAGGCAGAGTGAACTGAAACCTAAAAGGAAACGGACACAGACTGGCCACACAGGGCAGCTCTGGGCAGTGTGACAAGGACTGCATGGCGGGGAGCTGGGGTGGCGGGGTGGGGTGGGGTAGGGGTGTGGGGGTATGGGGGGGTGGGGGTGGGGGTGCTTCCTCCGCAAGTCCACAGCTCTCAAGGTAGGAAATGCAGCTTGGGAGCTGTGTGTACACTCCAGGCCCACAGCTGGGGGAGATAGCGGGGGAGGCCTCAACAGCAGAAGCCGTGCCTGAGAGTCCAAGGCGTGGCTCGAGCAGCAGCGGACGGAAAGGGCGATCAACGTCACTTAGCCACGTGGCCTCCCTCTGTGCCACCTCAGCGGCACACGCTAGACAACTAACTCAGACCTTTGTTGCTGTTTGGCTGTTCACCTTCACTGCAATCAAGCAATGGGGACACAACTCAAACGGAAGGCATTTTACGTTTTTACATACCGCTCCACATGCTGGAGCTCTGTAAGGATGAAGACACCTGGAGCTGGCACCATGGGAAAGGCGCTTGCCACGACGCCTATGCTGGATCCCTGGAGCCTTCACGGTAGAAGGAGGGAACGGACTCCTACAGGCTGTCCTCTCGCCTACACACACACACACACACACACACACACACACACACACACACACGCACACACACACACGCACACACACACACACAAAACACACACACACAAAACACACACACATACACACATGCACACACATACACACACATGCACACACACATACATACACATACACATACATAAACATACACATACATGTACACACACACAAAACACACACAAAACACACATACACACACATACACACACATACATACACATACATAAACACATATACACACATACACACACACACACATACATGCGCACACTTACTAAATAAGTGCAATGATTTTTTGGGGACAGGTTTTCTCTGTGTAGCCCTGGCTGTCCTGGACTCACTCTGTAGACCAGGTTGGCTTCAGACTCACAGAGATCCCCCTGCCTCTGCCTCCAAAGTGCTGGGATTAAACGCTTGGGCCACCACTGTCCAGCTTTAAGTGGAATAAATTTTTTTGAATAAATCTTTTTTAAAGAATAAATATACTCAATGACAAGGGGGAGTTTTTCAATAATTAAAGGTTTTTGTTATTGTTAAATTGAGAACAAAAATAAGAGCTTACCAATTTCCTAGCATCTGTATCCACCACACACCTACAAACAACAAAACAAAACAAAATAAAAATGCAAAAAGCGTTCTATACCTGAAAAATAGAGTCAACATAAATATAACAAGTAACTTTTGCCCAGGTAATTTTTTAAAAATTTGTTTACTATTTCATGTGTATGGGTGTTTTGACTGTGAACCATGAATGTGCCTGATGCCCCCAGCATCCGGAAGAGGGGGTCAGTCAGGTCTCCCATGTGGATGTGGGGATCCATCCCAGAGACCTGGAAGAGCAGAAGTGCGTTTTTTTTTGTTTGTTTGTTTTTTGTTTTTGTTTTTGTTTTTTGAGACAGGGTTTCTCTGTTTAGCCTTGACTGTCCTGGACTCACTTTGTAGACCAGGCTGGCCTCGAACTCACCATCAATCTACCTGCCTCTGCCTCCTGAGTGCTGGGATTAAAGGCGTGTGCCACCATGCCCAGCTGAGCAGAAGTGCTTTTAACTGCCAAGCCATCTCTCTATCCCCAGTGCCTAAATAAATTTTATAGAGAATATTTATCCTTGGGGCAAGCTTGAAAGAAACACACACACACACACACACACACACACACACACACACACACACACACCATCCTCACACACACATTTTTAAAAAGAACATTCTTTCAGAGTGATACAAGGCAGAAAAGCAGTTTAGACTGTATAATAATCTTCGTAGAACTGTTCTGTGCTTTAAAACACATAACACTGAGCTAAACAGCCCTTAAGAATGTAATGTAATTTTATAGCCATTTAATTTCATTTGGGATGTAACTATTCCAAAGAAATGTCCTATTCGGGAATTCATCTAGTGAGTATGTGATAAAGGCAGAAAAAGAAGTTGAAAATTCAGGAACAGGTCAAGTACCAAGCATTCTTTATTACCCAATTCATGGCAAACACTTAGTCTAGACCTAAAAAGAAGACACAAAGTGTGAAAAAAGAAGAGGAAGAAAGGAAGGAAGGAAGAAAGGAAGGAAGAAAGATAGTTTTAGAGAAAAACTGTCTTCACTCATGAAAGTTACCCAAATCCTACAGGAATACCGAACAAAGTCATTTCACTCGGACTCACGTCTACGATAGCAGCTGAGGTTGAGGCGGGAGGCAGGAGTTCAAGGCCAGCCTACACCACACTCTGAGCCCGTGTCTAAGAAGGGGGATGGGAATAGGTCCTTGTAACTTTTATTTCTAGAGACTAAAACTCCATTCTACACGAGAGCTGGCGTGTGCACCAGAGACGGGCCACCAACCTTGCCCACCAGGAGACAAAAATGTCACTGGGACCTGCTCTGTGACTCTGTAGTGGCTATGGTCTTCTTGGAAAATGTGGGACTGAAAGAAAATTTTCCCTAAGTTAATGTGTCTTTTTTTTCCCCCGTCCCTGGACAGCAGACACTTGGAAATGCCAGCACACCGGTCTCTGTGGTCAACAGCCTGCTAGACTAAGGAGTCCCCCAGCCTTGTTCATGCTTTGTGGAACCCTGGGAGCCAAGAGATCAGCTGCAGGAGGGCAGGCGCTCCTCACTGCACACCATTTATCACTGCAGGAAGATGCAAAAACCAGTGATTTTGTTAGCTTGAAAGAAAAGCATATTGGTCCACTGCCACATTCCTGGCGTTTCCAAGTGGTCTTAGGAACAGCAGCTAAAGGCAGAAACATGAGTTAACAAACAAACAAACAAAATCCCACAAGCTGGGCAACTCCTGAAACTTCCTCCTAAAATGCCCAAAGAACACCTGAGACAGTGAGCGAGGTCCACCACTCTGGCTTTGGTGAACTGACAGCATCACCTCACTGAGCAAACCCTCACATCAGACAGACTCAACCCCCCTAGAGCAGCCAGCAGAGGAAGGGACGCACTCCCCAGATGAGGGGACCTCCCTGAACCCTGAGGAAAGTGAACACCTCCCTCTTTTCATGAGCCCCTTCCCAGTGGAGCAGCTGCAGGCGAAATCCAGCCTTTGACAGTGTGAGAAATAATATTCCTGAGCTGCGCCCTTGATCCTTCCAACGCTCAACTCACAGATCTTAATGTAAACGCTTTTAAACAAAGCTTCAGAAGGCATCTTTTTATCTTAGAGGCTCATGCTACAGTCAGCTTCAGTTGTGACTTAAGCAAACATTTGGGCAAAATGTGTATTTGATCGAGTGTGGTGTGTGTGTGTGTGTGTGTGTGAGAGAGAGAGAGAGAGAGAGAGAGAGAGAGAGAGAGAGAGAGAGAG
>OU015753.1:4074264-4086158 GCA_907169655.1 Acomys percivali | reverse complement strand
CTCCACTTCCTCCTCCACTTCCTCCTCCACTTCCTCCTCCACTTCCTTTTCATCCTTTGCTCCCCCTGAACTGTAGTTTCCCTATGTAGCCCATGCTGGCTTTGAACTCCTAGTCATCTTCCTACAGCAGAAAAACAAGGTGAAGAGCCAGGTCCAGAAGGCCTTGCACGAAGCCTTAGGAATTGGCACTTGAGAGAACACAAGTTGCAAAAGAGGAACGCCGGAAACGCCCTGTGTGTTGACTGGAGCCGCTGGCCTAGGCACAGAGGCACATGACACGCGCTGAATGCAATCTCTGCCTCACTGAGGTAGCAACACTGGGTAGAGATTCAAGCATCTAATTTAGGCATCTGATGCAGGAAGCTGTATCTAGGATGACTGGAGGGCTGGAGAGACAACTCAGCAGTTATGAGCACTTTCTGCTCTTCCAGAGGACATAGATGAGCTCAGTTTTCAGAGCCCATGTCCAGGGGCTCATAACTGCATGTAACTCCAGTGCCACGGGATCAGACACATTTTTCTGGACTCCACAGGCACCTGTACATAGGTGGGGTGTGTGTGTCCATGAGCTCACATGTGCACGCACATGCAAACACATACACAAATAAAAAATAAAAATTAAATATCTAGACTTAAATAGTGAAGCATGCTTGTATTATTATTATGTTATATATTACATATCATAATATCGATATATTTATATTATAATATACAATTGGGTATTTATTTATATATCTGTATTATAATATGTAATATAATGTGCTATGTTGTATTATTATAATTTAAAGCCTATATTATTATGTACAGGAGCAAATTATCCTGTCTAAATCCAGCTCCTGGCCCAGAATACCTATTTGAGCTGCTAAGCTTCCTCACTTCTCTGGCTGCCCTTGGAAGCATTTTGTTTTGTTTTTGTGGGTTTTTTTTTTTCCTTAAAAAGTTCTCTTATGGGCTGGATATGGTGGCTCACACCTTTTCCCCCCAACATCATGTTTTTATTGATTGTTTGGGAATTTCACACAATGCACCCCAATCACACTCACTTTTCGTTCTTCCCAGGTCAACCCTCCTGCCCTTCCTTGTGCCCTCCCACCAAAAAGAAAAGAAAATATCAAGTCCAATTAGTGTTGCCCACATACACACTGGAGCATGGTCAAACTCCCAGTGGCCATCCCCTGAAAGATAACTGAGTCCTTCCACACACACAGAGCAAAAGCCATCAGCTGTGCTCACACCCTTAACGACAGCAGGCAGGAAGAGGAGGCAGGTGGATCTCTGTGAGTTCGAGGCCAGACTGGTCTAATAGTAAGTTCCAAGACAGGAGCTACATAGAGAGATCTTGTCTCAGGAAAAAAAAAAAAAGTTCCCTCAGCGGGGATGAGGTCCCTAAAGGGCTCCATTTTGCCCGTGCTCTAGTAAGTGGCTTGATATGCATGCACACACAGGCGCCTATAAGTGGACACGGTGAGGCTTTAAAAATGAATACAAGATGAGGTTTGGATGGAGAAGTGGTATGAGGGGAAAGAGGCGGGGTTGGGGGGTAGAGAATAAAGGCCAAACCACGTTGTATATGTGTATGAAATTCTCAGTTTTAAAAGGGGCCCCTCTCACTTTGTCCTCTGCTGTCCAATTCATTATTCCTGGGCACAAGAACCTAGAAGTCCCAGTAGCTTTGCGTAAGCCATCTCTTTGAAGTATACCCTTTTGCGGGGGGGCATTAAGAAATTTTAATATCTGTGGCAGATGCACAAAACTGTCTGACACAATTTGAGCTTGCTATAGCAAAAATGTCTAACCTATTCCGGTGTTCTCTTCTTCATGAGACGAGCCATTATATAGGCTCAAACAATATTTAAGGAAAAAAAAAAAGAAAATTTAATATGTCATTATGGTACACTGTTGTTGTACTATTGGACAGTCTCATGTTACTTGGTGATGCTTAGTGTTTACTGAAAGAAAATGAAAGAATTATGTCAAGGGATCGTTCGTAAATTTTTTTCATTAATTTATTTATTCACTTTATACCCTGATCGTAGCCCCCCTCCTCTCTATCAAGCTCCCCTTTCACACACACCCTCCTACCATTCCCTCCACTCCTTTTCGTCAAGCCTCCTCAGGGGAAGCCTCCTCAGGGGTACCAACCCACCCTGGCACATTATGTCAAGGCAGGACTAGGCTCACCCTCTCCCACTGAGGACAGGCAAGGCAGCCCAGCTACAGTAAAAAGGGATCCAAAGGCAGGAAACAGAGGCAGAGACAGGCCCAGCTCCAGTTACTGGGGACCCACACGAAGACCAAGCTGCACATCTGCTATTATGTGTAGGGGATCTAGGTCTAGCCCGTGCAGCTCTTTGGTTGGTGGTTCAGTCTCTGTGAGCCCCCATGGGCCCAGGTTAGTTAGCGCTGTAGGCATTCCTGTGGTGACCTTGACCCCTCCAGCTCCCTCTATCCTTCCTCCCACTCTTCCACAGAACCCCCTCCCCCAGCTCTGCCTCGTGTCTGGCTGTGGGTCTCCGCATCTGTTTCCATCAGCTGCTGGATGAAGCCTCTGAGAAGGCAGTCATCCTAGGTTCCTGTCTGTAAGCTTGGCAGAGTATAATTAATAGCGTCAGGGGTTGGCTCTCTCCCACGGGATGGGTTTTGAGTTGGGCCAGTCATCGGTTGGCCATTCCCTCAATCTCTGCTCCATCTTTATCCCTGCACATCTTACAGGCAGGACAAATTTCGAGCTGAAGTTTTTGTGGGTGGGTTTGTGTCCCCATACCGCCTCTGGAAGTCCTGCCTGGCTACAGGAGGTGGTGACTTCAGATTCTATGTCCCCCACTACTGCTAAGAGTCTCAGCTAGGGTCACACACACACACACACACCCCGAAAGACTTCCTGGGACCTCCCGAATCCCAGGTTGCTGGCTTGTCATAGCATACTCTTAATGGCAGCTATCTAGAATTTATTTAATTGTCATTTGTATCTCAACCCACTCCCACTTAGTGACACTTCTCAGTACCTTAGTCATGGGGTCATGCAGGAAAGGGGGCGGTGGATAGTCATTATTTATGCTCTGAATGTTAGGGCTGCCTCCTGCCTGCACTCCGCTTCAGAGCTTGGCTCTGTCCAGGAAAAGAATGTTCCTTCAAGCCATCAGTATCAGTTGTTGTTCAGGAGCCAACCGAGCTGCAGGGGTCACACTAAGTTAGTAAACATAGACTGGAGACATCATTAAGATTTTCTAGTAACTGGGGAAGGTAAAGAATCCCAAGACCAGTGTTTTCCTTGAGAACTGCTAAGGAGCACAGCCTTCTCCCGGAGATGAAGAGGGAGGACGAGGGACGGTAGGAAGAAATCCCAGGTGGATTTTCCAGATCATAACGCTGGGCGGTCTGCTGATTCCTCAGCTGTATTTCATATTCACTTGTGGTGAAAGCCCAGACACCTACAAACCCATACACCAAACCTCGGTGAGCCTTCGCCTCCACCTGCCCCCTCATGGAAGAAGAGAAAGGAAAGAAACACTCAGATTAGGACTTTTATAACATATTCCATTCAGTTTCTATTCATTCCCCCACCACTTTCCAGTACCGCTTTACCTCCTGGAATCTTTTATTTTATTTTATTTTTTTAAAGATTTCTTTATTATGTATACAGTATTCTGCCAGCATGTACACCTGCAGGCCAGAAGAGGGCATCAGATCTCATTATAGATGGCGGTGAGCCACCATGTGGTTGCTGGGAACTGAACTCAGGACCTCTGGAAGAGCAGCCAGTGCTCTTACCCTCTGAGCCATCTCTCCAGCGCCACCTCCTGGAGCCTTGAAGAGGGATTAGGCACTTGGCTCCAGGCAGTAACCGAGGGTGGGCCTTCACGGCCTTGGGAGACCTGCAGGCCACAGGATGCCCAGAGGACAGTATTTTCCCACTGCAGCGGAGCCAGGGACACTCCTCAGCAGCATAAGCATTCGACTCCAGTCCCTTTAGCGTATGAAGCCTCTCTGGAGAAAAGTGCCATCGAAGGTGCCGGTGGCAGGGCTTCATCTCCTAAAGGTCACATGACTCTGACCTCCTCCTCATCAACCCCCCACCATTCCTAAGCTGAAGTATTACTGGCTGGCGCTAAGTTGAAACACAAGCACACACCTTCACGATAAGTAGCAAGTTGTCCATCTTTGGAACCAACGATGTTGTCAGATTAGCTGGACCACAGCCTGCATGCAAGTCACTGTATAGTGAGTCCCCCTTTTAAAAATAGAGAGCGATGGGCTGGAGAGATGGCTCCGTGGTTAAGAGCACTGTCTGCTCTTCCAGAGGACCTGAGTTCAATTCCCAGCAACCACATGGTGGCTCAGAACCATCTGTAGTGAGATCTGGTGCCCTCTTCTGGTGTGCAGGAGTACATGCAGATGAAACACTCATACAATAAATAAATAAACTTTAAAAAAAAAAAAAAGGAGAGAGAGAGAGCAATTCATTCTATAAGTTTTGCTTCTCTAGAGCACCCTGACTCGTTAACTTAATTACTCTCCCTAGTTTAGGGATATCTAGGGGTGACTTTGCACTTCTGATCCCCCTGCCTTTGCCTCATAACTCACCATGTACGTTAGACAGGCACGCCACCAACTGACCTACATCACCACCCACCTTTTACCAAATGCCTTCTGTACAGTCCCTGTCTCCAACCAAGCACTTTCTGCAGTGTCGAGCTCTGACCTCGGTGTACGCATTGTGGCGCGAGCAGTTACAATTCAGCTACTTACGACAGGCTAATGATGGGCCTTTCAAGAAACTAATACCGCATTTTTGTGCTCCTCGGTCTGTACTAATGTGTATCTGTAGCTTCCTAGTGAAACCTGCTTTAGAAGAACAAAGAGAGTCTAATATACTTGCACATGTCCACAATCAAAACAAACCCTAATCTGGGATCTGGCCACCTTATGTTCAGTGACAGAAAACACCTGCCTGGGGATTTTCCTTTATTAACAGGGAGAGGAACGGAGCATTTGGGCATCTCTGTGGAGTTTGTTTTCAATCCTGCTTGCATGCTGTCGTCCAAACCTAATTAGCTGCCGGCTACACAGAGCAGGGATGAGGTTAATTACATGTCACTGGCCACTGTGTGTCTCTTTCATTATTGCTAGTGCTTCTGTTATTTTTACACATAAAAGACAGGCTCCATTCAGAATCCAAAACTCATCAAATGGAAGAGATTTTTTTTTTTCGAGACAGGGTTTCTCTGTGTAGCCTTGGCTGTCCTGGACTCACTTTGTAGACCAGGCTGGCCTCGAACTCACAGGGATCCACCTGCCTCTGCCTCCCGAGTGCTGGGATTAAAGGCGTGCAACACACCCGGCTGAATTTGCATTAAAAAAGTGATCGAAAGAGAACACAGACTACAATGGAAGCTAGTAAATTAACCACCTTTCTCATCGCCGTGACCAAGTTATCTGATAAGAAGCAACTTGAAGGACAGCTTTATTTTGGCTCAAGTTTGGGAGATAGGGTCCTTCGTAGTAGAAAACACAGTGCCGGGAACGTGAGGCCAGCTGATCACATCGTGTCCACAGTGGAGATGGAAACTGAGCTGGAAGTGGGACCTAGCAATCAGATGTCAAGGTCCACCCACAGTGACCCGCTTCCTCCTAGTGAGACCTCACCTTCTAATACAGTAGCCACACCGTACCCTGTGTGTGCTGGCTGGAGCAGTGTGGTAGGTTTGCTGCAACATTGTCCTGGAGACAGTACTGCTGGTCGTCGGTGTTTCTCAGCTCAGGACCACTCTGTGCTGTCCACGGATGACTGCAGTGTGGGCGTGAGTGCCCTGCTGTAACTCTCAAGAGCATTCACCCTCCAAGGAGCCTTTGGCCAGAACCCCTGCTCCGGTGCCACCGTAGCGGGGGCTCTTGAACAGAGCAGCAGGCAGGCCCAGAGTTTAGGGGTGAAGCTGTATCTGTCTCTTTTACCACCTGCCTTCCACAGCCAGGACTCAGCACACAGTAGGACAGCCCCTGAGGATTCTAACTTGTCCCGGGTCCTCCTACCTCACCTATTGCCTGTGTCTTGGGTTCTCGGTATCAACTTATGGGCTGCCAGCCAGAGCCTCCCAGAGCCCTACCTCAGTTGCTGTGATTCCATAGGGGACGGCAGCCAGAGCCTCCCAGAGCCCTACCTCAGTTGCTGTGATTCATAGGGGACGGCCACTTGTTCTCACAGACCAAGCTAGCCCTGACATCCTAACCTTTCTGTGTCACAGAGTCCAGGGAGGGATGAATGAAGAGACACACAGCATGAAGCCAAGAATCACAGGCTCCCCAGAGCAAGCCCAGCTGTCTAAAGCGACAGAAATCATTATCCAGGTCAATAATGCAAAAATCAAGAAATAATGACCTTCATTTTCTGAAATAATAAAATGACAGCACCAACCATATCTGTAACCTTTAGCAGACATTTACTTTGAGAATCAAAAGCCTAGTTTTAAAGCGCTTTGCCAATGAGTGGCTCCCGTTAAGTCTCCGCGTGAAAGGAAAGACAGATCTGAGGTTCAGGGAACAGGCTTCAGAGCTGTCTTTACCATTATCGAAATGGATTCAGCTTGACCCAATTTTGCTTTGCTTCAAGGTCAGAAGCCCTGTGGTCTCCCGGAGCGACATTCTCCACACCCACAGATCAGAAGTTTGCTTAGAGAGCCTCAACCTGAGGAGAAGCAAAGGGAGGCCGATGGAGAACTGTCTTTTATTTTTAATTGCAAGATATGATGGCAACCTTAGGGAACACTTGGTGCTAGGTCGTAGGAGGCTGGCTGAATTTCCTACCTTGACTAACTTCATCCTGACAAAAACTCCACAGGGACACATCCTGTTTCTCAGACCACACACAAGGAAATGGGAACATCAAGATCTCCCACTAGAAAAGGGACCCAAGAGCCGGGCGTGGTGGCGCACGCCTTTAATTCCAGCACTCGGGAGGCAGAGGCAGGTGGATCACTGGGAGTTTGAGGCCAGCCTGGTCTACAAAGCAAGTCCAGGACCGCCAAGGCTACACAGAGAAACCCTGTCTCGGAGAAGAAAAGAAAGAAAGAAAGAAAAAAGAAAGGGACCTGATTGGCTTAGATAGCATAGCTTTCCAAGAGAGAAGAATTCCTCTGCCTCATGTTGCTAATATTTTCTTTTAAAAAATAATTACTTAAATTTTAAGTTATGTATACATGTGTATATGATTGTATGTATATGGGTATGTGAGTGCAGTGCCCTCAGAAGCCAGAAGAGAATCCTCCGGGAGCTGGAGTTACAGGCAGTTTGTGAGCACCTAGTGTGGAGCTGGGAACCGAACCCGGGTCCTCTGGAAGAGCAGAGCATGCTAGTAACTACTGAGCCACTTCCCTAGTCCATGGTTAATGTCTTTTTTAAATTTTTAATTGAACTATCATTTTTGCACCATAAGATGCTCACATCTTGAATGGCCCATTTGGTAAGTTTAAACATTAGTCACATTTCTGTGCTGAAATCCAAGACTAGATAAGGAATTTTCATACCCAAGAAGCCCCACAGCTCTGTGGTGAAGAGCACCACGCGGGAGCTTGTCTGCTTCTGTCGATGTGGCTCAGCTCTCCGGTGCTGTGAATCCCTCTGCAATGGAATGCTGCAATCCTGTAATGTCCGAGTCCAGCTTCCTCCACAGAATGGCGCTTTTGATTCACTCGTGCTGCTTTTATTCATTTGCTTGCTCTTTTTCACTGTTGCATTTCACTTGCATTTAAGGGACTGTTTGTTTTCCCATATTTCTAATGACAGGCATTTGGATTATCAGGAACAAGGTTGTTACTCACACCTCGTACAGGGCTTTTCCTGGTGTACATGACACAAACACAGGCACAGAGGGTAGGTCATAAGCTAAGTGCTTCTGTGTGTGTGTGTGTGTGTGTGTGTGTGTGTGTGTGTCTGTGTGTCTGTGTGAGCTTGTACGCCCACACTAGTGCCCACAGAGGCTAGCGATGATGTCAGATCTCCCGGAGGTGCGAGCCATCCCATGTGAGTGCTGGGACCTGAACTTCTGTCCTCTCCAAGAGCAGCGAGTGCTCTTAACCACCGAGCCATCTCTCCAGTTCCACGTTCCTTTTTCTTTTCTTTTTTTTAATTTTAATTTTATTAATTTATTCAGATTACAACTCAATTGTTATCCCATCACTTTTCTTTTTTGAGGCATGTTCTCCCCCTGGCCTGGAGCTCACCATGAGGAGGAACAGGCTGGCCAGCGAGCCCAGGATCTGCCTGTCTCCACCTCCTCAGTGCTGGGATCACAGCTGCCACAAAGCCTGACTTTGTCTGTTTATTCATAGGCTCTGGAGACCAAACACAGCTCCCCTTCACCAGGTGAACGGTTGTATCTGACCAGCCTGACGCTCAGCTTTGCGGGAACTCCTGAGAACATCCCTGAGGTTCTATCTCCCTTAGGTTAACCACGGAGGCTCATCTGACAAGTGTCTATCAAGAAACTTTTCATAAAGAAAGAGCAGAACCTCTGCTGGTGGAGACGGCCGGTTGGGAAGACATCGTAGATAAATGAGCTACCTAAGTCCAGAATGAGACGTGTGGTAAGTGCTGCAGAGAAAAGCGAGGTTCCGGGTCGGAGAGCAGAGCGTGGAGAGCATTGCTGTGTACGTTAGCGCCCTACCTCGCTCTGCAGCTGGTCCTCAGATGTCAGCTCACCAGACTTCCTGGAGGGGAACTGCTGATCTCGACAGGAGGCCCTCTAGCTGCCTGTGAGCTGCTCCTACCAGTGGACACACAAAGGGGCCCTGGGCTAGCACAGGCTTCCATGGGGTCTCCCCTCCAGTAGCCTGTGCTATATCCAGTTGTCACTATGTCCCCTGAACCTTTGGAAAGTCGTTTTGTGCTCTGAGTCTCAATTTTCCTCATTTCCACAGAAGTGAGAAACAACAGAGGTAAGAGTCCTAGCCTTGCATTGTAGGGGGGTTCAGTCAGTGGAGTGGTTGTCACACAAGCATGAGGACCTGAGTTCGAGACTCAATACCTACATACACAGCTAGTCCCAGGCTTGCAGGCTGGTAATCCCAGCACTGGGGATGCGGAAGAGAGGGTGCCGAGGGCATGCTTAGTGGACATCCTAGTTGGCGAGTCCCAGGCCAGTGAAAGACCTTGTGTCATGAGCGGAGGTGGACACTTTCTGATGAATGACAACTGACATTAACCCCTGACCTCCATATGCACACACATGTGCATACACACACACACACACACACAGAGGACAAAAAAGAAACTTTAAAAAAAATTCTTTTATGACCCATTTGAGTACTTGATCACTGTGCACAGTTGGTGCACAGAGGTCTTGCGTTCCTCTTGATGTATAACCTCCCAGTTAGGACTGTGTGAGCCTTCACTTCTGCAGGAACACCTGAGATCACTCTTTGCTATGACTGCTTCCTCTTTTCCCGGGGCTAGCACGGGTATGGAAGGCAGCCCATACTTTGATTTCTCATGAAGCAGTCAGGTAAGACATAAGGCTACAGCTTGGGTCTCACAGTCCCACTGGCTTACACTGGCCCTCAACACCATTGTGTGGGTCCCTGGGATGGAGCCTGCCCTGCCTGAGCCACACCACGCTGACAACCTTGCTCTGATTTCCTCCCCACTGTTCTCAGCATTTGCCACCTGGGATTTCTTGTCTTTTTACCAAACTGCAGCATAACTCCTGTTGTTTTCACAGTTTCTGAAACCCTTGCTCTCAGAGTTCAACCTTGGCCAACAAGCAGCTTAGCAGTCAAGATGACTCCTCTGATTGGTACCTCCCTGGGTCTGTCTGACAGCCTTCTCAGAACAGTGGCATCTCCGCTCCTCATCGTGGCTTTGGGACCACAGAGGAGACACAAAATGTCCTGAGCTCGGCTTTTCCTGTCTCCTCCTCTTGCTTCCTGGTCCCTCCCCCTCCCCCTTCTCCTCCCATCCCCTCCCCCTGGCATATGGCGTGGTGCAGTAGCCCAGGGCTGAGGCAGCCTGGTGAGGTCAGCTCTGTGGAGAATCAGCTCTGCCTCTGGGCTGTGCTCGCAGGCTCTTCTTGTGCGGCTCACATTGTTCCCTCATGTGTGCTCCACTAAAGAAGCCTCTTAACAAACTACGCTGTGTCCCCGCGCTGTTCTGCCTTGGAGTTACGGCGTCAATTGTGTGGCTTAATGTTCTCCTTTTACTTTGCTTCTTTGTAATTGCTAAGCTTTCTAATTTCATTTTCTTCTAAAAATTCTCTTAGCGCGCACACACACACACACACACACACACAGACACACACACACACACACACGCACACACAAAGGGAAAAGATCAAAATACTTGGGTGTGAATCTAACAAAGTGTGTACAAGGCTGTGATGGTTGATGCTGATTGCCAACTTAAAACAGCCTAGGAGACAAACTCCTGAGTAAGCATGTGAGGGGATACCTAAACTGAGGTGACTGAGGTGAGATGACACACCCTGAGGTGCAGACTGCACCATCCGATGGGCTGCAGTCCCAGACAGGAGAAGAGCTGAGCGGCAGGACTCAGCTCTCTCTGCTTCCTGCGTGCAGCTGCAGTGTGACCAGCTGCCTCTCACTCCTCAGGTCATTGCCTGGATCTGGATCACGCCCTGAAGCTGCAAGCCCAAATAAGTGCTCCCCCCCCCACCTTCAGTGGCTTTCGTTAACTGTTGAGTTACAGCTATAAGAACAGTTATCAAGGGGCTGGAGGGGCACAGAGGTTAAGAGCACTGTCTGTTCTTCCAAAGGTCCTGAGTTCAATTCCCAGCAACCACATGGTGGCTCATAATCATCTATAATGGATCTGGGCCCTCTTCTGGTATGTGGGCAGAGTACTGTATAAATAATAAATACGTCTTTAAAAAAAAGAATAGTTATCAATACAAAGACTATGTTGGAAAAATCACAAAGATCTGACGAGCAAAGCAAAGAACTAAGCAAGTGACTGACATCCCATGTTCATGGAAGGGGAGATGCGTAGCTTTAGTGCAGTCTCCATCAAAACCTCAGAAACGATTGTGGAAGGATAAACCCATTCCCAATATTCATTTGGAAAGGTGAAAGGCACAGACTAGCCAACGCAATGCTGAATGAGAGGACAACATCCCAACTGACACCCCCCAGTGTGAGAGGACTCCCAGACACGCTGGAGCAGCCGCACGTGTGAGCTACAGTGATGGTGACATCATGCATCCGGCCTGTAGAGGCCCCGGTGAGGTCAGCATGGAGTGGAGTTGGCCATGAAGTTCCACCCCTAGCTGAGCAGCTATTGGCAGTAGCTGCCAGGAGAAGAAGGGCCAGGTTTCTCCAAGAGCATAACGTGTAATTAGTCAGCTCTGCTCCAGTGAAAGGCCATACTCCAGAGGATACATGCAGGGAGAAAGAGGCAGGAGGAGGCCAGCTTGGTCTGCACAGTCAGTTCTAGGCCAGCGAGGGTTACATAGTGAGACCCTGTCTCAAAACAAAATGAAACAAAACAGCCTGGTCTACAAAGTGAGTCCAGGACAGCTAAGGCTACACAGAGAAACCCCGTCTTGAAAAACCAACAAAACAAAGCAAATTTGAGAAGAGTATTTGGGCAGCACAAATGGACACAAATTTGAGTGGGAACATGGTGCTTAACTTTAAAACATGTAAAGCAAATGTGACATGTCTGAAAAGAAAGGTATAGCATTTGCTTTAATAGTGAGAGCTCTCAACGTGTCTCTCTTCGTTTTCATTTTTAACTTGTGTCTTTTCCTTGCTCCGCCCCCGACCCCTTCCTTTGGAATGACTAAGCGCCCCAGCCCCTAACCCTTCCTTTGGGCTGACTAAGCGCTCCACTCCCCACCCTTTCCTTTGGGCTGACTAAGCGCCCCAGCCCCTAACCCTTCCTTTGGG
>OU015753.1:4037409-4068985 GCA_907169655.1 Acomys percivali | reverse complement strand
AAGAAGAAGAAGAAGAAGAAGAAGAAGAAGAAGAAGAAGAAGAAGAAAGAGAGAGACAGAGAGAGACAGAGAGAGAGAGAGAGAGAGAGAGAGCGAGACCACCTGGACAGTTTGTCTTTTGTTTTGTTTTGATTTGGTTTTGGTTTTGGTTTTTGGTTTTTGGTTTTTGAGACAGGGTCTCTCTGTGTAGCCTTGGCTGTCCTGGACTTGCTTTGTAGACCAGGCTGGCCTCGAACTCACAGTGATCCACCTGCCTCTGCCTCCCGAGTGCTGGGATTAAATGCGTGAGCCACCACACCCAGCATGCTTGGCCCTGGGCAGGGCCACGCCTCCATGACAGGTAAGCAATGACATCATAGGTAGGCAGACTGAAGCAGAATCCTACACCCAAGCTGGCCTGTTTGGTGCATAGAGCACATGGGCCTATTGTCTCCACCCTGCCCAGTGCTAGTCATGGTACAGGCTGGCCTGTGCTTTGTCAATTCAGGGGTCTCCAGCACCTCCATTCAGCTTGGCAGATGGCGGCCATCAGAGCCGTCACAATCTCTCTTGAGGTTTGGGACACAAGACAGGAGCATGAGAAAAGCCCAGTGATGAGCAGCAGAAAGAGTTAGAAATGAGGGCAGGAGGATGGCCAGCCCTGCTGGTGAGACACGGAGGCCATTGTGGGTACCAAGCAGGATACCAACCTTGAGAGTGTCACACGACCTCCACTCCACTGCTAGTGCAGGCAGAATTATTATTATTATTATTACTATTATTTTTTAGAAAGAAGAGTTATTATTATTATTATCATCATCATCATCATCAGAGTGGAGTTCTATCCTTGGTTCCCTCCTTATTCTATCCCTGTGTGTCCCTTTTCACATACGGCCACAGCAATCCAGTCTCCCTAGGAGCTCTGCCAATGTGTTGTGAAAGACTGAAATTTTGAACATGAAGGAAATGTGATATCAGTGTGTGCATTATTGCAAACGGTGGCAAACGGCTCATGGATCTGGAAAGACACTGAACTTGACATCTTCAGGAAGATTTGACTGGCGTTTCAGGCTGAAAGTCACAGAGGTTGACTGTGGAAAAGGAGAAACTATAAAGGCTTTCTCATATTAGCAGTTGCAGCCAGGGCTGGGACTGCAGCTCACCTGGAGCTCGCTCAGCACTGGAGGCCCTGGCTTCAGTCCCCAGCACTGTAAACAAGCAATGGGGCGGGGTGGGGTGGAAGGGTGGGGGGTGGGGGGGAGACAAACACGCTTCATCGTGCGCAATGATTTTTGACATTGACAATACACAATTGATTGTGACGTCTGCGTATTGACCCTCAACACAGCTGAAAAACATCTGGATACCTCACTAGTTACACGGTCCTTGAGGATGACTGTCCAGTAGTCCCAATCTGGTGTGGAAGCTCATAAGTTTCCTGGAGAGCTGGTGTCTCTCATTTGCTATGAAAGCGCGGAAACACTTCCTCTGGTGTCAGCAAAGGAATCCGCAGCAGCCGCAGCTTCAAACGGGGCAAATTGACTCCGACCAAGGGAAGGCCACGCACAGAAGCCAGGCAGTCTTCCTCTGCCATAGACTCTTTTCATCAGGACTGCTAGCGGAAGGTACCGCCCACGTCCAGGGTGGGGTTTCCTACTCCATCCAGGCAACTGGGCCGCTTCTTCAGGTGACGCTCTGTATTCACATGATTCTAATTTGCGGCAGGTTAAAACCAATCAAAAGTGCTCAGCGGTTAAGAGTGCTGACTGCTCTTCCGGAGAACCTGGGTTCGATTCCCAGTACCTACGTGGTAGCTCACAGCACTCTGTAAACCCCAGCTCCAGGGTAATTGATGCACTGTTCTGGTCTCCATGGTCACCAGGTACGAACATGGTGCACAGACATACATGTAGGCAAAACGCCCACGTACACAAAATAAAATAAATAAATCTCAAAGTAAAGCAAAACCGACCACGATACAAAGAAATACTGCTTGACAGTAGAAATAAGCGCCTTGATGATAGGAGGCCGTCCTGGGCTGGTGGGTGGGGTGAGGGAGGGTGCTCCCTCGGCAGTTAAAGGGCCTTAGGGAGAATCTCAGGAAACCAGGGTAAATTATAGGCTTTAGCCCATAATAATATATTGGCATTGGTTGATCCGTTGTAGCAAATTACTGTACTAATGTAAGATATTAGCAACAAAAGAAGTGTGTTTTAAGATACATTTCCCCCAATACATGGCACAGGGGCACCTGAGGGGAGGCGGAAGCAGGACGTCATGGCCACTTTCCTGCCATCCACGCCCACACCGGAGCATCAAGGCCTTGAAGGGCGAGATGGTTAACAGTTAACATGTTCACCGTCAGGCGCATAGGCTCTGGAAGAAACCTAGAGGCGTGCTGTGCGGGCCTGGGGGCATTTTCCAGACAGGAGGAAATGGAACGGGAAGACCGGTCCCCAAGCAAGCAGCACCTTCCATCACGTGGGAAAAGCTTGTCTACCTTTGCTGCTTGCTTGCAGGTGCGTCTCCCTACGGATTCTTTCCCTGCCGTCAGAACACAGCTTCCTCGGTCCTCCAATGTGGGCTGCAGACAGTGGCTCTCCTGGAGCCTCTCCCCCAGGCCTCCATGGACAGATTGGAACTGCTAAAGCCTCCAGCACTGTGGACTGAGCAGCAAACTGACTTCTCAGCCTTTCTTGCGTGCAGCCAGCCATCACTGAACTACTGAGCCCATGCTGTGTGAGCCAGTCTGGTAAACCCCCTTATAACATAGGGTCATTCTCAGTTCTGTACTTCTAGAGAACCCTGACTAATAGTCCCCTTAAAGAGACACCTTCCCTGTACCCCAGAAAGGGATTACCCTCATCTGAACAAAGACACAGGATCAGAAAAATCTACACACGCCTACCTCAAGTTCTCTAGTTTATTACCACTAGATCAAACGCTGTATCCGGGCTGATCTGGAACTCAGGGTAATCGTCACTGTCTCGCAGCCGCCCCAGTGCTGGGGTCACAGGTGTGAGCTGAGCGGCTCCCTCGCCACATCTAAAACACACAGGTTTAACCACGACAGTGGAATTTTCCCCAGGGGACGGATAATTGATTCCTTTGCCAGCACGAAAGGAGCCCATTTTTCATTTACTAAGCAATTCGTGCTGACATTGCTGGTTGCCCCTGTATGTGTCTGCTCTCGGGAGTTTTCCTTTTAATTAGTTGTGACCTTTTATTGTTTCTCAGATTAAAGAGTATGCAAAATAAACCCTTTGGTATGTGTTTGTTTGTTATTAGTATAAAAGCTGTAATGTTACCATTGAAGGATGTAATCTTTAACAATATTAAAATAGAGGATAATACGCTGTAAACCACTAAATAAGTGGCTTACAATAACAGAAAAGTAAGGCTTATCCATGAAGGACTTTTTTTTTTTTTTTTACAAAAGATGTATTTTATTTTATGTGTCTGAGTGTTTTGTGTAAATATATGTCTGTGTACCACACGTGTTCCTGGTGTTTAAAGAGGTCAGAAGAGCGCATTAGATTTCCTGAAACTGGAGTTATTGGTGGCTGTGAGCCACCGTGTGGGCGTTCAGAATAGAACCCAGGTCCTGAGCAAGAGCAGCAGCAAGTGCTCTTAGCCATCGACAAATCCTGAGCCATCTCTCTAGTTCCACGAATGCCTTAGTTGTTGTTGGTGGCTTATTGCTTTTTGAGACAGGTCTTACCCTGTGCCCAGGCTGGCCAGGGACTCCCCATCCTCTTCCTCAGCTTCCCAGACTCTGGAATCATAGACACGTGTCACCATGCCTGGCTGTCACTTTTCACCTCCTTGATTTGCCCCATAGACACTTGAAATTTGATGTTTGAGGACACCACCATGTGGAATGCATCTGCCCCAAGAAAGGTGGAAAGGTGGAGAGAATGTTCTAGAGAGAATGGTGCATGCTCTACATTCTCCCCTGCTTATACAAGTGTCAAAGCTCTCTGAGCTGACTGTTTAAAATCATAGTAGAGGGAAAAATGGAGGTGGGGACAGGACGGAGGGAGGGACGGAGGGAGGGAGAGAAGGAGGAAGAAGGTGGTCTCATCAGAGAATTCTGAAGGTTGCTAGTAGCTAAAACATGGTGCTACACAGGGAAGGGGAGAGAGAGGCCTGAGTGTAACTGACTGGCACGGCAGATGCTTTGGATGTGAGAGGGCCTGGGTTCTGCCCCAAGTTTGCGCTTGTGTGACCCAGGAAAACAGAAATGCGTTGTTTAAGGAGCCTAGATTTTCATGATGGAAGGGAGGTCCCAATATGAAACAGGCAAAGGCAAGGAAGATTACTAAAGGCTGGATTGAAGCCAGGGATGATATGTGAACTCAAGAAGAAAACACACACACACACACACACACACACACACACACACACACACACACACGTGCACACACGCTCATTCACGTGCACGCACACAGGCATGAGTGCACTCATGCTTGCACACACATACAGAGGCACGCACACACACACACACACGCACGCACTCACACTGGCACATGCACACACACACGTGCACACACACAGGCACACATGCACACACACACATGCAAATGTGTGCCATCCCCTCCACTAATGACCAAACTCCAGCTTTTTTTCTTGCAAGCAGTGAGGTGGTCTCAGCAAGGGTATGTATGCAGGTGAGTGTCCCAAGTCTTGACAAGGCTGCCTTGGTGATGGATGAGATACAAGGGAGCTGGGCGTCTACTGCAGCCAGGGGACAGTGAAGGAGGTAATTGGAGATGTGAGTTAGTAAGTATGGTCCAAGAGTGCTGCGTTATTTTTAACATCCCCACAGGAGAGAAGAGCTTTACTCCGGTTGCCAGGGAAATTGCATTCTGGGCAGCTACATGTCGGTTGCTTCTTTTGAAAGTCTGTGTGTGTTGTGGGGATTTGGGGGGGGGGGGTTCAGGAAACTTTACAAGCCACTCTGGCTTTTGTGCCTGGCCTGTCCACTTGAGAACACAGGGCCATTTTCTCTCTGTGCATAAATAGTGCCTTTGCAGTGTCCCTGCCCCACCGCGGGGGTGCGCTGGCTATAAAATGAGAGGTCCTGCTGCCTTAGCAGGCCGACCAGCTGGCCAAGTGGGCCTGCAGGAGTGCACTGGGACAGGTGGGACACCCTGGAGACAGTGGAAGTGCCAGGGGCCAGGGAGTGGTGTGGACAGACCTGGGACACTGGTTTCCCAAGGCACATCACCAAGGTCTGGCAAATCTCTGTGTCCCCCAGCTTAGGTGGGTCCGTGTGCTTCCTCCCTCGGGGCACTAAGAGTCCCAAATTTCCCTCAGCTTTGGAGGCAGGCCTGGGTACAGCTGGCCAAGCTGAGATGTAGCTGGGGCTGAGGCTCCCCTACCCCCACCTTCTCTGTTCAGTGGCCTTGACCTAAATCTGATGCTGTTAAACTCAGCTTCCCCCTCAGGTCCAGTGCAGGGCAGGGATGTACCGCTGCACCCTGACCCACTTCAGACCCAGGTTCCACTTCCCACCTTGTGACCAGAAGGGCACCTTTGGCCACTTCTCAGGGTTTTCTGGAAGCAGAGGGCAAAGGAAGGATGAGGCTTCCCTTCGCTTCTGCCTTCTACCTGGTGAAGTAAATGGGAACGCCGGGCAAACACAGCCCTCTTTCTCCACCACATTCCAAGGCTAGCCCAAATATCTCTTACTGTAAGGTAGAGGGGCCAACAGCATCTCCAATTCCCTACTGACCCAGGTGCATTTTGCAGGGGTCAAAGCTAGTCTAGCCTTTCCCCTCCCCCTGGGTAGGGCAGAGGGAAGCCAAGGCTAGCCCAGCTGAGCCTTCGACAGTTGTTTAGACCTGTCAACCTCCCCCCATGTCTTTGGTGTCCTATCACACACAGGAGACAAAGCCCATACATTGGACAGGACTCAGGCATACTCTAATGAGGACGCAGCCAAGAGGATGAAGACACTGCCCTTAGGTGGGCTCCTCAGTGTGGTGTGGAAGATGCTGTCCTCAGGTAAGCAGACACCTCAGTGGGGTGGAGCCTCAGGCTCTGCCACGCCCAGTCCACTTTCTCCCACTTGGGTTATGGTTTGAACACAAGTGACCCTGCAGTACCAACCAGTGAGATCAGATTCATTTTGCCACACTGAGCATCCTTCAGACCTCACTTGTGGCTGAGATGCCACCAGGTCCACAGAGCCCTGTGGCCCCCATGCCCCAGCTCTGCTTTCTGTCCCTGTGGCCCCTCTTAGTTTCCCTCTGTGCCCTCAGCTTCCACAAAACCATCTTTCACTGTTGAAAGGCATGGAGGCGGGCACCAACAATGCCTTGTGACAGTGACATGCAGGAGAGAGAGTTCTCCGTCTTCATGGCCCTCCATATATTCTGAGTGAGAGGCATTTTGTGTCCAGCAAGGCAGACGTGTCCTGTGCATGGTCTTACAAGTCTTGGCAAGCCTCAGGGATAAGGCGGAGCTGAGGCCCATCAGCACAGCGCCTCTAGGCCTACACCTGTCTACACCTACCTAAAAAGTAGGCATGGCTCTCGCTGAGCAGCTGCCAACAGCAGCCATTTCCTGAGGAGATTGGATGGGAGGCAAATATGTCCCGTATGGAGGGAGACAGAACGTTCTAGGAGTGAGAGAGGAGCTGAGTGTCACATTTAACAGAAACAGCGCTTTCCCCCTATTGTTCCTAAATGGGACTGGAAAGGGTGACTCCATGGTGACCTCTCTGTACTCCTGTGGAATATGAAAACATAAGATTGTACACAGCCCACTGGTAGCAGCCAGTGTAGGGACGTTCTTAAAAGAAGTTCAACTTGACACATCCAGGGCTGGGGAGAAAGATGTGCCACTGTGGTCAAGGTAAATCTGGAAAGATAATTTCTTCAATTTAAATAGAATAGGTGTATGATGCTCTTTACCATCATTCCTGCCGCCAACACTACCTCCATCACCACCTCTACCATCACCATCATTGCTACTACCAGCCCCAGCACCAGCACCACCACTGTCACCATCAACCACCTCCATCCTCATCACTACCAGCAGCACCACTTCATCACCACCACCATCATTATCATCTTTGCCACCATCATTACCACCACCACCTCCATCACTACCACTTCATCACTATCACCTCCATCACTTTTACTACCACTCTTATCCCTCATCATCTCCATCTCCATTTTGATCACCACCACCACCACCATCATCATCATCCTCATCATCATCATCATCAATGTCACCATCATCACCACCACCACCACCATCATCACCACCATCACCACCATCATCATCATCCCCATCATCATCATCAATGTCATCACCATCACCATCATCACCATCACCATCATCATCACTATCATCATCATCATCATCATCATCACCATCATCATCACCATCATCACCATCATCATCACCATCACCATCATCAATGTCATCACCATCATCATCACCACCACCATCATCATCCCCATCATCATCATCAATGTCACCATCACCACCACCACCACTACCATCATCATCATCATCAATGTCACCATCATCATCATCTTCATCATCATCACCCACGTCACTCTCACTGTCTCTCCTGGAAAGCTTGTTATAGTGAACCCACTGGCCTGGTTGCCAAGGCCCCAGTACAGGGACTATCCCAGAGCACAGTAAACTTGACTTTATGGGTCTAGGATAGCTTCCCTCAGGGGTGTTCAGAGTACATGTCTATGTTCTCTTGTGTTTTCGCTCTGATAGCCTCTTCTTTCTAGGTTGCCTCTTCCTGGTGATGAGGAACAAGATCTGGAAAGAACAAACTGGAGAAACTGGCAGACTCAGCCCTCCTCCAAGTTCTTGGTCACCTTTGGTCTGGATGTGAGTGAAGCGGAGGCTCATGGTGCCACATCGTGGGGGAATAACCAAATGAAAAAATAAGCCAGGTGGTTATCAAAGCAGAATGGGCTACAAGCCTGGATATTAATAAAACTTTTGTCCTGGAAGAATACATTTACTCAAAATGCAGGTGATGGAGGAACTACTGTGACTGGGTTGAACTCCTGCCCAGAAGAGGGTTGTTTGTCTGTATTATCTTGACAAACAGGAGCAGCCAGAAAGCAGGGAGCCCCGAGACAGCAGCAAGGCACAGCTCAGGGTGTCAGGTGAGTGACCCAGGACTTCCTGGAGGAGCAGCCCAGGGTTAGGACCTTAGATGACCCTTTGCATCTCCAGATCCAGGGGGGCGGGATCATGTGGGGCTGGTTAGAACAGAGGGCGGAGAGGGAGAGGTGGCGAGCGGGAACCCAGACTCGGGTCCCATGAGGAGAGGATGGACACAGCACCATTTAACCCTCTTCCACCTGTCCCATCCAGGAAGAAGATGCTGAGGGAGGGAGAGAGGAGTGGGGAATGCTGCCTGAGAGGAAAGGAGCACAGTCTGCTGCTAGCCTGCTCTCAGAGATGCCGGCACATGTGTGACGATGCCTGTGCCCTGCAGCAGGGCCACTTCAGTGAGGAACCATTTTCTGGAATTTCGTTCTCAGAATGACCTTGCCAGATTGAATGGAGAGGCCTGTGTTTGGTTGGGATGATATAAACCTATGAAATCTGACTGGAACCAATGATCAAACAGATTGCGAATCTGTGTGTTCTAGGTCGCCAGTGATGGAGGAAAATAAAACTCCCTGGGTCCTTTGATGTGCACACCGATTGCCTCCTTTTTCTCCTGTGTGTGGCACCTGCCACTTGTCACCAGAAAGGGCCACCACGAGAGACTAGAGGAAAGAACAGAACTGTAGGGCTGTAGCACGCTGCTCACTCTGACCTGTTTTGACTTGCCTCCAGGAAACTTGCAGGGGGTGGGGGTGGGGGTGGGGGTGGGGGTGGGGCAGGGAGCTTGACACAAATGAAGACTCCGGGACAGCTTTTTAGCAAGTCTATAATTCAGTGGCTTTTAGTGTGTTTACAGGGTTGAAGAACTGTCAGAAAACCAGTCCAAGAGAGTTTCTGTCGTCCCCAGAGAAGCTCTGCACCTCTCGCCCTGGCCTCCTCCATGCCCCAAGCTGTGCTCAGCTATCCCTGTGTATTTGCCTGGGCTGCTATATTTTGCACAGATGGCATCACGCCCCGGGCTCTCTTCTCTGTGTCCTTCATTTAGCATTGTGCGGTTTTTGTTGTTGTCCCCTCCCCTAACCCCCCCCCCCCCCCCGCTCTTTCCCCACACCTCCCCCACCTGGTGCTGGATTTGGAGCCATGTGCTAGGCTGGGCCCTCCCACCTAGCTACACGCCCAGAATGAACAACGACCAGAGGGTGGGAGGTGGGTGGCAGGAGGGCGCATGTTGTAGAGCCGACTCTGCCAACGCTGCACTTCAGGCTGGGAAGGCTGAGTGTCAAGCATAAAGCTCGGAGTTTAGGTAGGCACAAGGAATGTTCTAGAGCAGGGCTTCTGAAACTGTTCTACAGGTGACTCACTCTTGCCAGAGGTTTTCTTTTTTAAAGATCCTGGATATATAGGTTCATAAAACAAGTACACAAGCCAAACGTTTATTGATATAATAACTCATATGGTTATTTTATTTTATTTTATTTTATTTTTTAAAGATTTATTTATTATTTATTACGTATACAGTGCACATTAGATCTCATTATAGATGGTTGTGAGCCACCATGTGGTTGCTGGGAATTGAACTCAGGACCCCTGGAAGAGCAGTCAGTGCTCTTAACCGCTGAGCCATCTCTCCAGCCCCTCATATGGTTATTTTAAATAATATTTGGTATACATATAATTCCACCATTTATTAAAGATGAAGGCTACTCCTGTGAGATGTATGTGCTTGTTTATTCCTGAATAAGTCTTGGTTAAATATTTGATGTGCAAGACAGCGAAACATTATCAGTGTTTTTCACAGTGGACTGATATTTCGATTTTATAATCATTAGTGCTGACAGTGCCATTTCACGGGAATACATGATACAAAGTGGTAGATGTGTATTTGGGACTATTTCAGAAATCACTGGAAATTCTGCCCCAATCCTGAAATGAAAGCAGCTAGCGGCCTTGGTGGGATTCATTTTCTCTGCTTGTTGAAGAGTTAAAAGGCAGGAAAAATCTCCGCACAACAGGTGGCAGCAGAGAAATTTCAGCACCGCGGACAGCCACGGACAGAACAGGCTGGAGAAAGGTGTTTACTGGCATGAACACTCACTCACAGACCGCAGATGCCAGAGGAAAAGACCCTCCGAAAATCAAAGACAGGGAAGCCGAAAACTCAAGTCTGTTCTCGTGGGCTGCTTTTTCCAAGTGTCTGAAGAATTTTCTTCCCCTAGATTAGGGCTGGTCAGTTTGAAGAAAGCTATGTGGTTGACTGGCCCACCGTCCTGTGCAATGTCCTGATCTGGCCTAGCTTGTCCGCCAGAGCATGCTGGCCAGAGCATGCTGGTGGGCGAAAACAAAGCAAAACAAAACAAAAACCCTCAGTGCCTGTGTGTTAAGCTGCCAAGCTTTTGCCTCTGGTCAAGATAACAAGGAAGAAGCCAGCCATCTCGTAAAATTTCTGCCTTTATTACCTAGCCACGGTCCCTCTCACTGTCTGCCTGCCTACCAGGGAATCTGCCCTTCTAAACAGCAAACAGCCTGGCGCAGCACAATCTGACAGTGCTCTAATTGAAACTCGTATGCTGAGGAATGATGGTAGAAAAAGTATTAAAGGTGTTTTGTTGTCTGTAACCAAACTATCACGTTCCATATGGGAGGAGAAAACATGTATGCACACGAAAAACACAGTATTCCTGAATCTGAGCCAGAGTGCTTCCAGTAATGCTCATTATTGCCTTGTGGTGAGATGGCGCATGCAATACATAGTGCGCATGTGTGTGTTCAGAACTAAGGTGCACAGTGCGCATGTGTGCTCAAAACCAAAGCGGCAGTGAAGTTGTGTGGCAGGACACGAGTGAGCACCTCGGAAGAACACAGCTAGGATTGTGTGTTTGATTTGGAGCTAATTTTAATTTGCTGCACTGTTGCCAAAGATGCCCATGTTCAATTACATGACCCTGTATGATCATGAAGCACGGTTTAGGAAGCTGGAATTTGCAAAGGGTCTTCACCCAGCGTGAGGCCCAGCACCTGATGGAGTCTTAGACTTCTAAAGTCAAGTGGACTTTAAGGCTCATGTGTCTCAGTCCCTCAGTATATAGATAGTGACACTCAAGTCTAGGATGATGATAGTGTCTGACTGTATTTGTAAGAAACAAAACCAGGTGTCCAGCCCCCAATCTATCAAAGCAAAACCTGTTTATGACTTGGTATTTGTCTGCAGCTTTCCAAGGTGTAGTGGCATCCATATGCTATGGAAGATATTAATGATGTCATAGGGTTAGAATTGTTTCAGTGATTAGCTGCTGTAGGCAGGAAAGCCAACGCTGTTTTAAGTTTTAATTACTGTGCCCAAGAGGTCCATGAAGCAAAAATGCCTCTAACCTGGAAGCTCCTTGCCCAAGGACAGATACTTCTTGAGATGCTGGCCGCTGTTTATGTAAGATAACAAGCCACATATTTCACTCCCCTAAACGAGTTTGTTCCACCCAAGTGCACGGATGTCCTGGATCACATGTAGGCAGAGGTGTGTAGGCAGAAAAGAAGTCAGGATGGATGCTTGCTCCTGATTGGATGTTGGAGGGAGGTATGCAGGCAGGAAGTGTGTCAGAATACTGACTGCCCCTGATTGGACCTGGCGGGAAATGCATAAGCCCTTGCCTTTGTAAGCCTCTGCAAAGTGTGCCTCGTCATCATCTTCTGGGAACCTCCGGAATGGTCCTGGCCAGAGCCTGTCGTCCTGGTCAGTATTTAAGTAAAGCTTGCTCCAAATTCGGCTCAAAAATTGTGGTCGTGGTTTACATTAGGTCTCCTCAAAGCTCCAGCCTTCCAATGCAGGGGCGGGGGCATGTGCCTCTTGATTGGGGAGAACCTAGCTGCTGAGAGACCAGAGGCCCCAGGGTTCAAGCCAACAGGCTTTGAAAAACAATTCCAGAAAGACTACACAGGGTGACTAGAACTTCTTCTATATTTGTAGCACATAGGTGTGAAGTTTTGTCTCTATTTAGGGTGCCTTTGTTCCCAAACGCTCAGCTGCTCTCCCCGAGCTGGGGGTGGGGCCGTCATCACACAGCCCTGCCTGCTGTGTCCCTTCCTTCTTTTCCGTACCTCCCCATGGCCTCTCTATGTGTGATGCAGTGACTCCTGGCTGGGAGACAGCTCTGCTGGTAAGGTGCTTGTCATGTAAGCGTGAGTACTTGAGACCAACCCCAGAAGCCATGTAAAAAGCCAGGTGAGGTAATCCCAGCCCTGGAAAAATGGAGGCAGGAAGATCCCCGGGGCACACTGGCCAGCCAGTCTAACCTAGTAGGTGAGCTCCGGGCCAATGAGAGACCCTGTCTCAAAGGTGGTAGGCAGTGGGCTTAAGAATGGCACGTGCGCCGGGCGGTGGTGCTGCACGCCTTTAATCCCAGCACTCGGGAGGCAGAGGCAGGCGGATCGCTGTGAGTTCGAGGCCAGCCTGGTCTACAAAGAGAGTCCAGGACAGTCAAGGCTACACAGAGAGACCCTATCTCAAAAAAAAAAAAATGGCACGTGCACATGCGCACACAAACTTAAAAACATGTTAATAGACTCCTTCCCCCCCCTCCAGAGGCATATGCCTCTCCCACTCACTCTTACCCTCCTTTCTAGACTGGGGCTTAGGCTCTGAAAGTACCAGTTTCCTGTGTGACCACGGTGCAAAGGGTGACAGAGCAAACAGCAACCCTGAGAACCTCCTACCCACTGGGTCTACCTCACAGCAAAATGTGCTTGGAATAAACAAAGGACGTCCATCCAAAACCCAAGGGGAGAAGCTCTGAGATGCTTCCAGACTCCTGGAAGTGACGGCATGCTTGCCTGCATATGGTTCCTATTCTGGCTAGTCACTTCCTGTCAGACTCAGGAAGCTTTTCCCAGGGAGCTCTCCCACTTGCTAAGACTTTGGAAAGGCGTGCTGACCATACCATTGGTTCCTGTAGCCTCGGCATGATGCTAGCTAGCAATGGTATCCACGGACTGACTCACTGAAAACGGTTTACTCTGACCTCTGACCTCTGCTGTAAGACCATTCCCACCTCAGGTCCAGCCTCGGAATCTACCTTTACCCCACCAGCAGCTGTAGGCCTGGGGCTCCCAGGACCTTCCTAGAGTTCAATCCTTAACTTACTAATCTGACCCACAGATTTGCCAAAATCATGGGACACTTAGTGTGGTCTGTGATCAGTGAAAGAGAACTGTCGTTGGCTATCTGGAGACAGATGGAACACAGGCAGCTTCCCCTGGTGAGGGTGGGGGTAAGGGCCCTCCCCCAAAGCTGGCTGATGTGTGCACAGGCATGGCCACAGTAGAACACTGGCAATGTTTGCATTACAGAAATGCAACAGAAATGCAAACCAAGTGCGTCAAGATGCGTGTGTGTGGGAGAGCTCAGAGCAATGTGTCCACCATACCCAAGACCTGGAAACTACTCAGCTGTACATCAGCACTGGATCTCACAGTGGGACAAACCCAGTGTGAGATACAAGCTTTTGTCAGACACCACATGGCTGATCGCACATCACGATGCGGGGTGAGAAGCCGCACAGGGATTGCGTGAAGAATCCAAAGAGGTGAGCACCTGTGTGTGAGAAGCAGGCACACAAGAGGCCACGCTTGCTAGCCAGTGACAAGGCCGGGCCAGCTGGCATCTGGCTGTCAGTGTGGGCACTTGGTTACCCCAGTGGACCTGTCCATACAACTTGTCAAACTGTGTACAATGTTTTGTTTGGTTTGGTTTTTTGAGACAGGGTTTCTCTTTGTAGCCTTGGCTGTCCTGACTCGCTTTGTAGATCACGCTGGCCTGGAACTCACAGAGATCGCCTGCCTCTGCCTCCCGAGTGCTGGGATTAAAGGCATGTGCCATCACGCCTGGCTGTGTACAATGTTTTGTGCGTATCATGCTAAACCTATTACAATTCAATAGCTATATTTTGAAACAAGGTGTCATGTAGCCCAGGATGCCCTCAGCCTTGCTACATAGCTGAAGATGACTGTAAATTTCTGATATTCCTGTCTGCACATCCTGAACACTGGCTTTCAGATCTGTGCTATCATGTTTAGTCTGTGTAGTGCTGGGATCACATCCAGGGCTTCCAGTGTTAGCCAAGCAAACTCTCAACCAGACATAGGTATTTTTTAAAAAATGTCTTTTAAAAGTTTGGTTTAAAAACTAAGAAAGGTGGTTGGAAGCCGGGCGTGGTGGCACACGCCTTTAATCCCAGCAGAGGCAGGCAGATTGCTGTGAGTTTGAGGCCAGGCTGGTCTACAAAAAGTTAGTCCAGGACAGCCCAGGCTACACAGAGAAACCCTGTCTCGAAAAACCAAAAACCAAAACAAAACAAAACAAAAATTAGTTGGAGAGATGGCTCTGCAATTAAGAATGCAAACAGATCTTTCAAAGGACCTGATTTAGTTCCCAGCACCTATGTTGGGCTACTCACAAGCCCCTGAACTTTAGCTACTGGAAAATATGATGCCCTCTTGTGGCTGCATGAGTTACTGCACTTACATGCACAAATCTATACACAGTTGACTTTTTTTTTTTTCTTTAATTTATTTAAAGCAGAGGTTTACTATACAGCCATGGGTGGACTGGAATTTGTTATGTTGAAAAGGCTGGCCTTAAACTCTCAGAGCTCTCTGCCTCCCGAGTGCTGGAACTAAAGGCGTGTGCCACCACACCCTCACATAATGTTCTTAAATCCTCAGTAAAAATAAACAAAAAAATAAATAAGAAAACCCATTTAGCCATATTTAGCTATAGATGCAGTTCAGCTCGCCCTTGTCAATGCTTATCTATATAGACCAATTAGGCTTGGTAACACAGAGCCTGCCACACTTCCCCAAGTCCTCTTTGGGGTGACAAATACAGGTCTCTAGGGGAGATGACAGTGTCACACACAGCTCTGAAGCCACCGGAGTCTGGAGGTGTAGTCTTGCCTCGGCTGTACCGTCTCCCAGAGGAACATGTTGCAGGGTGACAGGCTCTGCACGAGAAGATCTCAGAGGAAGAACAGAGGACTCGCTCCAACTGAACAAACCACACATACGCGCCCAGGATCTCGAGCAGGTGGCTGTTGCCACATGAACAAAGAAGGCTTGTGCCAACCCAATTTAGGTGTTTAAAGGAAATGTGACTTTATTCGGAAGCCACGCATTGCCACCCCTGACACCCCTCCCTTTTTACTAAGAAAAGGAAAAGCAGGTGTGGGGAGGGAACTGAACGGCAGGAGGAGGGAAGTCTGGGACCCTCAGCATCAGGCAGGAAAAGGGGAGGAGGGAAGGGACTGGGATGGGGAGAGAGCAGGGAACAAAGCCTTGGAGTTGCACCACAGCAGGACCCGCCTGCGCTGACGATTCTGAGTGGGCACGGGAGGGGGCGTGATTATGGCAGTGCAGAGACTGAATTCTCACAGCAGCCCTGAGAAATAAGACAAGCCATAATGGGATTTCCTCGAATGTAATGTGTCGGTAATTAAAAATGTACATTATCCCCGCGTGTCACAGAGAACGCAAAGGGTCAGTAGGGAAACCCCACCACCACTCTGCCTATCTAAGGAGGCTCTGCAGTGAGCTGCCCAGGCATTCGATGGCACGTCACCTGAGAGGCTCTCTTGGGATCCCACATCTGGTCACAGTTAAGTGTGAGCAGGGCTGGGAGAACTGATGGATAGATGAGTGAGCTTCCACAATGGCCTCTCACACTGGAAAGAGCTACGTCCACACGCGCCATCTCTCAGAAACGTGATGCCCAGTGAAGATGTCCCATAGAAGAGTTGCGCGCAGCGGAAGGAGGCAAGCCCTCAGGGTGAGGCACTTGCGTGTAGAGGCTGCAGATTACACGTCACTAGGACCCCAGGAATCCACCGGGTAGGAAAGGACACGTGACCTTAGTCACAGGCATCCACAGGTCCTGTGGCTGCAGGCACCAGAAGGCCTTATTACTTGTCATTTAGACATTTCCCTTGCCTCTGTCAGGCCATTTTCCACCTAAGAATATTGGAATGTCCTAGGCTTGGAGTACTAGTGCTGACCTTTTTGAGTCCGTGACAAAGTGGCATAAAGCTTTTACACTTTTGCCTGGCAGGTGGTAGATATGCAGAGCCAGGAAGCAGCTTCTCAAAGAAGCTGAGCATTATAAGCCCCCGTGGGTTGCTAGCTTCCCAACATGGTTCCTTGTGAAGAATCCCAGACCATAGGTAGCCATCTTCTTCAAGGAAGCCTGTGCTGCCTAGATCAACTCTATAGAGGTGTGTCCATCATCCGAATGGGCGTGGTCCGGCATGTCCATCATCCGAATGGGCGTGGCCCGTGTGTCCATCATCCGAGTGGGTGTGGCCTGGCTACCAGGGCATCTAAGGGTCACTCTGCAAGCTTAGGCTTCTCATCCCTAGTGCATCAAGCTCTATGGACACTTCAGTTGGATGTGCTCGTCCCATGGGTTCAAGAGGCAGCCAGAGGAGGCGGAACGGCAAGAGGCCGAGTCTGGGCGAAGAAGGTCTTCAGCTCACTGGGGCCTGTCCTCAGGGATTAGCAAAGCTGCCTGAGACTCCTCAGCTCTGGCCAGAGTGAGAGTGACCCTCAAGTCTTTCTCAGGCTTCCTCTTCCCACGTGTGATCTCTGCTTCCCACACTCCCACCATGTGACACCATCTGCCAAGAGATCCTCAGCAGAGCCCCGCCACGTCAGCGTCACACCTTAAAACCTCCAGAACCGAGAGCTACATAAACCTCATCTGTGTATAGATCTGCACAAATGCCTCAACTGTTTCATTATCATAACAAAAAAAAATTAAATTAGGACTAACCCAAAAGGTATGGAAAAGACTTGCGGCCCAGATGGGGACCGTAGAGCCTGGTCCTCAGGAAGAGGTGACAAAGAGGTTGCAGGGAGCAGACTCAGATCCAGTCAGCATCCGGTGGGCTGCGGAGCCACGTCTTGCGGTACTCACTGCCAATGGTAAATGACAATCAGCAGCCATTCCTTGTGAAGGGACTGGGGACTAACATCGCAGATCCCAGAGGAAAAGAACCCTGGTTACCCAGCCGAAGTCCTGCAGACTGCACCCCTCAGCTCTGGCCCGGGTGCCCAGTGGTGCTCACAGTGTTCTGTGAGAAATTTCTGGCAAATTTCATGTCTAGTTAAAGAGGCAGAAGAAGGCTAAGAAAGGCTTTGTTGCTGCCTGGAGTATCCAGGGCCACTAACTGCAGGCACTAAAAGAGGGACTGTTTTCCATCTAGCTACCCCCCTTGGCTCTGTCTGCTTCAATCAGGAGCATTTGCCAGTGAACAATATTGGGGTCTTCATGGATTGGAGAATTAGGACTGGCCTTGTTGTGCCCTCGACAAAGTGGCGTGTGGCTTTCTCTCTTCAGCCTGGCGGGTGGCAGATAGGCAGAGGCGAGATGGGCTTCTCAGAGGACCCGGGAGGCTTATTTTTGGCAGACCCATAGGTAGGAATTGACCTCATGATCATGTGAGGGGACCTTTTCCTTTGAAAATATTCTTTAATGTTTCTGCTCCACTTTCCTGGGCAATGATGTGATGGCAGCCTTTCAGAGCGGCTATAAACAGCCCGGACTGAATGCAGCAGACCAAGGGCAGGACGGCCTGAACCTCTAGATGGTAAGCCAGCCTCAATGAAATGCTTCCTTTTCTAAGGGTTGCCATGGTCATGGTGTCTCTTCACTGGCCAATGCAGCACCCATGGGTTTAACATCTACTACGAGATGTAGAGCCAGGTCCCCAAAGAGACCGCTGCATCTATTTGCTAAGAAGACAGGATGAACACAGCACAGCATGGGTTTTAGCTCAGCACCACAGGAAACAGGGGAGAAAAGGGTGTGTGGATGAAGGGGAGGGGATAGAGGGAGGAAAAAGAAGGAGAAGGCGAGAGACAGGTCCCAGATTCTGCCTCTGTTCGCTGAGCTAGTAGCCCCGGGTCTCTACTGTCTTTTCCATCAATTCAGCAAATGTTGGCACAATTCCTTCTTTGGAAAAAACAGGCATTTTGGACCATGCTGACAAAGACGTGTTGGCTAGCAGCTTCTTTACGGCCCCTCCCGGACCCTGCTGTCCCAGGCACAGGCACTGTGGAGTCAGGGCTGCTTTTGAACAACCCAGAGTGAGACACAGCGCTGGGCGGGATGGCAGTATGAACTGCTTCTCGTGCCACAGAGTGATGTTTCTGCTAAGGATGATGGAGCTGAGAGAGTCCTGTGATCTGCATTTCTACTTTCTGTCGCCTGCACATGCCACTGTAGTAAAGTTGGTGCGGGATGGATTCCATACAGCAACAGGCTGTCTAGGGTTGTACCCAATGAACTAGAGGCTGCACTGTGGGCCTGAGGGGCTGACCGCTGCAGCATGGGACCAAGGAGGCCGGAAGGCTGGACCGTGTGGCCGAGGGGCTGCAACGGGCTGCGTGATGGAGCGGAAGGGCTGCGTCAGCTGCACCGCCTAGGTTTGGGTAAGAGTGCTTCATTTAGTACATCATAAAAAACAGCCTCGGACACCTTCCTCAGAGTGTATCTTCACCGTTAAGGGGTGGCTGAGTGCTTTTGCCCCTGAACCCATGGAGGGTGCTCACCACACACTGTCCCATCTGTCTCCGTCACTGGAACTAACCAAGTAGCCACTGAGCAGTTAGTCAATGCCTGAGGAGAATGTGTAGTTCAAGAAGTGGTGAGTGTCCTTGAGCTTGCCTCTCTGCCTCATACCCATCGATCCCCGGCACAGCGGAGGGATCAAGGATTGCGCACTTTCCAAGTTTTATGAAGACACCCCAAAGATTTCACAGTTACAGTGACTTCCAAAGAAAGAACATGCCAAAGTAAACACCTAATAAAAGTGTTAAAATATTTATGGAAAAGGGCTCCAGCTTTGCTTCAAAGTTGGTGAGGCTGGACTGGATCCGTCTGTCTCAGAACCGAGCTCTCTAAAGCCTGGCGGCTGTTTACAGACAAATGTATCCTGAAAGCTACATCTGAGCAGGAACATGTTGACAGAGCTGCTCCTAACGTTGTCTCCATCCTGCTCTGTGTAGAAGTGTGTAGGTGGGTGTGCTTGTGAGATACTCATTTGTGTGTGGGGGATGTTCATATGCAGTGTGCATTTGTTGGGAGGGTGCATGTACATGGTGAATTTGTGTGTGTGTGTGTGTGTTCATGTGCAGTGTGCATTTGTATGTGTGGGTGTGTGCATATGCATTTGTGGGGGGTGCATGCACAGTGTGCATTTATGTGGGGGGCATGTGCAATGTGCATTTGGGGGGGTGTACATGTGTAGTGTGCATTTGAGTGTGTTCAGTGTGCATGTGCAGAGTGCACTTGTGGGGTGGTGGTGTGCATGTGTAATGTGCATTTGTGTGTGTGCAGTGTGCATGTGCAGAGTGCACTTGTGGGGAGCAGGGTGCATTTGCATGGGACGTACATGCGCTGTACATTTGGGGAGCAGTGCATGCATGGTGTGCATTTGGGTAGGAACATCTATTCCCACACAGAGGCCAGAGGAGGTAATGTGTCCTCCCCTGTCACTCTCCAACTTATTCCCTTGAAATACGTTCTCTCACTGAACCTAGAGCTTGCTGTATTTCCATTAGACTGGCAGGCCGGTGAATCTCGGGGAAGTCTGCCCCTCCCTAGTTACAGGAGAGTACAATCGTACCTGGCTTTTTAATGCATATACTGGGCATTGAACTCAGGTCCTTAGGCTTGCACAGCAAGCACTTTACCCACCGAGCCATCTTCCCAGCACCTCTTTCCTGCTGTTGAGGCTATAATGAGGAGGGGTCAAGAGATGGTTTCAAGACTATTGCCTTCTTTACATGGGTGATGCTCAGAGCTTGTTAACAAGCGAAGCCAGACCCACCATCTCAAGGGTGTGAGTCCTCTGTGTGACGCTAACAGCACACTGGTCTGTGATAACAACCGACCAGTGTGCACGGGGAATGCAGCAGGGTGCTTTCTGAGGCAACAGACGGTTCCACATCTTGATCTGTTTTTAAGATAGGTCACACCAAGGATGAAATTCATCTAGCTGTATACTTTATAGCATAAATCATGTCTTAATAACAACAATGAAGGGCAGGACCAGGAGCTAGACCTCCCTGCCACCCCTCCACACTCACATACACACACTCTCTCATTCAAACACACATACTACATACAATACACACACCAACACCACACCAGATATGCCATTATACTGCATACACACTACCACCACATTCCTCCTACAACACCACTCATATGCCTTACATACCTCACACATACTACATACAGACACACAAGACACACATATTTCTTTTTCATACATACACAAACACCATATACAATGCCACATATACACATCCATTACATACCCACACAGAGTGTGTTTTTCAGGCCAATCACATTGAGTAGTTCTGCAAACCATTGGTCTCTGGAACATTCACGAGATGTGTTAGCTTTCCCAGGTCCCTGAAAGCCTTCCTCAAAAGGTCTATTGACCCATCACATCCCAGAGGCTTGGAAGTGGATTTTGGGAGTGGATTCCCATGCCCTGTGCTGCACAGTGAGTTGGAGGGCTGCCGTGAGGCCATTCCCTGCCCCCCTCCCAACCCCCAGAGGTACAGGTCCCTGTGAGTCCTGTCTTTCCAAATATAAAGTTCTGGTGGGAAGAAGTCTTAGAGGAGACTGGCAAGATTGACAAGCAGTGACCCACACACATGAAGAAGCTTAAGGACCTTGCTGGGCCCCGGGGTACCCCGTCGTCATGTACAGTAAACACAGGCTCAAAGCAAAGCTCTGTGGAGTTGACTGCCAGGAACAAGGGACACTGCCGGAACCCTGAGCCTGACTGTCTCTGGGAGTTTGAGGGCACCCCAGTGAACGCCCTCCGTCATGCTGACTTTGAGCCTGGAGCCTTAGCATCTGTCCACTGCGTACAGAATGGCTCCGGGCCTCCCCAGTGAGCGCCTATAACGGAGTGCTTTGTCACTTTCAAAGCTCTTAGTGACAAGTCAGCATGGGAAGGGCCCAAAAGGTGTTAAATAGTTCACGGCACCAACGTGAGTGTTAGAACACAAGCATAGGACACTGTGGCCTTGCTGAAGGCCACAGAGACTAAAGGCCCTCACCAAGAGCCACTGCCACCTGAAGCTGTCTCCAGAACCCGTATTCCATCTCCCCTAAAAGAGGAGATGCAGTGAGTGGTCGCTATTGGCATGTTGGGGGTGACCAAAAAGTGATCTTATCCCAAAATGGACCCCTGCAGCAGGAGAGACGGGTTGGACAGCTCGTTGCTGTGGTAACTGGTGGACATTGCGTTTGATTCCGTTTAACCCTATGCATTGAAGTTGGATGTGATGGCACATGCCTGTGGTCCCAGTGCTTATGAAGTGGAGGCAGGAGGATCAGGAGTTCAAGGTCATCCTTCGAGTCGTCCCCTGAGCCATTCTGTGCTAGATTCTGAGTCAGCAGAGTGAAGGGCCTTACTTGGGGTCCTCTAAGACTCCCAGAGAGAGCCAGCTTCAGTGGCTGCTATAGCTGAAGGCCAGCCTGAGCTATTTGAGACCCTGTCTCAAAGCCAGCAAGCAGACAGACAGACAGATAACCATTTGGTTTGTTCAAATGTATTTAAAAGATTCACAGAGAAAATACTCAAATTCCCTGCCATGTTATCTTTTTAAGATTTATTTTGGGCGGGCTTGGTGGCACACTCCTTTAATCCCAGCACTCGGGAGGTAGAGGCAGGTGGATTGTTGTGAGTTTGAGGCCAGCTTGGTCTACAAAGAGAGTCCAGGACAGCCAAGGCTACATAGAGAAACCCTGTCCGGAAAACCAAAAAAAAAAAAAAAAGGTTAATTAAAATCTCAGTTGTGTGTATGTGTATGAACATGTGCGTGTGTGTTTGTGTGAGAGCATGTGGTGAGTGTTCATGCCTGAAAACACCAGAGGTGTTGAACCCCCTGGAGCTGGAGTTATTGCCATCTGGTAACCAAGCTCAGGTCCTCTGCAAGACCAGCTCACGCTGTTACCTCTGCAGCATCTCTCCAGCTTCCCTCCCCGCCCCTGCCCGAGGAGAGGACACTGTGGGACAGGAAGAGACACGGGGGGGGGCAGGGGGGGAAACTTTGGGACAGGAAGAGAGCCGGGTACTGGGGGGGAGAGGACACTGGGACAGGAAGAGAGCTGGGTACTTGGGGGGAGAGGACACTGGGACCGGAAGAGAGCCGGGTACTGGGGGGGGGGGGGCACAGGGGGCTGGGACAGGAAGAGAGCCGGGTACTGGGGGGCGAGGAGAGGACACTGTGGGACAGGAAGAGAGCCGGGTACTGGGGGGGGAGAGGACACGGGGCCGGGAAGGGGGCGGGGACTGGGGGGGGGAGAGGACACTGTGGGACAGGAAGAGAGCCACCTCATTCTGCAGCAACTGCAAGGGGGGAGGGGCAGAATCTGGAGCACCATCTGTGCACTAAACAGAAATGAGCCCTGGAGGCGGCCCACAGATGGCCATATGTGTCCCTTCAGAGCTGGCCCAGCCCCCGGTGACACCACAATGCAATGAGAAGGCAGCAGAACTGATCAAAGAGGCTGGATTGTCCCTTCCTTCAAGTTCTGGGAGGTGATTCATGACACAGAAGGTGACAGCGCCACTGCCCCTGCCTCCCCAGATGTGGGAGGACTTCCAGAGGCTGCGGAAAGCCAGGATTAAATCGTCAGGCAAAGCAGAACTTTGAAAAGGATGGTATAAAAAAAATAATCCTTGTTTTTCTGACTGCTGTTTCTCTTAGATATCTGGACCCTGGCCGACAGTGGCGTCCACAGCATATGTGGGGCAGGGCTGTAGGCCTGGGTTGCGTGGGCACTATGTATTCTGAGACAGCTCTAGGAAGACGGACAGGCTCCAAGGCCTTAGAATAGCCACCCACAGAGCAGAGGCTTGTGTTCTGGAGCTCCAGGCTACAACAAGGAGTTTGTGTTAACCGTATGTTTTGGTGCTGCCTTAGGCCATGCCATCCAAGTGTGACCTTTGAAGAGACTGGAGACTAAGGGCAGAGACCATCCATGCACACACTCTACACTTAAATGGCCAGTGCTCTGGAGCCTCATCTGTGCCTATAGACTGTGACCTCACATGTGGCACACTGCCAGTGCTCACATTGCATCCTGGGACCCACTGCCAGTGTTCACACTGCATCCTGGGACCCACTGCCAGTGCTCATGTTGTGCCCTGGGACCCATTGCCAGCACTCACACTGCACCCTGGGACCCACTGCCAGTGCTCACACTGCACCCTGGGACCTGTTGCCAGCACTCACACTGCACCCTGGGACCCACTGCCAGCGCTCACACTGCACCCTGGGACCTGTCGCCAGTGCTCACACTGCACCCTGGGATCCACTGCCAGTGCTCACACTGCACCCTGGGACCCACTGCCAGTGACCACGCTGCACCCTGGGACCCACTGCCAGTGACCACACTGCACCCTGGGACCCACTGCCAGTGACCACACTGCACCCTGGGACCCACTGCCAGTGTTCTCACTGCATCCTGGGACCCAGTCCTGCACCTGATACATTGTAAGGGACTCAACCCTGAATGCCCTCTGCCTCCCCCTCCTCCTCCCTGTCCCCTTCCCCTTTCCTTCTCTTTCTTCCCCTTCTGTCTCCTCTTCCTCTCTCTCTTCTTTCTGCTTTTCTCTCTCTCACCCCCTCCTTCTCTTTCTTTTTCCTCTCCTCTCTCTCTAGAATATTTTGGTGGGCTTTTTGTCTTTCCTAGCTTTTTTTTTTTTTTTTTTTTTCTGAGTCAGGCTGATCTGGAACTTGTGGTCCCACATGCCCCAGATCCCCAAATGCTGGGATCACTGGTTTGGACCACAGTGCCCAGTGTAAAACTCGTTGCTGAGCTAAGTGTGAGGCATATGGAACTCAGGCTGCTGAGAGCACGTCAGGAGCTGCAGAACTGCAGGGACACACCCCAGAGCCACTCTGTTTGTTACACTGTCATAGTGTTTCTTCCACGCATGCATTTTTTGTCCCCGTGTTCTCTTGCCTTCTGATTTGGTCATCTGCTCAAACTTAGAGAGAAATTAGAGAAGCAATTAAGTGCCACGGCAACCATCTCTCACAGGAAAATTATAGACCTGGGTCTCGTGAGGAACAAGATGAACAAAGAACAGAGGGCAAAGCACAAAGCAACAGAGCACACGCTAACTAACCGCACAGGACCGCCTCAGTGGGTCCTGCCATGTGCAGTATCTTCCACGCTGCTTCCTGACTGAAGAACATATCCAACGTACGTCCTTGCAGCATGCTTAGCCTGATCCTTTTCTTAAACAGCCATGCCACATTGGGTTCCATTATTTATTCAACTGTTTCTCTTTTCACGGGGATGTTGATTATGCCCCATCACGTGACCACACCCTGTGCCACCTCTGCCAGCAAGAAGCCACCGCCAGATGCAGCCCCTCCTTTGGCTTTGACCTCTGGGTACAAGCAAGAATAAGCCTGTTTCCTTTATAAGTCATCCAGGCTGAACTGAATACCACATTCATGCATGTCCCTGGTCTTCATGTTTCAGGGAGCCCAAAAGGTGCTCAGCGTCTCCTCCCAACTCAAGACCCTCAGTGGCTTCCCATGGCCTTAAGACAAAATTCAACTTGTCCTCAGAGGTCCTGTGGAGCTGGCCCCATGCTGAGCCACGCCCACTCAGGGCCTTGATGCTCTTACTGCTCCCAGCTACCTCACGATTTTCCCAATCAGCTCACACGCTCCTTTAGGACCCTAGACAGACACTGGGCGTCCCCCTCAGACTCGGACAGTCCCCTTGGTCCCCTCATCATTACTGCTGTGACTTGCAACTCCACGCACCCTGTCATTAGGAAAGGTCTCCTGCCCTGTAAAACTTACATCAAATAAATTATTATAGATTCTCAGGCTTCCGGATGTAGGGGAGGAGGAGGAAGACATCTAAACTCTGAGGTAAATCACAGGCATCCACACAGACATGGGAAGGAGGGGCCTGTGTGCTGTTCTGATCCCGAATCCCAAGGAAGAGCAGCCACCCAGAGTCAAGCCAACACTCAGGAACACCCATGGGTCTGCTTTCTGATCTTTAAGGCCATAAGAAGAAAAGTGCTCCGGGCTATGGTGGTGGGAGGAGCCTACTCACTTCAGAAGACTAAATGGGGCCAAGAAGTGGTGGCGCACGCCTTTAACCCCAGCGCTCGGGAGACAGAGGCAGGCAGATCTCTGTAAGTTCGAGGCCAGCCTGGTCTACAAAGTGAGTCCAGGACAGCCAGGACTACTCAGAGAAACCCTGTCTTGAAAAACCAATAATAATAACAATAACAATAACAATAACAACAACAACAACAACAACAACAACAACAATAATAATAATAATAATAATAATAATACGACTAAATGGGCGGCGCCTGCTGAGTGTGTGACTAGCTGCTTTAAGCTCCTGTCTGGACTTCCCTGTAGAGATGGACGGTAGGCAGGAACTACGAGCTGACCTAGACCAGCAGGTTGTTCTTCAGTGACAGGGTCTTGAGTGGGAGGAGCGGCTGGGGACAAGAAAATAAAGAAGACAAGACGTTCAGGCCAGGGCAGTTTCTATCAGGCAACTCTAGTATGTACAGCATCATGTACAATTGGCAGGGGGAGACTGGACGGACAGACAACTGTCATACAGCAGGACAATGCTGCACAGAGGAGACACAGGGTAGCTCCAATGTGATCAAGTGCTTAAGCAGCCTTGGGAGTGATAACCACAGTCACGTGATCCCCTGCCACAGTCACCCAAAACCCCGCCACAGTCACGTGATCCCCACCACAGTCATGTGATCCCCCACCTTCATGTGGGGAGAAAGTGTACTCACAGGATCTCAAGCTGCAGCCCCCCCCCCACCAGCCCAAGAGCCTGGCCACCGGCCATCACTAGCCTTGCCAAGCAAGTTCCGGGTAGACAAAGAACTATGTTCCATCTCTAAATATCTGGGCCTCAGGACAAAGCTCCAGCCCAGCCTGGCCCTTAACAGTAAGACAAATAAACTCTCCCCTTTAAAGCTGCATGTGTCATGGAATTCTATCACTGTACTAGAAACAAAACTAGACACACAGTGTACTGGGTGCTAGGGTAGACACTAGTGACCATCCTACCATGGCAATCAAGGCCTCAGCCAGAGACATAAGAAACACGGGGCCACTCAGCCCCAAGTGGAGCCATACTTGGTTGGGTCTTGGGCATTCTGGCTCCAGTAGCCCCATTCTCAGTGTCTACACTGAACCCCTGATATAGAGATGCCACCATATCCCAAGTTGCCGTCAAGACTTGGCTGCGAAGTTTTTCCTATCATGTGGATGGAACTCCCAGTATATAATTTTCCAACACCTTGTTGTCACCGAGGCTTTGATAGTGGAAGGGGACAGAGGTCAGTTTGAGAAGCTGCCTGGACCACTTGACTCTGGGTGTTCTGCTTTTTTTGAGGGTGGCTCCTTCGGCTACTTGGTGGAGAGCGCTGACATCTGAGTTCATTCCAATCCAGGGCTGAGCAGGCAACAGTGGCCCATAGGGCCCTGGACACCTTCCACAATCAATACCGTTCACGTATTGATTAAACCGGCGACCACTTAATTGTAAACAGCGTCTAATACATATTTTATTATCCAGTCTGTAACCAGGCAAAGGGAATTGTCAGCTCCCAGGTTTTCCAGACCTACCCATCCAGCAAGCCCATCCCAGGAAGAGAGACCCTTGTAAGTTGTGGGTCTTAGCCAGCCAGCCAGTTCTCACTTCTGACACAACTGTGGGATCCCCGCAGACCCTTCTGCTTTCTCCTTGATGGACGGCCTTTGTGAAGACGCCATGGGGTCATAAGTTCTCTCCAGATGCCTCTCTTGTCCTAAGAGGAGGGGGCGAGGGTTCGAGGGGTTCCTGCTTACTCCGTCGGCAGCCTTTCAAAGCGACAGGCCAGGCGGAGGGGATCTTGGTCCTTGCCAGTGCCAGCCAAAGCATCATGTTTTTTTTTTTTTTCCTTTTTAAGTGGTGGGTGGTGTGGCTCAAACAGCATAAGCTACAGTTACTTAAATGCTTAGAGAACTAACTACACAGGCCATTCCATCAGCTCCATCCAAACAGTCAAGAATTCAGAATCTCGCTCCCTTGCAGACTCACTCGGCCCAGAATCACACAACAACAAGATCCCAGACTGCTCTTAGTTTTAACTCTCAGCTTGACACAACTCAGGATTACCTAGGAAGAGCCTCTCAGCTGAGGAATTATCTAGACTGTTGGCCTACAGGCCTGTCTGTGGCGGTTGCCTCAATTGTTAACGGAATCTAGAAGACCCACCTACCACCATGAATATGGAAGGCAAGGCCCTAAACTTGCCTGAGAATGAACAAAGTGTCCTGCGCATGAGCAAGTGGGCAATCGCGGTGGGAGGGTGGGGGTGGGGACGGGGCGTGGTGGGCGGGGCGGCTGGTCTGTCTCAGCTTTCCACCGTGGACAGGACTGGCAGCCGGGGTGGGAGGTTGGGGTGGGGGAACAGGGCGGGGCGGCTGGTCTGTCTCTGCGCTCGACCGAGGACAGGACCCAGGACCTGAAGTTACAGTTCCTGCCTGACCTTCCCTCAGTGACGGAAGGCACCCCCTCCTGAGTTGCTTTTGGTTCTAACACAGCAACAGAAGTGGAGTGAGGCTCCCCTTGCCGTCCCCTGGCCTCTGCTGTGAGGAGGACTACAGAGCTGCACTGTGAGAGATGTCATTTGGCACTGCTTCTCACAGGAGCCATCTGCTGAGGCGAGCGCTGTACCTACAGGGCCGAGAAGCCAAAGGAAAAGCAGCAAAAGGCTGAGAGGTGGAGAAGCAAGGCGGTCTGGTTCAGACTGGGGGAAGAGGACCAAGAGGAACATGCTAAAACCTTCCAAGGAGAGACGACACAATGGGCCCCCAGGCATGTGTTTGGGACCCAAAAAGCGTTTGACAGAAGGACAAACTGATAATATAAGCTCCTTGCACAGGGCTCGAAATGCCTGGCTTCCGCTCAACTCTGCCCCCGCAGCAGCGTCATCTGCTCCAGCCACTTTGAGAAGTGCCCTTAACTGATGAGGCATCTTTCAAGCCCTGTCTCTCACTATATATATTAATACTCAGGGTCTTGTACACAAACAACGACACAAGAAAGCCAGGTGGAATGGTGCGTGCCTGAAATCTAAGAGATGGAAGCAGGAATTATGACCATCAGTTCGAGGCTAGTTTGGGCTGTAGAGCAAAACAAACAAAAGCAAGGAAGAAAAGACTGAAGCCAGGTGGCAGGCAAGGCCGCTCAGTGGGTAAGCATATTTATTTCCTGCCAAGTCTGATCATCTGGCTTCGATCTTTGGAACCCACACAGTACAAAAAGAAAGCCGATGCATGCAGTCTGTCCTCTACAGGTGCTCCCTCACACCTACACTTATTCAAGTATGCATGTATGCGTGCATTCACACAAACACTCTAAAATATTTCTCTTAATGTATGTGTACGGGCATTTTGCCTGCATGCATGTATGTGTGCACCATGTGTGTGCAATTCTCTTGGAGGCCAGAAGAGGGCATTGGATTACTCTGGAACTGGAGTTGCAGATGGTTGTGAGCTCCCATGAGGGTGCTGGGAATCAAAGTTCCTCCGGAAGAGCAGCCGGTGCTTTTAACTGCTGAGCCATCTCTCTGGCCCTGTGTAATAGTTTCTAAATGGGGGAAGGAGTGGCTTCTCTAATCATTGGTGTGCATGACAATGGCCCTCCACCCCGCAGGCTCACAGGGAATGGTGCCATCAGAAGGTGTCACTAAGAACAGGCTTTGAAGTTTTAAATGCTCAAGCCAGGCCTAGTGTGTCTCTCTTCCTCCTGCCTGCTGATCCAGATCTAGAACTCTCGCCTCCTTCTCCAGCGCCGTGTCTGCCTCTGTGACGCCATGCTTCCTGCTATGATGACGACAGACTCAGCCTCTGAACCTGTAGGCCAGTTGCTGTGGCCACAGTGTCTCTTCACAACAATAGAGACCCAAACTAAGACACCTAGCATATATCTACATGGCAAAATAAATAAATGAATAAACAAACTGTGCTGTGTGCAAAAACCAAGCCCATGTAGAGTGTAGGTTTGAAAAGTGAGACAAGGCATCCCCATGATAACACAGGAGAGGAGTTCAGAAAGACGAGTTAAGTGAGGGTCTACTACTAAGTGCCAATCATGAAGAGAAAGATTGACTGTCATGTCACATTAAGATGAACATATGCTGATGGAAGATAATGAAAAGGATAAAAAAACATAAGACACAACATAGAGAAAAATATGTGATATTTGTATTTGATAAAAATGCTTAGGTAGAGGATGTGCCCATACCCTCACACACACCCATACCCACACTCGCACCCACACCTACACCCACATTCCAGATTCTAGAATATCAAATGCAAAGCTCAAATAATTCAATATAAAAAAATAACAAGCAGGCTGGAGAGATGGCTCAGCAGTTAAGAGCACTGGCTGCTCTTCCAGAGGTCCTGAGTTCAATTCCCAGCAACCACACAGTGGTTCACAACCATCTATGATGTGATCTAGTGTGCACTGTATACGTAACAAATAAATAAATCTTTAAAACGAGCAAAAGACTTATGACCTAAGTGGTGGTGGCTGGGGAAATGGCTCAGTGGGGGAAATAGCTGTTGTGTGAGCAGAGGGAGCTAAGTTCAGATTCTCCAAACCAACGGCAGCCTGAGTCTGAAACCCCAGCGCCCCAACAGTGGGGACAGGAAGCTCCTGAGCTCACTGACCAGCCGGTCTAGCAGGCACACTATACTATACAGCGCCGTGTCTGTCAGTCCCCCGGTGATTGTGGGACAGACACGGGAGTCAGTGCACTGCCCAGAATAGCGAAAAAGGGTCACATTTCACACTGCTGGCTCAGAAAGAGCTTCACACTCAAGATTCAAAAGACACCGTCTATCAGAACATGGCGTCACTTTCATTCTAAAGCTGAGAAACCGGAAGTCAAGACTTGGTAAGTGAAGGGTCTTTTATGTAGAAATTCCACCCACTATTTGGGAACAGCAGCCTGAAGAGAGCACAGAGGTGACTTCCAGGAAGCTAGCCATTTTCTGCTGTCTCCTGTATCACCAGGTGTGCTTGCTTTCCTGCACATCTTCCCCTTCCAAATCTCTTCCGAACGATGCTTATTTTCCTTTACCTGTGTCTTTTCTAATAAATGAGCCTATTAAAAATACAGCTTGCTGGGGCTAGACAGCTGGCTCAGCAGTTAAGAGGAGTTGATGCTCTTGCAGAGGGCCGAGGTTTGGGCCCCAGCACCCACGTCAGGTGATTTACAAGCACCTATAAACTCTAACTTCAGAGGACCCAATACCTTCTGGTCTTTTCCAGCACCTGTGTGAACATGGTGTACCTAAACTCACACAGGCACATGCACATGCACATGCACATAAATAAAATTTTAAAACTTTGAAGAAATAAAACTTGATAATTTATGAGAAAGTGTTTAACCTCACTACTAACCGGTGATGTTGAAATAATCAGCTACAGGGGCTGGACAGATGGCTCAGAAGTTAAGACCACTGTCTGTACTTCCAGAGGTCCTGAGTTCAATTCCCAGCAACCACATGGTGGCTCATAACCATCTATGATGAGATCTGGTGCCCTCTTCTGGCAGGCAGGTGTACATGCAGTCTATACATTGTATACATAATAAATAAATCTTTTTTAAAAAATCAGCTACCATCTTGCAGCTGGCTGGGTGGCAACAATGTTTAGTTTTGTCATTTGGTGCCTCTAGTGTGGGAAATGAACACTTTGTCATATTGTTGGTGACATACTGGCAGGTGATCACATATTGGTTCAAACTTTTTAGAGAGCTACTTGGAAACTAATACTAAGAAAACAATTATGCTCATCTGCATAGATTTAGCTATTAGCATATTCATCCCAGGGGTGTTTTGACAATGAGGTGTCTGAAAAAGTTAAATGATACAAATTAGTATTGGATACATAAATAAATAAGGCATAGTCTTATAAATATAATCACATTAAAATGAGAAAACATGCAGTATAGTTGTTAAAGAGCTGTTTTGATCAACTAAAGACAGAAAACGCTGCCTACAAAATACAATCCAGGGTCTGAGCATGTGGCCCAGATGTTAAAACTCTTGACTTGAAAGGCAAGGACCACAGGGTGGATCCCAGAGCCCACAAGGCGGCTGGGTACCCATGGCAGCCTGCCTGTAAGTCCAGCCTCAGAAGGGGAAGACGGGGAATCCTTGGAGCAAACTGGCTGGTGAGGCTAACTGTGTTCGTGAGTTCTGAGTCTCAAAAAGAAGATGATGAAGGAGTGGTCGAGGAAGATTTCTAATATCAACCTCTGGCCTCCTCACTCACGCCTATGAACACTCACATGTGAACATGAACACACACTCACACACATACACTTACACATTCACACACAACACACAC
>OU015753.1:3988741-4013673 GCA_907169655.1 Acomys percivali | reverse complement strand
GAGCCTGTAGACAACAACCGCTGTGCTACAGCACCAGCAGAAGCCTGAAAGCTGTGCCTAGGTTAAAAAACACTGTCAGGTTGTGGCTGAGGCTATATCTCAGTAGTAAAGCATTCACCCAGCGTACCCCAGACCCTAGGTCCAATCCTCAGCACCACACATAGGTTCAGACTCACCAAATATGAAGAACCATGAGGCTGGGATCTTTTGAGTAGTAAAATCAACAAGACTCACTGACAGTGTAGCCATAGGGACAGACAAAGGAAGCAATCACCTCAAGGGGCACCTTTCGCCACTTTCTCTATTGTAACAACATACTTGACAAACACAACTTAAAAGAGGAAGAGTTTGCATTCCAAGGTATAGTAGCACATGGTGGGGGTGGGCGTGGCGGCAGGAGTGTGAGGCCGCTGGTCACGTGATCCACAGTAAGGAAGCAGAGACGGATGCTGGCCCACAGCTCACTTCTTCCTTCTTATTCAGCTCAGATCCCAGCCCATGGGATGGTACCCCCACATTCAGGGAGTCTCCCCACCACAGTTAACCTTGCCTAGAAACTCCTCCTGCGCACAGGGCTTTGCTTCTTGAATCTAGATCCTGCTGAGTTTGCAGTCAGGACTAGGTAACACAAGGTTGAAAACAATAGTTTTAGGAAGATGATAAAGGAAAAAATAACTTCATTGGAATAAAATGTTCCTAATAAAATTAAATTTTTTGATAAGACACCGACAATCTATATTTCAATTATTTCATTTACTACACCACACTAACTCTGAAAATATATGGCAAAATTCCTGTGTGTGGGTTTTTTCTACTGCATCTGAAAATACAAAACAACTTGGCAGTCCCTCAAAAACGAACAAACAAAAATAACCATTTTAATTTTTAAAGGACACTGTCTGTGACCCAAATCAGAGCGTTTCAACATTTGCCACCCAACTTTCAACCTGAACAAATCAGAGATGCAGACTCAAGGGCTACCGGTAGTGACGTTGCCCTCTACAGCTGGTTCCTGGGAATGCAGCCCCAGCTCATGGTTCAATGTTAGCCGGGGGCATGAGCTGAGAAGAGCCTCATTCCGGAGAGTGGGAGGGGCGCAGTGAGCATGGCTTGTTCTCTGGCACCCACCGGGACTACAGGTGTGACCTACCACACACCCAGCTTCATGGCAGTCCGCTTTCCTGACAACACACACAGAAGCAGACTCGCTGAAGTGGGACTCGCTTAAATTTATCTATGCACAGGATTCTTCAAGAAGCTTGTAGGGACAGCGCAGTTTGGCAACTACAGTCTAGATACGTCATTTAGCAGTTGTCCTGCAAGTAAAGGGGTGGGGGGAGGCAGAGGGAAGCGCAGGGGTTACTGGGGAAACACACAGGGTGAAGCCAAGTCTAATGATGAGAGCCATAACCCCAGCTACTTGGGAGGCTGGGGCAGGGACCTGACAAGTTCAAGGCCTGCTTGTGCTACTTAGTAAGTTTAAGGTCGGCTGTGGCAACATAGTGCAACTTTGTCTCAAAATAAAAAGTAAAAGGCATTTGGGAAGTGTTGGAGAGAGAGATGGTGGTTCAGAATCCATTCTTCTCTTGCCCCGGACCTGAATTTGGTCCCCAGGGCCTATGTCAGACAGCTCACTACTGCCTGTAACTCCAGCTCCAAGGGGATTGGATGCCTGCAGGTGCCCTTTTAGCCTCAGTGGGTACACACACACACACACACACACACACACACAATAAAATACTTTAAAAAGTAGAGATAAGACTGGGGATATAGATACATTTTAGCGACAGAGCACATAAACTTATAGGGCCTGGAGTGGAGTAGGATCCAAAAGAGGATCTTTTGATTTTTAATTGTTATGTATACCGTGCTGTGCCTGCATATACACCTGCAGGCCAGAAGAGGGCATCAGATCACATTATAGATGGTTGCGAGCCACCCTGTGGTTGCTGGGAATTGAACTCAGGACCTTTGGAATTGGAAGAGCAGTCAGTGCTCTTAACTGCTGAGCCATCTCGCCAGCCCCCCCAAAAGAGGGTCTTAAAATATTGATAGGATGCATCCTCAAGAGCTCCCCAAGGAGAGCGATCATTCCTTCCCCTAATAACCCCGTGTGATGGTTTGACTAGAAATGGCCACCATAGACTCATGTCTTTGAATGCTTGGCCCGTGGAAGTGGTACTATTAGGAGGTGTGGCCTTGTTGGAGGAGGTGTGGCCTTGTTGGAGGGGGTGTGGCCTTGTTGGAGGGGGTGTGGCCTTGTTGGAAGAGGTGAGTCACTGTGGGGATGGGGCTTTAAGGTCTTAAATACTCAAGCTATGCCCAGTGTGGTACACATCCAGTCTCCTCCTGGCTGTCTTCAGGATTCTCAGCTCCTTTTCCAGCACGCGCCTGCCTGTGCACCACCAAGCTTCCCGCCATGATGATAGTGGACTAAAGCTCTGAAACTGTAAGCCAGCCCCAGTGAAATCTTTTCCTTTATAAAGAGTTGCTTGGTCATGGTGTCTCTTCACAGCGATAACTGTGACACCCCATTTTGCCTGTTCACTCTAAGGACACTGAGGTCAGGCTACACACCCAGTCTTTGGGGTAGGTATACAATCCCTTCAAGACTGGAAAATCCTTGGCCATCAGCGAGAAGCAGGGCTCCTACTTCTGTGTGGTCATGACTAGAGAAAACGCCCGCATGAGTTTCCCCGAGTGTGATATTTCTCTTCGCAATTTTTGAGTGTTCAGTTGCAAACATGCCAAAAACGGGAAAACTATAAATAGGGCAGAGTGGGAAGAAAGACACGGGGTTTGTCACGATGCCACTGGATGCGGGGAGATTGGAATTTTCCAGAGATGGCGAGTCGAAGCCGGATGACTGTTTACTCAGAAAGGAAGCAGCAGGTGCACGCTTCATAAGACAGGAAGAGATCAAGGAATAGAAGAGACTTAACGAGACAGAAAACGTGTCAGCGTAGAGTCTCCTGAGGAAAGGTGTAGATCAGAGATGGACAGGAAGCTGGGCACGTCAACCATTTACCTGGGCTGGCACCATTTGGTTTCCTTCATATTCATGTCCTAATTGCTCTTCAAGTACTGAGAGAGGCATCATTACTAGAGATGGTACTCGCGTTCATTAATTTTCTTGTTGATGTGGCCAAATATGTCATAAAAAGTGACTGAAGGAGGAAGTTTGCTCATTCAGTCCATCCCAGGCAGGAAAAGTGGCAGGAGCACGAGGCAGCTCGTCCCGTCCCGTTCACAGTTGGAAAGCAGAGAGAGACAGATGCCTGTACTTAGCTTGCTCTCTCCTCAGTTTGGGGAGCCTCGCCCGTGGAAAGGTGCCATTCCCAATTGGGAAACCCTGGAAACTCTGTCACAGACATGCCTGGAGGTGTGTCTTGCTTGTAGGTGATCACAGATTCAGTCAAGTTGACAATGAAGAATTAAATATGTACTTCAATAGGAAGCAGGAGATGCATGTCCGCTGAAACGCAGGCACCAGGCCGTGGAAGGCTGGCATGACTCCCAAATGGCTGCTTGCAAGCAAGCGAAATAAGGACAAATGGCAGGTATGCAGCCAGCTCTGGAGAGAGGCTGTTCACCGACCTCTGAGGAGGTGCCATGTGCACTGTGTAGCACAGCAGAAAATGGTCGTGCCAGCTGAGTGGCAGCCCTGAGTGGATGGCAAGCCCGTGCTCTCTGGCCACGTCTTGTCTCCACCCTGTCCCACTGTCGCGGGGGCTGCCTTCTGCACCAAAGCTGATCTGCTGCTCTAGCTGGGGTGGGTTGAGACAGAATGGCAGTCCATATTATGAGTTCCAGGCTGTGCCTAACTGTTGTTAATTTAAAAGTATAGCTACCAGAGGAGGAGGAAGGAGAATCCCATGGGACAGGAAAGAGCCACGTGGGCCCAGAGGACAAAAAAGTTGGCCCAGATGAACAACCTCAGCCAGTATTTTGGGATTACGGATGGGAGGTAGCCAGATAGAAACTATTAGAAGCAGATGGCGTGGGACGGAGGCTGGGAGATAGCAGAAGGTGTCTTAGGAGGTAATGCGTGCCCTGCCCCAGGTGAAATAAGGCTCTTCTAAAATCTATCCCATGCCTGTGTCTTTTTTGGTTGTGAAGCCAGGTAAATAATACCACCGTATAATTATAAGCCTAATAATAAACATTTATTAGGCCATTCTTTTACTTTTTTACTGTTTACCCAAGAATGTATTGGTAATACTTGTCATCTAGAGCTTTATCTAGGATAAGGAAAGTGTGTCGCCTAGTCTTTGGTAAAGCACTCATTACAAACCCTCAGAAGTGAGTCTTGGTCTTCCAGTACTTGTGAGATTGGTGCTTTCTCCAGTTTCCACGAGTGAGCACAGTTAGGAACGTTCACAAGGTGACCCAGTCGTATCTTTTGAGCAGTGAGCTGCCGGCACTGTTCTCTAGGAGCTGTGCGGGTTTATTCCTACCAGATCTATTACAAGTGTACATTTTAAGCAACAACTAAAGGCTTTACAGCATTTATACCTGTAGACTTCTATTATCAACGGTACTAAGAGCCTATATAGGAAGTATGGCCCTGTTACACTTTTTACACTTGCACAGAACATAAGTATTTTACTGTTCTGTTCTTTGAGTTGTGCATTTGGTACCAAGTTTAAAATTTTTCTATGTTGTCTGATGTTAAAAAGCTTTGTACACCTTGATTTAAAGGCTTTGAGACATTTGGTATGTTTTTAGTGTTTCATTCCCGGATAAATTCTGCTATTAAGGTGTGCAAAATGGTAAAAGTCTTTGTCACTTTTTTTTACACTTGTAGGGTCTGTCTCAAGTCTGAATTTTTGTGTTTAGTGTGAGTTGAAGAGCTATAAAGGCATTGCCAGGTTCTGAACACTTGCCAGGTTTTGTCTCATGTGTGAGTTCAATGTTTAGTAAGAGATGGCCAACAATTAGACTTTTTTTCCACATTAAAAAAATCATGTGTTTCTCTCTAACGTGAATTCTGTGGTGTCTAGTAAAGGAGAGAGATACTGAGATACTGATACTGAGAAACTTGTGAATGGTCGTCGTAGACTTTCCTAGAGCCACTGCCTCTGTAGGACAGTAAATGAATTTTTGACTGTGTCTAAAGGATTTATTAGATTACTTACATTTGATGGTTTTACTCATATGTAAATTCTCTGGTGTTTTCTAAGGTTTGAACTCAGACTAAAGGACTTTCCATATTCATTGCATTTGTATGGTTTCTCGCCTGTATGGATTCTCTGGTGTTGAGTAAGGTTTGAGCAATGGGTAAAAGCTTTGCCACATTATTTACACTTGTATGGTTTCTCTCTTGTGTGAATTCTCTGGTGTTTAGTAAAAGATGAATGACAGTTAAAGGCTATGCCACATTCTTCATATTTGTGGGATTTTTCTCCAGTGTGAATTCTCTGGTGTTTTCTTAAGCTTCAACATTGGGTAAAGTAGGCCATACTTTTAAATTAACAACACCCTGACAAATCCTGGGTAGAGAACAGATACCGGGCGCCTCCTCCATCCTCCTCTGACACTTGCCTTACGGTTTCTATAGGTGCAGCGAAACACTATGACCAAAAACCAAGCTGGGGAGAAAAGGGTTTATTTGTCTTACATTTTCAGATCATAGTCCATCATTGGAGGAAGTCAGGGCAGGAATTCAAGCAGGGCAGGAACCTGGAGGCAGGAGCTGATGCAGAGGCCATGGAGGGGTGCTGCTTACTAGCTTGCTCCCCGTGGCTTGCTCAGCCTGTTTTCTTAAAGACCCCAGGACCACCAGCCCAGGCATGGCACCACCCACAACGAGCTGGGCCCCTCCTGCATTGATCACTAACTGAGACAATGCCTCACAGCTGGATCTCATGGAGGCATTTCCTCAGCTGAGGCGCCTTCCTGACTCTAGCTTGTGTCAGGTTGGCACACAAAGCCATCCAGCACGCCGCTGAATCCTTTTACCAATCCCAGGGTTATCACAACGTGAGTGACAAGCTCTAGCTCCAAGCTTCTAAGAATCAGATTTCCCAGGAGTCTTTGGGGGTTTTTTGTTTGTTTGTTTGTTTTTTCTGATGCCGCCACCAGGTCTCTCTCTTGGCGCTTCCAATTCGCCACTCTGGAATTACAGCAGGCAAGGGCTGAAGGCCACATCTCTCAGTCCAATATTAACAGAGAACTATTCGTTTTGTTAGGTGTGAAGATGATGTTTGAGTTGGCAAGAATGAGTTTTGCTTGTTCTTTTACACGAGGAGTTGATAGAGTGGGGGGAGTGTCCTACCAACAACTAATGACAGCCCCAACTTTGGTGGCACCCTGAGTAAACAGACCTGGAGACGGGCCGGGGTTACTAGATCGTAGTCAGTGCATGGAGAGTTCACGTTACCTAAACTTATGTGGGTGAAAGACTTCGTCAGAAGAATACAATATTAAAAAGAAAACAGGGATATTTTTTGCCACGCACAAACAAAGATGTTGGGGACAGAGGCTACAGCCCACTTCGGGTTTCCTTTCTCACTCAAGTCTTCTCTACGCAAGTGGAGTCCCTCTAAGGCCACCCAGCGCAGGCTCCATCGATAGGGTCTCTGAATTTTACCCCCACAGTTAGAGGGATGGTTTCATGTTTAGGGTAACCTGGAATGCAGAGGGGCCATCTTCCTTTGATTATCTTTAAGGACCTTTTTCTGGAACTCTCCCTTAGGTGAAGCGTGAGGCTGCAGTACCCCTCCCGGCCACGGGAGGCAGTAGCGCCCGGATGCGAGCGCCGGCCTCGCGCGCGCCCCCTCTTGTCCGTGCGCAGCCTCCCGCGGCGCGCGTCTATTGGCTGCCGCTCGTGGCCGCCATGCTGGCGGAAGCGGGGCCAGCGCGGCGCAGGGGCTGGGCTGCCGCGTCCCTAGCCGTGTAGCCGGCGTCCTCCCCCTCCAGAGGAGTCTTGTCGCTGAGGGGCGGCGGCGGCGGCCGGCGTGATGGAGAGGCGCAGGATGAACCTGCCCACCGGGCCGGACACGCTGTGCTTCGACAAGGACGTGTTCATGAAGGTGAGGGGCACCCGGCAGGTGTGCCGCCGAGGAGGCCCAACGCTGCGGTTCCGGGAGGCTCGGACGGGTCGCAGGGACGCGGGTGGAAGGCGGCGCGGCGGGGCTGTCAACGCTGAACTTGACTCTGACATTAAGTAGTGGGAGCCTGGCAGCCCCTGCAGCCCAGCAGTGACCCTGCTTATAAATCCATACCGAGAACACTTCACTGATAGTATTTGAGCAAGCTGCACAGCCTCGGAGAGGCGCAGGCTTTGAGAGGAAGGAGCCTTTGAGCTAGCTGTAGGCGCCCAGGCAGGTCTCGATCCTCCTTCTGTCTGAAGCCTCCCAAGGGCCGAGATTACAAATGTGAGCCAATAGGTCCTGCCATCTCATCTCTTAAAGTTGAGATTTGAGGGAGCACTTCAAAGCTGGCTTCAAGGTTAGGAAGTTAAAATTGTGTTTTTCTTTGGCGCATTAAAATATTGAGCAAATGAGGGTAAGTATTACAGGATAGTGTGTGTGTGTTTTCGTGTGTGCGCCTGCACGCGCTTGTGCTCCACTTTCCTTTCGAGTGGTAATGTTCCCCCCTGACTTAATTGGCCTATCTCTGTTTTGTTATTGCGTCCAGATTACATGTTGGTTTTAATTTTTGTGCGTCTTCTTTACTGTGCCCACATACTTTTTCATGTGCGAGAGGCTTATCTAGAGCCAGGAATGAAATGTAGTGACATTGCTAAGCCACTGTACTAAGTGTAATTTGAAGATTGGTTATTTTATGTGTATGTGTGTTTGCCCTCCTGAGTTTATGTGCACAGTGTGTGAGAAACTCTCAGAGGCCAGAAGACTGTTGGATTCCCTGGAACTGGAAGCAAAAGTGCTTTTGAGCTGCCATGTGGGTCCTGGGAGCCAAACTCTGGTCCTGTACAAGAGTAGTAAGCGCTTTAAACTGCTGAGCCATCTCTCCAGCTCCAATAAATGAGTTCAAATGCAACCCTTGAAAGAGGGTTGAAGACCCAAAGGCACGTGGTGGGGACTGGTGATGGGAGGATGGTCACTTGGGGATCATGACCGGTTTTGATTTTAGATGAGAAAACTTAATGTGTTCACCGTTTAACTGTGGCCTCCTGCAGGCCTTGTGCAAGCAGCGTTTCTGCCTCACTACCTGCTGTGTCTTCCTGTTCACACTGACACGATGCCTCTGCTGAACACAGTATCAGAAAGTAGATGGCATCAAAGTGGGTAGTGAAACGGCATACAGCAAACTGGGGGATGAGCGGCCGGCGGCCACAACTTCCATGCCGTTTCATGCAGTCACATCTCTGAACGCGCCAAACAATCTGTAGCCATGCGGATGTGGCCAGTCCGGCTGCAGAGGAGACCACACAGAGCAGCCAGTGTGTGTGTAATGTTGGTTTTCCAGGTGGAGCCAGAAGTCGGTGTGCTTTGTTATGTGTGCTTCCTTTAAAGGGCATTTGATGAGTTAGTTTGGTGGCAGAGAAAGGGCAGGAGCAGTGCCTGCTACTCAGATTATATGTGTGTGCATCTGTATCTTGTTAAACGTATTTTCCAGGGACATAGATTATTTACAAGTTTAGCATAGAAGACACGCGTGGAGGAGTGGAGACTACATGGCTCGCAGCCCCTTGGTTAGAGGCTGTTACTAGGGTGCCCACAGCCTGCCAGCGCAGTGGCAGTTCTTTACTCCCTGCGGGCACTCATTGGCCGCCCTACTCTGTGCCAGCTGCAAACCTAGGAGCGAAGAGACAGGGACAGAAAGGTGTGGTGTGGGCGCCTGGCCAGAAACTGTGCTTGCAGTGTGGAGGAATGCCACGTCAGGATCCAGGCTACAAAGATAGGTGGGATGGGGTGGGGATTGAAGCGTGCCCCTGTGTCCCATGCAGTGCTCATCATGAAGCCAAGGCCCCCTTTAAACAGGACATTACAGGATCATGTTGTATTAGACCTAGCTGGTGAAGAAAGCTGATGCCTAGCCAGTGGGTGAAAAGGGACAGAAGGCGTTGACAATAGAGAGGTGTTATGCTGACAGAGATAAGTCAGACCGTGTGCTTGGCCGTGTTGAGATCACTTCCTCCCCTTCTGTCTCATCATGTGACTTCATCCCTGTTCTGGAAACACTGAAAGTCCTCACCTTGCTAATAACAGCCTCGGTTTTGCATCTGCATTCCTCCCCGCCCGCAGCCTGCTGTGGCCTGACCTCCAGTGTGCTGTCAGCTGCCCTCAGACCCCATGCCTCGACACTGGCAGGACTCGGTTTGTCCCTTTCCACTGCCACCCCGTTCTCCCTGCTAGGCCATCGCACTGGCTCGTAGACTTCCCAGATCTAGTCTTGTCCTCACTTCTCCCCTTGGTAATCCCCATCACACACAGCTTCTGCTGGAGAGTGGCCGTGGCTGTCTCACTGTATTAGTGAGCTCATTCCTACAACCACATACCTGACAGAAAGCAACTCAGGAAGGGCCGGCTTCAGCTTACAGTGTGAGGAGATACAGGCAGCCCATCGTGGCTGAAAGGAATGGTGGCATAGCTGAGGCTGCTGGTTGGTCACTTTCAGACATGCCTAGAGATTTGTCTCCAAAGTGATTGTCAATTCTGTCCAGTTGACAGTCTCAGCCGCTACATCCAGCCTTCCCAGGACAATCACAGCAGGCTGTCACTGGCCCCATCATCCCCTGCACAGCTCTAGTACAGATAGCTGACCGTGCAGGCTGGCTGCTCTCTTTCTTTGCTTTCTTTTCCTTTTTAGACAGTGGTTTGCTGTCTAGCCCTAACTGGCGTTGAACTCTTGATCCCCCTTCCTTAGTAAACTAAGTAACTACCGAGTTTTAGCCTTTTGGCTAAGATAAGGATAGAACCAACCTAGTCACAGGTGAACTAGACAGTACATGCTAGCTGCAGTGCATCAGCCTACCGGGAGCCTCTGGTGCTGGGAGGAGGAGCTAAGAGCCTGCATGGAAGCCCGTGTTGTAGATGTGTCAGTGCACACTCAAGTCCTGCTGAGAACCCAGTATTGACAGAAATGGTTTCTTCGCTTCTCTGGCAGAAGTTAATGTACTTCTTAAAGTTAATGCATTGGTCATTTTGAGCTCTTGAGGCTTTTAGCCTCATAATTTATTTTCAAATGACCAAATTTACTGTGACTGAAGCACTGAGCCTTTGAGACCTGCGCTTTGGGCGGTGACTAGGAAAGTTAATGGTGGTCATCTCCTAACCCAAGGCCACTCTTCTGGCAGCTCAGTTTGCTCAAGATTAACCTTATTTTTGGAATAAGGTTTAACCCTTTCATGCTATAGGCCTTCTGCTCCTCCTGGCTCCCCAGCCTGCCCAGGTGCTGTGGGAACTTAACACCGAGAGTGCTTGGAGCAGGGCAGGGCGGCCATGGTGGGAAACTCCTGCTCTCAGTTACCAGGTGTTCTCCCTTTCTGCTTCCCAAGCGCTTCAGCCTCCACCCGCAAACTCTCTAGCTGAACAGCCAACTCTACAGTCCTTCCCAAAAGGAGAGAATTTCGTGACACTTCCAGTTTTCCTATTTCATCCACTCACAACTCTTCCAGCTGTTCAACCATTTCCCAACCTTTTAAAAGCGGAATGCAGGAAGATGACCAAGCAAAACCAGAGGATCCCCTGGGAGTAAAGTGGGCGGGAGTGCAGCCCTGCAGTGAGCCTTCTGCTCACGGCCTGAAACAGCACATTCATTTCTCCGCGCCTGCGGTCTCCTCTACGGCATTAGAAACCAAGTTTCCTGTTATTCCAAGTCCTACATTGGGCGCCACTTGTTGGTGTACCTTTAAAACTGTTTTTATTTTGGGTCCTTAAATCTCTGTCTCCCTTCTCCTCCCCAATCCCTTCCAACACCCCAACACCCAGTAGAAGAAAACGAAGGTTAGTGGGGAGAGAGGGCGTGGTTTTCCTTACTACTTCCTGGTGTTTAAGGCCATCAGGTTCCTTGGAGCAAGTCCAATCCTCCTTTCAGGATCTCTCCGACTTCTTAAAAACTGCATCAACAGCACCCAGGAGCAGCAGGGGGACGCACCAGCAGCCTTCTTCCTTCTCAGAGCCCCCAGTCTCTCGTCTCTCGTTGGGTCTAGCTTTTATTTCACTGGCAAAGACCACGCCCCCACACGAGGCAGTTCCCAGCTGACAAACACCACTCGCCCTCTCAGGAGGCTGTTATCAGCTGTGGACAAACTGGAGCAGCCCCCATATCCCACACCTGGGATTGAAACAAAAACATGTTTACGTATAAACCAAAACTTCCACAACACTCAAGTGTGTCATGGAGTACACCGAGGTGTGTGGTTGACTGGGGAAGGGTTAGGTGCAGGTGAGGCACAGTGTTGAGTAGTGAACATAGACAGTGGTGAATACCTTACAAAGAATGGATAGTTCATTTTCTTTTTCCCTTCTTTACTGTTTTTCATAGTCTATTGGCTTGAAATTTTACACTGAACATATAATATTTGTAAAGTAAGGGAATAAAGCTGTTTCTGTTTTTAGAAGCACTGGATTAGGTCATTTTAGAAATTGGCTCCTTTAAAACGATACCACAAGGAGACGGCCCTTGGCCGTTCTGGGCACCTGCGTGAGTGGACAGGCACCTCTGTCACAGCATGTGACTAGAAAGGCTCTGGACAGCAGACAGGCTTTCTGAGTGGGAAAACGTCCTTTTCCTCCTGTCTTCGTGTGTCAGTAACTTGGCTTCCCTGCCGTTCAGGACGATTTCGACGTGGATCACTTTGTGTCCGAGTGCAGGAAGCGGGTGCAGCTGGGGGAGCTGCGCGATGACCTGGAGCTGTACTACAGGCTGCTCAAGACGGCCATGGTGGAGCTCATCAACAGGGACTATGCGGACTTTGTCAACCTCTCCACAAACCTGGTGAGCGTGCCCACAGTCCCTGCCACCGAGGGCAACAGGCCCGCTTTCCTGTGGGTGGGTTCTTAAAAGTGCTGTGTGTAAGCCGGGCGTGGTGGCGCACGCCTTTAACCCCTGGCTCTCGGGAGGCAGAGGCAGGCGGATCTCTGTGAGCTCGAGGCCAGCCTGGTCTACAAAGTGAGTCCAGGACAGCCAGGGCTACACAGAGAGACCCTGTCTCGAAACAACAACAGCAAGTGCTGTGTGTGAGCAACCGCATAGTCCAGGGTTCGAGCTCTCCCTAATGTAAGGCACACAGGAACCGAACCTGAGCACTGTTTTTGATCTAGTTCTTGCTCACATAAAACTGTGCAGTCTTACTCTCTGGGTATTTTTGGTTTTTTCTGAGATGGGCATTTGTTGTTGTGTTTGAGGCGGAGTCTCTCTGTATGGGCCTAGCACTCTATATGCAGACTGTGCTGAAACTCAGAGATACACCTACCTCTACCTCCCAGTGTGGATTAGAGGTGTGTGCTGCATGCCTGACTTTGACACAGGATCCGCTCTGTCATCCTGGCTGTCCTGGAACTTACTGTGCAGCCTAGGCTGGCCACAAACTCACAGCCATCCTCCTGCCTCTGCCTCTGGGCTGCTGGATCACAGTGTGCATCGCTGTGGCCACTGTGGCCTGATTGTTCTGGAGTAGGTACTGGGTGTGTACTGTGAGTGTAGGGAAGGGAGGGCCAGTGGGAGGCCATCTCTGTCAAGTGCTGACAGGGTCACAAGAAGTCCCATCAGTTAGGCTGTCCTGCCAGAGCACACGCCAGCCACTCTTGGGGAAGGTCTATTCACTGGCATGACAGCACGATCGTCTGCAGGAGGCTTGTCTTCATGAATACTGAGGAGCTTGCCAGCTGCTTGTCTGAGCAGTGTAGGAGCGTTTGATTCTAATACTCTTTTTTTTTTGTTTTTTTGTTTTTTTTAAAGCCTTGTTCGTATTTTATTTTGCTTTTAAATGTTTGTCCAAATAAATGTAGTAAGTACCCCTCTGGGAATTTCAACAACCATGAAGATGAATGAGCTGTGTTTGCTTTGTGACTGTGCTGCAGTTACCACGGTGACTGTTCCAGTAGACTTAGAAACTCAGAAAAGGTCATTTCCTTTTGTTTGATTTGGATTTCCCTCAAGAGTTATCGGATTTAGGTGAGATGCTCTTTCTCAGACTGCCACCAGTCAGCTGAAAGTCATCATCTTCAGAGAACAGTCACTTCTGACTAAAACCTTCAGTCGTTGAACATGCACTGGGGACCGGGGCTCAGTGGAAGCACTTGCCCTCAGTTCTCTCTCGTGCCACAGAACCCAGATCATCCAAGGACAGCTGTGTGTAGGGAGGCTTGGGTGCATCTGACTTCCTCAGCCTCCTGGGTAGCTGTAGTCGTTTCTGTGCGCTGCCAGCAGTGACCGTGGACACCTGCATCGCACACAGGTGTCCACTACATTAGGACTGATGACTTTGAGCTGTCATGCTTTTGCTTCTAGGTCGGCATGGACAGAGCCCTCAACCAACTTTCTGTGCCTTTGGGACAGTTAAGAGAAGAGGTTCTGGTAAGCTCCCCAATTCTTCGTCAGTGGCTGACATGGAGCACAGTGACACGCTTGTCTGCTTAGGAATCCAAGAGGTGGCTTAAGAACGGCCTGAGGAGGGAGGCTGAGGGTTCAGCCGTTAGTGACGGTCACTGGGTTGGGACTGTCTTGTATCCTGAGTGTTTGTTATTTTCTAAGTGTTTACCCAGGTGATAAGTGGTGTGTGGCTAGGTTTAAGCCCCAAGCAGCTGAAGGAGGATGCCAGCCTAGCAGAGTACCCTCCACACGTGTCGTGCCGTGCAGGGCAGGAGGCCGCTGGGGATGGACTTCTGGGTGAAAATGACAGGGAGTTTGGTGTCGTGTCTGTGGCTGGCGTCCTCGAGAGGGGAGACCAGGAAGGAGGCCTGTGCCATCACCTTCTGAGCTGGCTTTGAGCTCACAAGGAGTATATGGTGCTGGCGTCTTGCTTGAGTTTTCTGAAGCTCTTACGAGTCACTCTCCACAGAACGAAAGGGAGTGATTTTGTGTCCTCTACTGGGTTCCACGTCCCTGTGACAACCTGGACCCCCCAGAGCCCTATCTCTCGGCTCTCTAGGGCTCTGCCTGTGGCCAGCTCTCATGCTGGCTTTTTCTTTCTTCCTTTGTCACCTCAAACCTTCCCTCTGTTTTACTGTCTGCCTTGCAACCATTTCCTAGTCACCTTAGCCGAGCTCTGCTGTTTGTTTGACTCTCAGCCCTGAAGCCGGCCTTTGCGATCCTGAGAGCAGGGCTTGAGTGTTTGCCTTGGGAGTCGGGATTGCAGTGTGTTGTAGTGTCTATTGAATGGGTGAATGTACTTTTCTACAGACTTCCGTGATTTGCCCACTGTATCCTAGTTTTCAGTGCCTTCTTCCTGATTGGCTCCCAGTGGCCTAATTGAGTGGCTCTGCATGTCTGTGTTTCTCACTTCCTCTGGCCTCCTGGTTCTGAGTCCCCCCACTCTTAGGATGCTTTATCCATATTTCTCAAGAAGCTAGTGCCTCGCCCCAAGCGAAGCCTGCAGATGCCAGGACGTGCCTCACCCACCCTGCGTGGGGCTGTCCTCGTCCCTTTGGACCCCTAAGAATCGCCCCTGTACTGGTTTGCAGGTTTGCAGGTTTGCAGGTCTCCCCATACCTCCCCCTCTTTAAATCTCAGGTGCTCCCGGACACAGGCTCAATTGCCTTTTCTCCGCTGCAGTGTCTGTGGTGTCTCGTGTGTGTTACTTCTCGTTGGTGGTTAGTTTGCTGTGACTGTGGCTTCGTCTGTCCCTGTGCCTTCATGTCCTAGGTGCCTAGGTTCTGGGTCGTGCTTTGTAACTGTTGGGGTCTCAATGGGTGGCCTAAGTCTTATGAAATAGAGTTGAACATGTCAGCTTTATAATATTACATTTCAGTTTTGCAAAACATTTTCTTTATTATTTTCAAGAGTCTTAGGTCATCTGTCAGTGAAGGAATTCTGGCAGTGGATGAGCGAATGTCTAAACAAGAAGACATTAGGAAGAAAAAGGTATGCTGTGGTGTCTACCCGTGAACCTTGCGTCAGCCTAGTACCTTACCAAGCTGCTGTGGTCCACGCTCCCTGGTCCTCTGTGGAGAGGAGCACAATGACATCAGTACCTCTGTGCAGCTGATCAGGGCAGTGCCCGGGCTTCTCACGCCTGGCCTGGGACTCAGGGTGAAAGAGGAACATGCCTGCTGTAAGGCAGAATGCCACGTGCCACATCCGCCTCCCAGGCTGCTCGTGTGCATCAGTCAGCACTTCCTGAAGTGAGGCAGAGTCACAGGCTTGCCTGAGTGGTCACTAGGTTAAATACATTAAATAGTAACACCCTGCAGTGAAGCTTAGCTTAGCATGCCGTTTGTCCCAGGCACACAGGGTTTTCTTGGGCACTTGGAGAGACAGGAGCTCAGTGCCCGCAGCAGCTCAGCCTTCTGGGGAGCCTGGGCATCATCTCGTTGTACCAGGTGTCTCCCTTTGTCCCCCTGTGGACTTGTCAGTAGTGTGAGTCTTGAGTGCACTGGCACTTGGGTATGTAGGTGTGCCGTGCTTGTGCAGCCAAAGAGCATGAGTGTATTGGAAACTAAAACATGAAAGTAAACTTTAAGAAAATATGAGGGCTGGCAAGGCAGCGTACCATCTTACTTTGTGATAAGCTTATGGTAGAATTTCACTATAGGAAAGCCAGAATTGAGTTTATGTCCTTGGGAATTGGGGGTTATATAAGACTATTTAACATGTATAGTGTTGGTCTTTGCCTCTCTGTTAGTAGAACGAGGAAATAAGGTAATTAAGATTCAGCATCCGGCCAGGTGGTGGTGGTGCATGCATTTAAACTCAGGAGGCAGAGGCAGGGGGATCGCTGTGAGTTCGAGACCAGCCTGGTCTACAAAGTGAGTCCACGACAACCAAGGCTACACAGAGAGACCCTGTCTCGAAGAAAAAAAAAAATTCATCCTGATAATTGTTCTTTTTTGTTTGCAATCCTTTTTATAGATGAGTGTGTTGAGACTTATACAAGTTATCCGATCAGTTGAGAAAATAGAAAAAATCTTAAACTCTCAAAGTTCTAGAGACACATCCCCACTGGAAGCAAGCAGGTAAGTGGTTTTGCTGAGCACTTCCTGTCTATGTTAAAACTGAGTGACGCTCATTTCTGGAAAACAAAAAGAGAATCCGAGTCTGGTTTAGTGCTGAAAAGTGACTCAGCCAGGTGTGGTGGCACAGCTGTAATGCCAGCACTTGGGAGATGGGTGCCACGCTGAGGGGCCTTTGCTCTGCCTGCTCTACACACCCTGTGACCGTCCTCCCCAGCCTGTCCTCAGGTGACCGTCCTCCCCAGCCTGTCCTCAGGTGACCGTCCTCCCCACCCTGTCCTCAGGTGACCGTCTTCCCCAGCCTGTCCTCAGGTGACCGTCCTCCCCAGCCTGTCCTCAGGTGACAGTCCTCCCCAGCCTGTCCTCAGGTGACAGTGCTCCCCAGCCTGTCCTCAGGCGGCACCTGACTCCGCCTTTGCTAGACCCATCTGTGGCCCTTCCGTTCTGTGCTTACTCATTCCTCTGTCACTTAGAATCTCCAGAGCCCAGTGTGCAGACCCCTGTCCATCTTGCTGGGGCCCTTTTCTCATTTTCACCTCCCTATTTTAGCGCCTAGTTCACTCAAAACATTCATAAGACATGGAGAGGTGGCATGGCCTGTGAAGTGGAAGTAAAAGTTAAGTGTGGGGCTTGCTTGACAGAAAGTTCTGTCGTCTTGGAGACTTTTCCTCTCTCCTGCTCTTGAAAGTTGTATGTAGTTATGAATCACAGTGCACAGACAAGACACAGAGAGTTACCACAACCCCCCTGACCTGCTGCTGCCATCGGGCCTGCAGACCACCTCCAGGGACAGAAGCTGCTGGTTGACTTGAGTCCTTTTCCTGTCAGGTTGTTAGGTTGCTGGCGTCAGGGCCAGTCCTCACTACCAGTGTCAGGTGCTAGTAGGTCCCCAGTAAAGGTGCCCAAGGGAAGAGCGGGCTTCCTGGTCATGAGCTGCACCCCTTACACTGCCAGCCTTGCTCTGGACCAGCTCTGGGAGCTCAGTGTAGCTCAGGTCACTACCTGCCGCTGGGCCAAAGGGAAAGCAAGAGCATCTTAGTGAATGGTTAGGCTGCGAGGCATTTAGACACTAGACAGAAGCAACCCAGGCTCCAGGAGTTGCAGACACCAACAACAGGAACATTTCCTGGCTACCTTTCTCTTTCTCCCCTACTCTGAGCTAGTTTTGATGGTCCAGGACCAGGCCATCCAATGGCCTCACTCTGGTGTTCCCCTGTCCTTATGATGCTAGGGACATTTTTCCTAGCTCACAGGCCTGCAGTGAAATGCTGTACTTTTTGCTGCTTTCCTCCTTGAATGGCATTGTCCTTCATAGCATGTTTAGGGGACACTGTACTTTGTGGCAGATGCTACTTTGTCGTCTTTGTGTGCTGGCACTGTACTTTGTGGCAGATGCTCACTGGCTGCTTCTGTCTAGGGCCAGCAGCACACAGAGTGCTCTTTCAGCTATGGCAACGTACCTTAAGCTGTTAGCTAAATTGAGAGGCTTTACTTACTGCTATTAGAAAGCCATGGCAGAAGGATCTGGTGTTTAAGAAGTCCTAGAGGTGTTTGAGAGGAACGGAGATAAGTGGGCAAACACGCAGATGAGGTTCAGGGACCACACACGGAGAGAGGCGAAGCAGGGGCAGCAAGGGCGGTAGAGACGGTGAGGGGCATGCGGCAGCCAGGGAGGCCCAGCAGCCCCAGTCACCTGCACTTGGCCAGTGACCCACTGCAGCTGGAATGGTCTGGGATGCCTTTAGGGAGGAGACAGATGGCACAACGGTTGATCTTGACCTTGTGGCAAGGTGGCCACCGTCTCAAAGCCAAGCACCACTGTGTGAAAGCTGAGCGCTGTGGTGTGAGCCCATGTGGCCCTCAGCTCCGTGTCGTCGGGGAAGCCAGCACCTCACGGTTAAACCCTCTGCTTGTTGTCTCTCCAGCCCACTCCTGACGGGGCAGGTTTTGGAGAGAATCGCCACAGAATTTAACCAGCTGCAGTTTCACGCTATGCAGAGCAAGGGCATGCCCCTTTTGGACAAAGTGAGACCTGTAAGTGTGGGTTGGTGCCAGGCTGTGGGCTGCAGGGAATCTCAGCTGTTGGTTTTATTTAGCAGCATGCCTGGCACTGATGGTGAGTTACAGGATGTTGCTTTTAGGCTTGGGTTTTGGTTTTGAGGCTCCTGTTTTCCAGCTGTCACTCACTAAAGATTTTGTGAAAAGACTAAGTCACATTCTCTAAATCTGACACCATATGGCTCAGAAAACGGTGAATTTTCCAAAGCCCTAGACTGAGCTTTTTTTTTAACCGTTTACTGTGTGTCTGTGTATATGTGTGCGCGTGCACACATGCATGCATGTGCACATGTGTCTGCAGGTGTCCACAGAGGCCAGAAGAGGGTGTTAAGTCTCCTGGAACTGGAGTTATAGGTGGGTGTAAGTCACTCAGTGTGGGTGCTGGGAACTAAACTCTATAGATTATAGATTTATAATCTATAATGTCTGTGCAAAACCAACTTAATTTGTCCCTTCAGAGAAAAATGACATTTCTCATTCTGACAGTCTCTGTAACTCTTTAGTAAGCCAGTGACCTACCTGGAGCAAAGGTCATGGGAGGAGATGGCTGTTACCCCAGGCAGGGTCCGCTGTCTAATGTCCACACTCTGCCTTCTGTGTGGTCCAGCAGCAGTGTGTACAGCTCTTTGTAGTGAGCTTTCTGACGGCTTTCCACAGCGCATAGCCGGCATCACCGCCATGTTGCAGCAGTCTCTGGAAGGCCTCCTACTGGAAGGCTTGCAGACGTCAAATGTGGACATCATCCGGCACTGCCTGCGCACCTATGCCACCATTGACAAGACACGGGATGCAGAAGCTCTAGTGGGCCAAGTCCTGGTGAAACCGTACGTCAATGAGGTCTGTGTTTCTGGTGTGAGGAACTTACACAGAGCCACACTGTGTCGCCTTGGCCTGGTGTGAGGGATGCATACAGCAGAGATACAGGAGCTTGTCTCTGCATCTAGCTATAGGAAAGGAAAAGGTCCTCCTGCACAGTTGGCAGCTGGAGATGGGTGTCCATGGTGCAGCTCGAGTGTGGGTGTGGGCAGGGGTGTGGGTGTGGGCAGGGGTGTGGGTGTGGGCAGGGGTGTGGGTATGGGCAGCTTCAGTTCTGGTGTTAATTCCACGAAGGAAGAAGGCATGGATCAAAACATCCTGCTCTGCTAATGTGGCCAGTTATGCCCAATGAAGGCACTTGAAAACAATTTAACCACTGGTTTGGTTGGTGAAATAGAGTAAGCAAACAACTGGTACAGCAGCTACAGAGTCCAGAGCAGTGAGGCATCCATACAGAAGGGAGGCGGGCTACACGCCCACGGCTCTTGAGGGGGTAAGAGACGCTGGTGAAGGCTTGAGAAGTAGGGAAGACTTGTGAGGGCTACAGAGAAACCATGTTTCAGAAAAAAAAAAGAAAGAAAGAAAGAAAGAAAGAAAGAAAGAAAAAAGAAAATACACAGCTGACATGCGTGTAATGGTGCACACCTTTAATCTAGCAGCACTGGGGAGGCAGAGACAGGCCAATCTCTGAGTTTGTGGTCAGAGTGGGAATGTTCAGATAGGAAGGACTGTCACATCTAGCTGGCAGAGGGACACTTGGGAATGTCCTTTACCCATCTGGATCAGGTTTCAGGGTTTGTGTTCTGCACGGCTAGCACTTCTGATGGGAAATGGCTGGAGGACGTCCTGGGGGTGCCCTCCAGCCTGCCACTGCGCTCCTTTGAGATAAAGTACAGAGATTAATTTTAATCCTGGACAACCTTAGAACTGCTAAAATAAGTTTTCAGTTGCCCACATTCTTACCTTGTCTGAGGAGGGAAGAGCGCAGACTGTCCTGGAACTAATCCGTAAGTGGGGCATCTCAGCTCCAGGTGCAAGCCTGTGCGCTGGAGTGCTGAAGTATTTGAAGTTTGTGATATGTCGATTGACGTATTAGTGTCTTTCTGTCACTGTGGTAAAACACCATGACCAAAAATCAACATAAGGAAGAAAGAGTTTATTTTAGCTCAGAGTTCATAATGGGGGAGAAGCATAGCATGCTGGCAGAAGCAGAAAGTGGCTGGTCACCTTTTTATCCACCCAGGAAGCAGAGAGCAGGGACAGGAGGTAGGGTAAGGCTGTAACCCTCAAAGGCCGCCCAGAGTGGAATTCTTCCTCCAAAGGACTCGGCCTCTGAGAACCAGGCATTCAAAGCTGCGCCTGTGGAGGCACTTCTCATTTACAGGGTCCATTGAGTGAGCTATAGCCCCATCTTTTAAAACTCACAGGTTTTTGTTATATTTTGGCTTGTAATCTTAACCAAAACTAGAATATTAATATGAAATATATTTTCATTTGTACGCCTCATACCCTGTCCTCAGCCCAGAAGGGATAGACGAGGGCCAGGCTGCGAGGACCTGTCATGGCCCTTGCTCTGACCTAGATCCGTTGTGAGGAAGCAGGCTCTTTAGCATCAGGACAGTTGCTTCTGCCTAGCCTCCTCCTCCCCCACATCGAGTCGGAGCTACAGCTGAACATGGCAACTGCTTCTGAATGTGTCCAGTGTGGTTTTACTATTAAGAAAATATACAGCTGGCGGGCATAGTGACACACGCCTTTAATCCCAGCACTGGGAGGCAGAGGCAGGCGGATCGCTGTAAGTTTGAGGTCAGCCTGGTCTACAAAGCAAGTCCAGGACAGCCAGGGCTACACAGAGAAACTATGTTTCAGGGAAAAAAAAAAAAAAAAGAAAGAAAGAAAAAAGAAAATACACAGCTGACATGCGTGTAATGGTGCACACCTTTAATCTACCAGCACTGAGGAGGCAGAGACAGGCCAATCTCTGAGTTTGTGGTCAGCCTGACTTCCTTAATGAGTTCCAGTCTAGCTGCCCAGTAAGCCCCAGCCTCAAAAAACAAAAGCAGACAGTAACAGCTGAAAAGCAGACTGGCCCTCGTTTCCCCTCTCACCTTCGTGGTCTCCAGTTCGTAGCTTTCTTTTAAATGGTGTTTGGTGTTTATAGGTGATTGTTGAACAGTTTGCTGAGACTCATCCCAGTGGCCTTCAGCTCATATACAACAAGCTCCTAGAATTCGTCCCTCACCACTGCCGCCTCCTCCGGGAAGTCACAGGAGGCGCTGTGTCAAGGTGAGCTGAAGGGCTCGGCTGAGCTCACCCCAGGGCCAGCTCAGTGAGCAGGTCCATCATGGACCTCACGTGTCACTGCCCTCCCCTGCTGCGGGGAAGCAGGCCTTAGGTGCAAGTGCACAGTGAAGCCAGGACCAGGCTGTGTCTCCTGACGGAGCCTCCATTTCCACTTTCTGAGCTGCCGTCTTCCCAAGTCGTTTACACTGGAAGTGTGTCTTCATGGTCACATCCTATTCCTCATGCATAACACTTGTTTTGGTTTTGTGGTGCTGAGCTCAAACTCAGGACCTTGAGCGTGCCAGGCATCGTCCTGCCTGCCGCTCAGCTCTCCCAGTGCCCAGCAGTCACTTCAGCAGGGTTGTTCTGGGCCTCAAGCTCTCTTCGGTCCTCCTCCTTTTCGTCACTTTCCATTCTTCAGCGCATACTGGTTTGCTTTAACCACCGCTGTGGTGGTTCTGTGGTCTGACTCAGTAGGACCCTGAGCAGGCTGCAGGCCTCAGGCCGCTGGTTCCAGCCGTAGGTGTTCTCAGACGTGCCAGCTGCGGCCTCTCCCGGTTCTCGGTACTCTGTGATGCCCTGGAGGAGGCCTGCCCTGTCTGGTCCCGCACTGCCAGCCGACCAGCCTCTGTATGAGCTTAAGTGAGTGCTCTCATCTCAGTGGCACTTGGCACAAAGCACACACATTAACATATCAAGGTTTCTGTCAAAGATTTTACATGAAACATCATAGACTTTCAGCTGAGTCCACTTAGAGTGTGCGAAGCACACTCTAGTTAGTAAGCCTGCGTGCCTTACTTAGAGTGAGCATCTTGAATGCAGCAGTTACCTTTCTGTGCTATGAGGCTACTGGTTTTGATACCAAGTCCTGTTATGGGGCCCAGGCTAGCTTTGAATTCATAATTCTTCTGCCTCAGCCTTCTGAGTGCCAAGAAAGCTGGCCTGTGTCACTGTGCTTGGCTTACGGCTGCTGTTTCTCCAGCTAAGAGCCTGGGTGACGGCCTGCGTGTGGCAGGGTTGTACCAGCTGTGTGCTAAAAGCCTGGGTGACGGCCTGCGTGTGTTAGGGTTGTACCAGCTATGTGCTAAGAGCCTGGGGGATGGCCTGCGTGTGTTAGGGTTGTACCAGCTATGTGCTAAGAGCCTGAGTGACGGCCTGCGTGTGGCAGGGTTGTACCAGCTGTGTGCTAAGAGCCTGGGTGACGGCCTGCATGTGGCAGGGTTGTACCAGCTGTGTGCAGTGCCTTTGCCTTCTCCCTGATGGGATCAGGGAGGTGTGGGGAAGGGGGATTGAATGGTGGGGGATCAGGGTCAATGTGGCACTGAGACTCAGAAGTGAAATTGAAATAATCTAGACACAAAATATGGTCTTTAAAACAGTTAAAATAACTTCTAGGCTGAGGGTCTTCTAGTAAACATGATGCAGTAAGTGCAAGGTGGGTGAACTGACTTATCTTGACTCTTATCCGACAGTGAGAAAGGCGCTGTCGTTCCTGGCTATGATTTCTTGGTGAACTCTGTGTGGCCAGAAATAGTTCAAGGACTGGAGGAAAAGCTACCCTCACTCTTCAATCCTGGGGATCCCGATGCCTTTCACGAGGTAATGTCTTGTCATCTCGGTTCTTAAAAAATGTGCTGTAGGGTGCTGGAGAGATAGATGGCTCAGATGTTAAGAACAGTGACTGTTCTTCTAGAGGTCCTGAGTTCAATTCCCAGCAACCACAGGGTGGCTCACAACCATCTATAATGTGATCTGATGCCCTCTTCTGATGTGCAGGTGTACATACAGGCAGAGCACAGTATACATAATAAATAAATAAATAAATAAATAAATAAATAAATAAATCTTTTTAAAAAAGAAAAATGTGCTCTAGTACACAATATGTTGGTGCACACCTGTAATCCCAGCACTTAGGAGGCAGAGGCAGGTGGATCTCTGTGAGTTCAAGGCCAGCCTGGTCTACAAAGCAAATCCAGGACAGCTAGGAATACACAGAAAAACCCTGTCTCAGAAAACAACAGCAACAAGAAAAAGAAAAAAAAAAGAAAAGAAGAAGAAAAATGTCCTACAGTGTAGGGAAAGTCATTTTCATTGATGCAGCTTTGGTCTTCAGGTTAGTAAAGAACCAATTGGTGACCGTTGAGTGGGTGCTTTATTGAATACGTGCTGCTTCCTTCAATGTGGACGTGATACTAGGAGCAGTGAGAATGCTCTCACTTTATGTTAAGATTTTATGTGTGTGTGTGCGCGCGCGCGTGTGCACACGCAGATGGGTATGTACACTTGAGTGCAGTATCTAGAAGGTGACTTCAGCCCCCCAGAGCTGGAGTTACAGTTGATCATAAGCCTCATGATGTGGGTGCTAGGAACCAAGCTCAGGTCCTCTGTGAGAGCCACATGCCAAGGACTGCAGACATGGCGCAGTGCTTGGGAGCGCTGCTGCTCTTCCAGAGGACGAGGATTAGATTCCAGCACCCGCATAGTGGCTACAACTGCCTACAGCTCCAGCTCCAGAGATCTGAAGCCTCTTTTGACCTCCATGGGCACCAGGCATGCAAGTGGCACAGATACATGCACGCACGCACGCACACACACACGCACGTCTCCTCTGACCGTCTCCTCCTCCTCCTCTCTTTCCTCATTTCCTTTTAACAGATTGTGCTTTGGGAGAGGGCTCAGTTCTTCTGCTTACTCTCCTGCCTGTGGCCCACGTGAAGGTCAGGGCTGCCCGCACCTGCTGTGTCATTTAGAATGGCTCCAGGTGGGCTGTCCCCTGCGAGGCCTGGGCATGTGCTGTCTCGGCTGCAGTTTTTAGCCCATGCTCCTGACTGTGTAGCCGGCTGACGGGGCATATCCCGCCCTTTGTTCCTGCTGTAGAAATACACTGTAAGCATGGAGTTTGTGCGGAAGTTTGAACGGCAGTGTGGATCCCAGGCCAGTGTGAAGCGGCTGCGAGCACATCCTGCCTACCACAGCTTCAGCAATAAGTGGAACCTGCCTGTGTATTTTCAGATAAGGTCAGTCACTGCACCCCTCCTGCCCTCTGCATACACGTTCTCATGGTGGAGGCCCAGTCTTGCTGTGTAGCTCAGGCGGGCCTTGAAATCACAATCCTCCAGCCTCAGACTCCCAATTACTGGGAGTCTGCCTGCCACCACTCAGCTCACTAGCATTTGCTGGTTAATTAACATTTAACAAGTATTATTAGGGCTTTTAAAATTGAGGGGTTATTACTCCAGTAGCAGCTCTCTATAGGTGGCAGAATTAAAGTGAGATGTCCACAAGATGAATGCTGAACTTGCAAGAAAAGCCAGTGTTTCTGGTAGTGGGAGTGGAGAGAAACTGGACGTGGAGTGAGCTGGGCCCCGCCTGGCTTCACTGCCACAATCCCTCTACATTCGTGATGAGGAGCACTTGATAGCAGTCACTCTGCCCTCTTGTCACCATCTGCTCCAGTCCTGGGCCTGTGTGTGGCTCTGTGTCCCACCTTCAGCTTGTGAAGAGCAAGTGCTTATTTTTCCCCACCCCCTGTGACTTTTGTTTCCTGGCCTGGAACACAGTGAGTGACACTTGCCTTTCAGATCTTACGATCTGTCACCTATGTCAACAAGCAACTCTGTAGAATGCTGAGAAATTGAGACAAATCCTCAGCAGCTTATTTCCCCAGAAGCAACCAGAGCAGAACAGCTGTCT
>OU015753.1:3943314-3980597 GCA_907169655.1 Acomys percivali | reverse complement strand
CGCATCACTGGTAGATGCTGGGCTCTGAGCACAGGTCCTCATGTTTGCACAGCAAACTCCTTACCTTTTGAGCCGTCTCCTGGCCACAGGACTAGTGTGTAAACAAACACCTGCTCTCAGAGAACATCATGCTGGAGACTGAGCAAACATGATGGCACACTTCCCAGTTGTGAGTGTGGTTGGCATCTCAAAGCCAGTCCCTGTCTGGTGTCACTGGTATTTGTCAGTTACCAAGCCGTCATTGCCACCCTGTGCCCAGGTACTTTGAGACCGTGTCAGATGTGCTGGACTCAGTGAAGAAGATGGAGGAGAGCCTGAAGCGCCTCAAACAAGCCAGGAGGTCCCCAGCCACCAACCCTGTCAGTTCCAGTGGCGGCATGAGTGATGACGACAAGATCCGACTGCAGCTGGCCCTGGATGTGGAGTACCTGGGGGAGCAGGTACCAGCAACATACGCCCGGCTCTGAGGGCCTGGCTGTGGCCAGGGCTGGGCTGTCACCTCCCTAGGGCTGACAGTAGAAGAGTCATGCCTGGCTTGCTGCGAAAGAGAGTGCATGCCAGGACCAGGCGGTAGAAAAGGTCACAGAGCACCCACACACACACACACCAGCAGGTGCCTCTGGTGCTTCAGCACCTGCTCAGCCTGTCAGCATACCTCCCCGCAGCCTCCCGCAGCCACCTGCCGTGTGCTCTGTCACGGTGGATGGCTGATGGCAGCTTGTAGAGGGTGCAGTGACAGCTTCATACCACCAAACTTACAGTGTAGGAAGCTGCCTTTCTTGACGGTCTGACACTACACAGCATGTCAGTTATCTCAGCATTTAGAATGCCTAGGCAGGGGGATTGCCATGAGTTGGATTATAAGGCCCTGTTTCAAAACTAGAAAGACAGACAAACAGCCTGCAAACATCAGATGCCATGTTTAGAAATCTAAAGTCTCCCACAAGCAAACAAGGGCAGAGCAAGACAAGTCAGAAGGAAGGACAGATACGCTGTCCCCGCTGCTGTTCTAGAAGGAGCCACAGAACGCTGCCAAGCTGCGTGTCTTCAGCCCGTCACTCTCTGAAAAGGGCACTGAGAGAAAAGAGGGCCCAGGGAGAGCTTCTCAAACTGAAGAATAGTTACTCTCTCGTTCTCTGCACATGGGTTTTCTCTCGTGGCATTTTCTAAAGCCCAGAGTCTAGTGGGTGGGCTGAGGGATTCAAACCTGCTGGCCTCTTAGAATGGGAAGCTGTGACCCACACCATGTGGTCCTGCAGTAAGCCAGTCCTTCGCTCTCCTTCCTCTAAGAGCTCTTTCTGCTGATGGGGCAGGCTCAGTTTGTCCTGACTTTAATGGCGGCCTCTTTCCATTCAGCTCTCACTACAGTGACGACTCTCTCTCATGCCTTTGCAGATACAAAAGATGGGCTTGCAGACCAGTGACATCAAGAGTTTTCCAGCCCTGGCGGAGCTCGTCCTCGCTGCCAGGGACCAGGCGACTGCAGAACAGCCCTAGGCATCCTGACAGGATCTGCAGTAGGGAAGAAAGCGCTTGTCCTCTGAGTCGCTGAGCAACAGCCTGTACCCTGCCCAGTGTATGAGGACATCTTTCACCCAGAAAGAACCAGAAGCCTTTCCATTGTATGGAAGACAGTTGTTATGACATTTGAAGCTTTTTACTATAGTTTACAGAACAAATTGTTTTATTTTTATTGTAAATCTTAGTGTAGACAGGATGATTTCTACAGTAGGGTTAAAGTAAATGTGTAAGTGTGGCTGGGAGGCTGTCCCGGCTCTTCAGGGAAGCGCTGGGCAGCGTGCAGCAGCAGTCTCCAACTTGGGAGACACTGTCTGACCTGCGCCTCCTTAGAGCTGCCGGGTGGCCGTCCCATCTTGACATGTAAGAATAGCACTTCTGATCTTGCCATCCACACCTGTCAGGGGCCAGAGATGACTAAATAAAAGAAGTATCTGCTGCAAATATGGACATCATGAATTCAGTCCAGGTGGCCCTCAGCACGCACACCTTCAGCGACGCACAGTCCCTGTGGCACAGATGGAAGGGTCCTGTCTGTGTGGAGCTCCCTCCAACTGCTAGAGTCTAGCACAGGCCAGTCAGCCCCACCTGCCTGGCAGGCTGCTGCCGATGCGTGGTGTGGGCCTCTACCGAGGAGCTAGAGGTCATAGCTGTGTCTTTCATACCCGAGGAGCCCTGCACATCCTTGTCCACGATGGCTCTGTCACCTCATCCCAGACAGGAGAGAGCAGAGTCCCCAACCCCACTCCGCATAGCTCTCCATCCCGCAGATAGGTGACTGACAGGTGGGATCCAAACCCAGGCAGAAGAGCTGTGAGCCCAGGTTGCCAGCCCGTGTGCTCACACACACACAGCGGCCTCAGCCCAGAGAGTCGGCGCTCCACAGTGGCTTTGAGGCCTGAGCTCTTACCCAGAAAGGCTCTCATTGGACCATTGCATTCCAGCCTCCCTGTCACATTCTGTGCTTGAGAGCAGGGTGTTCTGGCAAAAACTAACAGTTTCAGACTTGGGTCTAGCGCCTCAGAATAGCTCCCTTCCAGCTTTCTCTAGTTTCCCGGTGACAGTGTTTTATTCAGTCAGGTTTAAAGTTGAATTAATACATTCTTTCCAGCTTCAACATACACACTAAAAATCTGACTCCATTGCAGTTGACTGCTTTCTGGTATAGAAGAGGCCTGTAAAGAGGGGGCCAGTCTGCCATTCAGGGCCCTGCAGCCACTGTTTCCCTCCTGGGCAGCCAAAGGGGATGCGTTCATTTCTCAGGCTGTCAGTGGCCGCAGATAGGGCAGCAGAGCGGGGAGAGGTGCTTCTGTTCCGGACGCAGACGTTCAGAATCAGTGTGTGCGGCTGCGTCCCTCCGAGACCTGTGGATCCTCACGCTGTTCTGTCAGGAGGATCCTACGCTGTATCTACCACGCTCCAGCCCGTGGAGCGCTGGGTGTGGAGTCAGAGCGGGCTGGCCTAGCTGGGGAGAGCCGCTCACCCTGAGGACTGCAGGTGTGTGACCAGCAGGACTTCTGCTGGCTTCCCGGGCAGCTTGCAGCCTGTCGGTCACAAGGCAGAGCTCTGATACCAGGTCAGTCAGCAGGATGGATGGCACAGGCCAGGCTTGGGCCTCTGCTGAAGCAGATGATAGCTGTGCGGTATCACCTGTGCCAGCCCACCTGTGGAGGACTGGCAGGAAGAGGAGAAAAGCAGGCTGCGTGTTGGGACCTCAGCCATAGCGCAGGTGGGGGACAGTCTGAACCTCTGAGGCGGCCTCTGGGGTTCTGGCACCCCTGAGCCTTAGGCCAATCCCATGACTGCCTGGTCAAAGGTTCCTATGGCAGGGAGTAGGGAACAACTAGATCTACGCTTGACAAGCCTGGGCTGCTCTAGGGGAGGGTGGCCTCCAAGGACTATCTCTGATTTTTGCTCTGCAAGGGACCAGTCTCAGCCTGGACATCAGTTCACCACTGTTGTCTTCCGTCTGTTCCTATGATGGTTCATCTTGTCGGCCTGATGAATTTAGACATCTGAGAAACAGAACTCTGGGTGTTCCTGTGAGGGGCCTTCTAGGTTGGGTTAGGTGAAGTGAGAAGGCCCACACGGGAAGTGGGCAACAGCAGCATCCCACGGAGGAAGGAAGAACCGAGCACCAGCCTCCGTGGGTGGGTGTGTGCATGTGTGTGTGTGCATGTGTATACACGCATGTGTACGCTCGTCTCCTACCACACTTGCCCCCCACCAGTGTGTGTGTGTACACGCATGTGTACGCTCGTCTCCTACCACACTTGGCCCCCAACCACTCACACATGCTTTGTCTGATGTTTTGTCACCGCGATGTGACATTTACCCACCTCCCTCTGGAGCAGGACCTTTAGAATGAGAGATAACTTACTCACCGTAGCAGTTCCTGCTTTGCACATAGGCCAGGGAGAATGAGGAGCTGGCTTCTAGGTAATCATGGCACATAGGTCTCTCACCATGCTGCCTGGCACAAGCAGGGCATGACACACCCACAGGGTAAAATGCCATCACGGTGTTGGAAGCCAGAGATGAGGGAACGGGGCCTGGGTGAGAAAAGCTGAGCCTCAAGGGCCATACAGCTCTTCTGTCAGGGTGGAGCTCAGTCACAGGGGCACGCTTCCGCTGTGGTCCCAGCTCCAGGCTCAAGTTAGGCTAACACGGGATTTCCCGCTGTCTCCACCCTGTGGACTCCACTGCTGCTCTCCGGCCTTGTCCTGTGGCTAACATGCTACATTGTTCACCTGCTTCCCTGTTTGAGCAGGGAGAGAGCAGCCTGCTACACACAACACACACACACACACACACACACACACACACACACACAACCTCAGCCTGCCTGCCTTCTTCCTAAGTGTAGGCCTTAGATCTGGAAGCTGTGTGTCTAATCTCAAGGGGACAGGCGGGAGAGAAGCAAGTAGCAAGCCTGTGTCTCCAGTGAAAAGGGAGCACCCTGTGCCCAGGTACTCTCAGGGCCACATGGGGATGGGCCTCTCCTGTCCTCCACCACACACTGGCCTCCCTCTGAAGAGCTTCAGGAACATGCTTTGCTCCACCTGTCGGCTAAACCAAGCATGTCCGTTCTGCAGATGACACTGTGTCTAGCTTATCACTGAAACACAGTTCTCAGCAAAGTGAGGAACAGGGTGTTACACTAGTATGAATCCAGTTGCTGTTCAAAATATGGTGCAGTGGGAAAGAAAGGGTAAGGAGGTGTGGGGACTCTGGAGGTCACTGTCTCACACTCAGCGAGCTAAATGCAAACCCAAAGCAAGGGCACAGTGTGTATTTTAATGTTAAAACCCAATTCCTGCTCTTGAATAAAAAGGGATTGCTTTTTGGTTTCGCAAACAGTTGTTCGATCCAAATTCTTGCCAGAATGGCAGTTCTGTGCAAAGTGCCAGCTCCTGGCTCTCACCCCAGTCTTCAAACAAACCCACAGCTCAGGAGGCCGGCTCCTGGCTCTCACCCCAGTCTCCAAACAAACCCACAGCTCAGGAGGCCAGCTCGCTGCTCATTGTTTATTCCCTGTCAGTGCTGTCTCCAAGGAGACGGCCTCTGCCTCGCTGGGAGGGGTGATGGGAAGCCAGGGGTCACAGCAATGAGTTTTGTGTAGCTCTCTGAAGCTGGCCTTGTCTCCATGGCTGCTCACGAGGGCCCCTATGGCATCTCACACCACACTCTGAGGCCTATCTACTCTGCCTAGGAAGTGCAGGGCACCTGAGTACCGCTCATAGATGGCAAACAGGAAGGAACTGTCCAGAGTCACATCCAGGGCCTCGGGTGAGCCAGGCTGCTGGGCAGGCTCACTTGGCTGCCCTTCCTCTCCCGCTTTGAGTTCAAGGAGGACGCTGTTGATAACCTGCAAAGCAGAGACATCTCTCCTTCAGGAGGCCTTGTGCAGGCCAGCAGCTGCAATCAGCTCCCCCGAGGGAGGACACTGGTCAGCCTGCCAGGAGTGTGCCCTCTAAGTGGGCAGTGAGCACCAACACACGGCTCCCAAAGAAACCCATCCCCACCCCACCTGCCATCTTGATGTTGCCCTCCAGTATTTGGCCAGATGGCACAGTGGGATCTTATCTTGTACAGTGTTTCCCCTATGTTTCCCAGCATCCTTGGCGATGCCGATAATATCCAGGCACATCCTCTATTTTACATAGTTCTCGACTACTGAGCTGCTCCCCAAAGAAACTACAGATCAGAGCATTGGGGAGGGGCATTCTCCCACCCTAATCTACAACAGCTTCTTGGAGGATGCAAGGCTGGCTGGACTTAACAGAGACAGCGATGGGCCTGGGGCTAGGGGTGGCAAGCAAGCTGAGGGAGACTGCTGTTCCATGTGTCAGTGGGAAGCCAGAGGGCACCGGGCGATGCCTGCTGGCCCTGTTCTCCCCTCCCTCCCCTGCTGGTCTTGTGCATAGCTTTTTCCACATGGCCATCCATCCTCCCTGGGGCCCAGCCAGGGCAGCACTCACCTCTCCCACCCTTGGGTTGGTCTCGGCAATCTTGCCCAGATTTGCCTCAGCACCCAAAAGGGTGGGCAGCTTGGCCTGGGCCAGCAGGTCTCGCAGGTTGTAGGATCCTCGAATTTCCAGCTGGGGTAGGGTCAGGCGGATGGCCCTGTGGAGATAATGCCTTTAGGGGCCTGGGGAGCTCCGACCCACTGAGGAAGGGGCTGAGTTGAAACAGTCCCTCCTGGAAGGAGAGGCGTTAGACTCACAGGCTCCTCCCCAGCATCCTATAAACAGCAAACAGCTGCTGGCGGGGAGAGGAGGCTGGGAGAGCTGCCTCCAGGCTGCGCAGGGAACCCCAGTGATACGGTTTTGTGGGTGCCCACCCGTGCTGTGGTGGACTCCTTGGTGATGAGCCCATACTCATGAAGATAGTCACAGTAAATGCGCTGCATGACCAAATCCGACTTGCCAGGGATTCATTTGTTGGTCTGAAGTCGGTGCCCTATCTGGGTGAATAGATGTTTGCTCGTGTCTCCCAAGGAAAGGTCACACAGTAGGGGACATTCTGATCCCAAGGAAAGTCTCAGAAACAAACACAACAAAAGCCTTCTGAAACAGGAGGCAGACGTGGAACATCACTGTGGAGAGCTTGCTGATGGTGGGCAGCTGTCTGCGCTTTGGTCTCAGCCTACCTGCATAAGGAGGACCTTCCATGGGAAAGTAAAAAATACCTTTAAACAACAGGCTATTAAGCCAGGCGGTGGCAGCGCACACTTTTAATCCCAGCACTCGGGGAGGCAGAGACAGGCGGATCGCTGTGAGTTCGAGGCCAGCCTGGTCTACAAAGCGAGTCCAGGATCAGCCAAGGCTAACACAGAGAGACCCTGTCTTGAAAAAACAAAAACAAAAACAAAACAAAACAGAAAAACAAAAACAAAAAACCAGTCTATTAGCCAGACAGGTGCCTCGTTCCTGTGCTGGCTGGTTTTATGTCAATTTGACACAAACTAGACTCATCTGAAAGGGGAGACTCTTAACTAAGAAAATGCTTCTCGGCCTGGAGAGATAGATGGCTCAGAGGTTAAGAGCACCGTCTGCCTGCTCTTCCAGAGGACCTAAATTCAATTCCCAGCAACCACATGATGGCTCACAATCATCTATAATGAGATCTGGTGCCCTCTTCTGGCCGGCAGATATAAAGCACTCATATATATTAAATAAATAAATAAATCTTAAAAAGAAAGGAAGGAAGGAACCAACGAAGGAAAACAAAACAAAACAAAACAAAACAAAACAAAAACGCCTAAGAGCAGGTTGCAAGCAAGCCTGTAAGGCATTTTGCTACTTAGTGATTGATGGAGAGGGCCCAGCTCATTGTGAGTTGGGCCATCCCTGGGCTGGTCACCCTGGGCTCTATAAGAAATTGGGCTGAGCAAGCCCTGAGGAGCAAGCCAGTAAGCAGCTCCCCTCTGTGGCCTCTCATCAGCTCTTGCCTCTAGGTTCCTTCCTGTCTGAGCTCCTGCCTGACTTCCTCCAGTGCTGGACTGTGATCTGGAAGTGTAAGCCAAATTAACCCTTTCCTCCCCAACTTGCTTTTTGGTCACGGTGTTTCATCACAGCAATAGTGACCCTGACTAAGAACCCAGCCAGCTCGTTGCCTCCCTGGGGAGGGAGGTAGTATCCATGGCCTCACAGAAAGCAAGCCGTACCCTCAGCCACACTGCTCATGACAGCAGGGTGGGGGGAAGGGGAGGTAACAGGACGTGCCGTTTATGTGGACAGAACGTGTGAGCACACGGTGGATGCCACCCTCGCAACTCTATCCCCCACAGGTCCCACCCACTTCCTACCGAGGCGGCGGGTTCTTTATCCGAGTCAGAAGGTCATGCTGGAAGATGAGGGCCTCCACCCTGTCTAGGTCTGAGATGCAATGGGGCTGGATCAGCAACAGGCTGGCACTCTCTCCCAGGGGCACACGTGTCATAGAGAAGTTGTTCTGGGAGTCACTCCAGTGCTGGAAGTTGCCAGTGCCAGAGAGCATGGGGACAGACACGGAGGTGCTGTTGTTCACCCAGAACTCGTGGAGCCCAGGCAGCTGCGAGAAGCCCTTCATCACCCCTGGAAGCAACAGAGACAGGAGGAAGGCTCAGTGTGAGGATGGCGAAGCTGGGGAGGGACTCTCACACCCTGGCTCCTGTCACAGCATCCTCTCCTGCTCTCTCCACCACAAGGCTGCACTGGCCTGGCCTGGGAACTTCACCCTTAGGTGCTCTCTGAAACCCTTTTGCAAATCCCAGCCACTTGAGATCCCCAGAGAGGCCCTAACAGCAGCAGCAGAAGACATGGCACATGCCGGTGTGGAGTGTGAGGTCTCACACCTGTGAGGGACTCAGTCTACTCCTACCTACCAGGCAAGCTCATCCATTCTGGTTTGCAAGCTTACTTTTTAAAAAGCTTAGACATTATGGTCTGGGGAGATGGCTCCGTGGATAAACTGCTTGCTCTATAAACACGATGACCTGGACCTACAGCCCCAAACCTTTGTGATAGCCTGACATGGCTATGCAGGACTCTAACACCAACACTGGGGATGAGGAGACATAAGGGCCCCTGGAGCTTGCTGGCCAGTCTAGCAGAAATGGTAGGCCCCAGGTTGGGTGAGAAACTCTGTATCAAAAAAAAAAAAAAAAAAAAAAAAAAAAAGTGAAAAAACAATAGAAGACTCCCAGCCTCCCCTTCCATGCACAGGTGTATGCACAGACATACACCACACACATAGGGAAAAAAAAGGCCATATTTTTTGAGCAGTGCTAGACCCCAGCAAAGCTGAGGACAAAATGCAGCTTCCTGTGCCCCCTCTCAACACCTCACCCTGAGCCTACAAGGATGTCCAGAGCCCTCGGCTCACATGGCACCTGCTCTTGTTGGACACTCAGCAGGGCTGCACAAAGCTGCAATGACAAAGCCCAGCCCTAATGGCACCACCAGAGCCATTTCTCTCTGTCCATCCATGTACTCTTACAGCAGCCTGCCCTGCTGGGAGTCTGTGGCCCCCGCCTCCCACGATGGAGACAGGGGCAAGAGGCAAGACGGTATGGTGGCCACAGGGATCTGAGCACAGAGTCTTGGGCAGGGGTGAACTGGGGAGGGGGTAGGAAGGGAAGTGCATTGCAAGCTAAGCCACCCAGCCTGGATACCGTGGGCTCAGCCAGCAGCGCACACGGGTGCTGTTGGATTCTCCTTAAAGCACCCTACATAACATGGAGGATATAGGCCTGAGGTTGGGGTGCAGGCCCAGCTCTGCAGAGGGTGCCCACGGAGCACGCGTCCTGCTGCATGACGTCCGGGGTCGCCAGTGTGACTCCAGAAGAGGGGTTGGACATGGTTTGGCCCCACCTGGGCCTAGGTTACGTGAAGGCAGGATGACAGCCTTGAACTCAAACTCAGAGCCCTCTACGGAGCGTGACAAGAGCTATTCCCAAAAGGCCCTGGAAGTAGCTCTCGCCTGCAATCCCAGCTCTTAGAACGCTGAGGCAGGAAGTAGCACTGAGGGTTCAAGGCTGCCTGAGCTACATAGTGAGACTCTGTCACATATATACAGTTCACACGCTTGAGAAGCTGGCACGTCACCACAGGGGCCTCCACGGCACTAAGTGGTTTATAGCCAAAAGCACTGAACTTTTATCTCAAGCAAAAAAAAAAAAAAATCAAAGAAAAACAGGATATGGCCTCTAGAGATATGCTGGGATCCAAGGCTGTCCTTTTTCCCTCTCTTCCCTGTGTTCCCTGGACCCCAGCTCATTAGCCCTACTTTAGGCTGAATAAACCTCCCCAGGCACGTCCCCTGGTGTCATGGAAACTGCCAGGACCATTCAAGCTCTGGGGACATCAAGTACTGGGCAAAGAGCACTGGAGACCATGAGCCTGAGGCCTGGAGGTGTCACCAGATACAAATACTTAACTGTCCCCAAGGTTGTTGCTAAGGGGACCTGGGGGTTCTAAGGCAGTCAGCAATCTCACAGGTGTGGGGAAGGGGTTAGCCTCTGGCAGGGGAGGCCAGGCAGCACTGCCATCAGGACGGAACGTGGGTGAGCGACCTGGACTCTGAGCGCGGGCACCACTCATTTTCCTCCTCCTCTTCCTCTCCTCCTCTCCCTCCCCTTCCTCCTCCCCTCCTGCCTCCAGCTTCCTCTCTTTCCTTTCTTCTTCTTTCTTCCCTTCCTTTTCTCATCTTCCTCCTCCCACTCCTCTTCTTTTTCCTCCTCCCTCCCTTCCTTCCCTCCGTTGCTTCTGCAGTCTGGCTTGTAGAAACAGGCATTCCCCCCCAGGCCAGCCACCATTGACACTTTGGCCCTTCGGGAGTGCTCCCTTCTCCACGACAGTCCTCCCAGGGCTCCCCGAGGACTATGGCGCATCAGTTCCAGGTTCCTTCCCACCCTACCCAGGGTGTAGCCCCCTTCACCAGCCTCAGGGCTGCCTCTGTCCCCTGACATTCCTAGTCTCAAAGCCAAGCCAAGGTCTTTCCCCGTGCGAATTTATAGGCTGCAAAGATGTTGTCCCAGCGGCCAAGTCTTCACCGGTCCCTCTGGCATGCTGGCATGTCCCTCTGCCGGCCCCCATCGACGCGCCCCTCCCCCAGCAGCCATCCATTTGAAGTGTATGTTCCCAGGACGGTGTATCTGGACCACTGTAAACCTTAGGGTGCCATCCCCCCCACCTGATGTGCTGTCACAGGCCACAGGGCAGACCTCCTAGGAATAAAAGTGTCCTGTTCAGCCCACTGGAGTCAGAGCACCTTCACAGGACGTGCTGTCTCTGAGTCCAGCCTGCCCCTCCACCCTCACCCCTAACCTGATCTCCTGTGGCTTTGGATGCCTGCCCTTGGCCCTCGCCAGCCTGTTATAGCTCATTCCCTTTCACTTCACACTTAGCTCTGTTCCCTGCTTTGTTGCCTCAGGGATTTGACCTCGGTGCTGATATTTAATAAGAAACCTGGGGGCGGGTGTCAGGATCTCCTGCCCCTCTGAGACCCCTGCCCAGTTTTGCAATTAGGAAGACTTTCATTGACCGGATAAGCAACTTCCTGAACAGGGATATATGGACAGCTCCCCATGTGAGCTAGTAAGCTGGGAGTTCATGCGTGGGCAGCCACCCCTAGCCCCAGGCTTCTCAAGACACAGGAGCACGGCCCAGCACGGAAGGGCTATGGGCTAGGGAGGTGGGGCTGTGCCATCCTGAGCCAGGTTCGCTTTCTTAGCCTCCAGGGCTTCACCGGGAAACACAGAGGCAGACGCCTGTCATCTCTACCCATCTCACACGTGGACCATGGGGAAACCGTGGCGTCCCCAGATGCCATCTTTGGTACAAACCGGCGGGGCGGGGACGGGGATGGGGGGGGACGGACGGGGGGGGGGGCTGGTGGCGCAGGGCCTCACCTTGGAAGTGAACGTAGGTGTTGAAAACGAGGGTGCTGTCTGTGCTGACCCCCTCCGATGGCAAGCTCATCTTCCACCCTGTCACTGCCTGCATGAATCTGTTGATTCTCTCAGTGGCAAGACCCGGGTCAGTGGATAGGTCCAGAGAGCGTGGGAAGACGGCTGAGGCAAAGACAGGCAGGCTCTGAACAAACGGCTGCTTCAGGCGCAGGCCCGGGGCGGTGAATAGGCCCACCACGGTAGTCTGTAGCAGGTGTGCCTGGCTGCTGGTCCCACCCTGAGTGACCAGCAAGCCCTGAGCAGCCTGCAGGGCAGCGAGGACCTTGTGCCCATCCAGCCGGGAAGTGCAGTCCTCCACCTTCACGGGGACACCCAGCAGCGCCTGCAGCTGTCTGGCCGTGGGGTCCAAGGATCCAAGGTAGAAGGAGACTAGAGTGCCAAAGAGAGCTGGTGGGGAGAGGACGGCCCCTCTGGGCGCACTTCCTGCCTCGCTCAGCGTCTTGTACATGCGGAAGCCCATGAAGTTGGCTATCATGGCGACCTGGGAGGCTCGCAGCCGATCCTCGGCCTCCAGCTTCTCGGTGGCCAGCACGAGCCGGTCTCGCAGGGTCTTCTCATCCACAGGGGAGGTCTTCGCCTGAATGGGAACAGGCGCGAAGGTCGGCTCGGGGGGTGTCTCCGCCTGGGGGTCCTCCAGCTGGGCACAGGTGCTTTTGCTGTAGTAGAGGAGATGGAAGGGGTGGACGTATACGCGGTCCCCGGCTGCCAGGCTGGCCCAAGTCAGGATGCAGAGGACGACGCCAGCGGCCTTCAGGCCTATCCCTGTGGGAGCCATCATTGGTCTGAGCGCTCGCTCCTGTGTGCCCTGAAACAACGTTTTTTTTTTTTTTTTTTTTTTGTGAGAGCGACAGGTGGTTATTTGGAGACCTAAAGCCAAAGCTTCCGCTGTCCTGGTACCCCGTGGCTGTATATAAGGCGCACTCTACGGTACAAATTGCCACACGCTGTTTGAGCTCGCTGAGCTACTGGCTTTGGAGGTAGAGCAGACTCCTTATCCCCATGCCAGGCCCAAGAGGGCTTGCACCAGTTTTCCCTGCTGGGTGCTTTGACAGCCTGGTCGGACCATCTTTCGCCATCCATCCTTTGCCTCTGCCCATCACCTGCGGTTTGTTTTTGCTTTTGTTCGCTATACACTTAGTAACTCACTCACTCAAAACCAAGAGCATGGCTACCATAGGTGGCCCTGAGGAATCCACCCACGCCTGGGATCAGCGGGGAGAAGGGATGTGGTCAAGGATCCTGGGAAACTCAGGACGACCCTTGCAGAAAGCACACTGCCGTCGCTAAATGCTCCCCGGGTTTACATGTTAACAGCCCCACCTCCAGGGCCCTGGGAAGTGGCTGAGATGGAGTATGGGGGGGGGGGAACGGGCGCCTCCTGTGTGCTAGGCAGGGGCTGCACCATTGCAGCCCATCCCCACAGGCTGTTTTACTTTTTAAGACAGGGTTTCGGTGCTGGAGAGATGGCTCAGAGGTTAAGAGCACTGGCTGCTCTTCCAAAGGTCCTGAGTTCAATTCCCAGCAACCACATGGTGGCTCACAACCATTTATAATGAGATCTGGTACCCTCTTCTAGTCTGCAGGCATACATGCAGGCAGAAAATGTATATATGTGATAAATAAATAAATCTTAAAAAAAAAAAAAGACAGGGTTTCATGTAGCCCCAGCTGGTTGAGCTCACGATGTATACACTAGAATGATTCTGAAGTTCTGATCCTCCTGCGTCCACTTCCTGGGTGCTTGCACTACACTACTGGCGTCACTGCGTGCTTGCACACCCCACCACTCCTAGCTTACACACGTGTGCTAGGGATCAACCCAGGCTCTCGTGCATGCCAGGACAGCACCCCAAAGGGACTACAGCTCTAGCCCTCATTTGACTCTTTATTTTAAGACAATGTCTCAGTAAGTTGCCCTGACTGACCTTGAAATCACTCTGTATTCTAGGCAGCCTTGAACTTCTGGTGCTTCCTGCGTCAGCCCCGTAAGTCGCTGGGATTAACAGGCCTGCTTCACCCCCACTCAGCAGAATGTGACTGTTTTGGGAGAACAGGGCCTTTAAAGACATGACTAAGGGAAAACGGGGCCCTCACAGTGGGCCCCGGTATTCTTAGACAAAGAGGGCTGGTGGGAACAGGGGTCACATCAATTGGCCAGAGCCCCAGAACTACATATAGAGACCAGCTGTGGTGGCACATGCATGTTAACCTCAGCGCTCAGGCAGTGGAGACAGGTAGATCCCTGGAGTTTGGTGGACACAGGAGGCTCCCTAGGGAGCTACCTGGCTAATCAATCTAGCCAAATAGGTGAGCCCTAAGCCGATGAGAGGCACTGTCTCCAAGGAGATGGAGACTTATGTTGAGATGATACCAAAAGTTTTTAGCCTGGCCTCTCTACCAGTGAGGACACTTGCACACGCATACACATCTACTCTCGCAAACGCATACAAACACACCCGCACACATGTACACACGTGGACGTCAGGACACAGGAACACAGCAGAGAACTATGAGAGACACGGGGAGAGGATGTAATGTACAAGCCAAAGGCAGAGGCCTCAGGAGGCCTCAGCTCTGACCACGCCTGGACCGTGGCTTCTGGAGCTCCTCTTGTTATCCTCCTAGGCTGTAGCACCATCCTGATAGAACCAGAACACACCGGATGGCAATGGCTATGAGTGCATCCCTGGAGAACCAGTGTGGACAGCCCGCTGGTCTTTGTGGAGCCCTCGGACCCACACGGGTGTGCCCTAGGACTGATTTTAGTGTCCATGAGGTCCTAGCCTGCAGCCAGCATTGGGCTCCAAAGGCCTTGTCCAAGCCCAGGTCCTTCGTACCTGTCATGTTCCACGCAGGCTGGATCCCACACAGTGGCCAAAGACACCACAACTGGCCTGCCTGCCCCGCTCTGCTCGCCCAGGGCTGGCTTCAGCGGTCTATGGTAGGCCAGGAGGTGATTTGTCAGGTACCCATGGGCCAGGGCATGGGGTGAGCCACTGAGCTAGATACTGTTTTCCTCTGACCCTCAGCTGTGCTCCAGCCTCAGCTATCACAGACCATGTGTGGGGTTAGCCTGGGATCTCAGAGGAAGCTTCCTGAGCTGACTCTGAAAAACCCACCTCTTACTCCTCTGACCCTCATGGGGAAAGGAGAATTCAGTCCTGACCACGTGGTCCACACGTGCTTGCTTTCCACCATTCGGTCCCGACCACGTGGTCCACACGTGCTTGTTTCTATAGAAGAAACCATGCTGCCATGTGGCTTCCTGCCCCTTACCTTGCCATGGCCACCACTTCTGGGCCTTGGCACCTTAACCTTGAGTGGAGGTCACCTTGAACCTTCATTTTCCCTGCTTCACCTTCGCACACAGAACCTCCCACCTTCCATCTTCCCCAGGGTGCTCAGCAAACCAACCCCCCTCAAGGTCCCTGTGTGAATATGTTAAGGCACAGATAGGGCTGTAGACATTTAGGGTATAGGGTCTAGCAGGAGAGCCTGAGGTCGCTGGGGGTGCACCATTAAGAGGGGTTTCAGGGCCTCTGCCTTTCCCTCTCTATCGGTTTTGCTTCCCAGCCACATGGGGAGCAGCTCGCTTGGTCAAATGCCTCCTGCCATTGCTGCCCGACACCTCAGCAGGTCCAGAGTAACAAGTCTGTCTGAATCCAACCTGTAACTCCAGCACCAGGAGCCAAAGCAAACCCTTCTCTTTATAAGTTAATGATCTCAGAGCGCGCTCCTATGGTGTTGCAAAGCTGCGAGGTCACCCGTGCCTCCCCGGGTCATGGCATCTGCTGGGGCTGCACACACAATGTCTTCCACAGACAGGCGGCGTGCTCTTTGCTCTGATCTGGTCGCCTCACTGGTCAGAGGACCTTTGACTTCTGATCCCCTCGATCCTGCCCCCCAGTACTTCATCCTCCTAGCACACACATCTGGCTCAACCCACAATTCTCAAAGAAAGTTTTGTGGGTGTGAAAAGCAGAGTAGAACATTCTTCCTGCACCCACTGGACCTTCCTGTGCAGAGCAGTGCCCACTTGTGCTATTATAAACCAAGGCACAGTAGGGCCGGGACCTGCCTCAGACACCCAAGTGGTAGAGTGGGGGCCACGTAGGTAGATGCAGTCCTTCCCATATTGCTGTTCTGTGAACGGGCTCCATCCAGGGAGCTGTGTCATGGCCGCTGTCCCAGGAAGCACGTCACCGCTGTCCCCAGGCAGAACTGGCTGTTCGCTCTCTGCTGTAACCTGCTGCCATTCAAGTTCATCCTAAGTCAGACTGCATCAGGTCGGGAGAATTGAGGGATTCTAGGCCCCCTTTGGTTCCCTCCCAACCAGTCATTTCTCTGTGTTCCTGCCTTGTGGCTTCCCAGGCTATGTTACCTGTCCTGTCATCAACAGGGTGAGTTTTCACTGCTGCCTTATGTGCCCAGCACATCCTCAACACTCAGTGCCTGCCCCAGGCTCCCCAGACTCCTCCCTTACCTCATATGTACCTAGCAGCTACCGGAAGCACCTGGTGTCCCGCAGCTGTGCGTTTCCTACGTGCCCCACTGCTCTGACTCCCACAGGAACCTGAGGGCCTCGAGCTTTAGAGGACCAGAGGTTAGCCCACTTTCCCAAGGTTATCCTGGACCAAGCAGGTCCTAGCCATCAGGCAGAGGCATTCAGAAACAGACAAGTCTGGTGGCCTGTGCCAGGTCACACAGTTGAGACTTAGAGCGGACACTCAATGCCACGAGCGGCATTTAGGCATGACGCACATTTCCTCTTGAGGGAAATAAGAATGTGAGTGGGCTCAGGAGTGGCCAGCAAGTGAGAGCGCTTTGTTGCACAAATGTAAAGATCCGAGTTCAAGTCCCCTGAACCCCTGTGAAAACCCAGTCACAACAAACACATACTCCCTAACTTCAGAGATGTGGAGGGAAGGGACAGGATGATCTCAGGACCTTCGTGGCTGCTAGCCTAGCCCCAGCTTCAGTAGGGTCCCTGTCTCAAGAGACTAAGGAGGACAGTAACAGTGGACACCCAGTGTCCTCTCTGGCCTCCATCTGTGTTCATAGGCTGCTGTATATACATTCACATTCTTCCCCCACACCACATATATGCACACACTCACATACATACATACATACATACATACATACATACATACACACACACACACATATACCACATTCCCATAAATACACATGTACCTTGGGCTGGGCACAGCGACACAATCAGAGGCAGACCGAATTATGTGAGTTTCAGGTCAGTCAAAGCTATACAGTGAGACTCTGTCTCAGAAGAAAAAAAAAATCCCAGTGGTATTGCTTCGTGCCTTTAATCCCAGCACTCAAGAGGCAGAGGCAGGTGGACCTCTAAGTCTGAGGCCAGCCTGGTCTACAGAGTGAGTTCTAGGACAGCCAAGGCTACAACAGAGAAGCCATGTCGAAAAGCAAAAATAATTAAACAAATAGTAGCATACACATACACTACACAGTACACACAGTACACACACACACACACACACACACACACACCACATATGCACACACATAAATACTCATGCAAACACACATACACCACACACTAGTAGCTTTTTGCTTGGCATACTTCCATGTTATTGAGAGCTCCTAACCCATGCTAAGCCGGAGAAAACGTTAGAACCGGGAGGAGTCCTGTTTACAGAGGGGTGGGTTGAGGCTCTATAGGACATGGTGAGAAGCCACGAGACACAGACCCCAGCATTGACGCTGGATAGAAACGCCACATAAGATGTCCACATAAGATGTCCACATAAGATGTCCACAGGACTTGTCCCTTCTTGTTGCCTGCAGCTTGAACAACGACGTCTCGTTCGCCCTTCAAGCTGGAATGGGTCCAGCGAATGCGGCCACTCTAACACTGATTTTATGCAAGCCCTCTGCCTTTGAGGACCCAGCTGGGCTCGCAGGAAGCAGAGCCCTGGCTCTCCTGATTGACTAAAGAGAAGCAATCACCAGTGAGCCCAGAGTGGTGGCCCACAGAGGACAGCCTAACGGGACATCTAGGCTTTCTGGAGAGGAGTAACTGTCGCTGGTCATGTCTCCTGAAGCCCCTGCCACCACAGACTTCTGTCTCCTCGTTCCAGAACAAATGCCAGGCAGTTTTCAGTGTCCCTTCCCACCCATGGCTCAGCTGGTGCCCAGCGAGGCCCCGTGAAGGACCAGAACAGAATCAAGAGGGCTCTGCTTACCTTCAGGGTCAGCCTGGACAAGCACAGCTGTCCCCTGGTGAGCCTAACAGGCTTATTTATACTTGAGGGGTGGAGATGGCTCCAGTCCCGGGCTACTCTGTACAGAGGCTGGGGGAGGATCCAGATGGGGGGGGCACATGGGAATCCAGGCTTGGCCAAGATGGACCAAGGCCAGGGCGATGTTCCTCTGGGCCCCTTCCAGGAAGCCCTGGTGACAGATGAGCTCCATGCAAAACGGGCTGACGTTGAATCCAGTTATACATTTACCCCAGTTCCCTGGAGCCGGGGCCACAGTCACAGGACTGGCTGGGTTGTGACAGCCTAAAGCCGGGCCATGCAAGCCTTGGGACGTGAGCCCCTCCTGATGCACTTGTTGGAAGCTTCTCAGGACATGCCAGGAAGCGGCCCTCCTGCAGGAGAATGAGCCTCACGTAGCCAGCTGCCCTCAGGATGTGGGACCTTGGACAGCTGTGATGGCGTTAGTTGCCTGTTCTGCACGGGGAGGGCTTCCAGTGGGCTTCTAGAAACTTCTAGCACATCTGGGTAGGCTGGAGAATTCCAACTGTGGTGCAGCCATATTGAAACAAAATGGTCTGGGTTTGTGGACGGGGACCGCCTGTTTTGGAGGGTGGAGGTTTTGGAGTGTCACCCTTGAAGGGTGTGGGGGAATAGTAGTGACGGTTTAGAGGATGAAACTGGTGGGACACCACAAAGGGTGGGAGTGTGGGGACAGCTGAGGACTCAGCAATGGCAGAAGGCCTGGCAGAGAAGTCCCCCCCTTGCTGTTCACCACGGATGGTGACAAGCTTGCACTGTCACAACAGCCCAACTCAAGCAGTCTCCTGGCTGTGGAACGGACACGGGCACAAGCTGCCTCTGCCCAGATGAGGCATGCATGGGAAAGTGAAGACAGTTCCTGACTCAGAAGGCGGTAGATGCACACTGCAGGGCTGGGTGGTGTCTGAGCTGGGGGGGGCGGTGGGGGGCGGGAGAGTGACCTTCACTGGGCTGGATGTAAAATAACCCTGAGAAGGTCACAGCTGGAAGCCTCAGCCTTGAAGCTCTGCACTCTGAGGACTAAGGAGGAGGATGCCAGCACCCCAGGGGGCTGTGTAGGGAGTCAGGGCTCAGGAAAGGCAAGCCGCGGGCAGAGTTCCCTGAGGGGTGTATGATGCCTTAGGGGCTGTGGGGCTTAGCAGGGAGCCCTGGGCTAGGGACACAAGAGTAGGAATGGAAAGCGCTTTCTTCTCAGTTCCTGACCCCAGAGACTGGATTCTTCAGATCACTGGGCATCTTTTCATTCCTCATGAGATGTCCGGTACTTGGAAGCCTCGGGGTTGTTGTTGCTTCAGGATAGGGCTCGTGACCAGAGAGCAGAGGGTCCGGCAGTGCAATCACAGGGAACTGTCACCCCCAGCCCTCTGCAGAGAGAGAGAGGCACAGAGATGGAGCCGAGTGATGGCAATGATGTCACTGGTCCTGGAAGCAGGGACGCCTCAGTAAAGCCCCTACACCCTGGGGTCTGGAGAACGTCCAAGCTGAAGAACACAGCCACAAATGAAGATCTGTTTCCCGTTGTGATGAGGTCCTGTGCTGCCAAGCGCTTTGCCTCTTGCTCTGTGGACCCCCTTAGCCTGGCTATTTCTGTGTGTCTCATAAGAAACCAGTTAACAGAGGCAAAGTGAGAGCCTGGAACAGTTCTAGGCACTCGTCAGGCATCAGAGGACCGTGCGTAAGTCTGATGTGTAGCCAAGCTGCGCTGAGCATGGGCGGCCCTCGCTACTACAGCTTTCTGAGCACTGGCTTCCGCCTTCACGACAGGCGTCACTCAGACAACAGGTGCACTTCTCCCCAGCTGGAGAATGACCCCTGCGGTGACAAGCAGCACAATAGGGCTCCTGGGCTGGACTTGCCATGTAGGCTCTGCCTGCTTTGAGGGGGTTACTGAGTGTCCTGCAGTTCCCATGGTCCCCTGTTCCTATGCTCTCCAGGAAAGAGTGTGAGAGGAGGGCAGAGCTTCCTCCGTCTGCATCTTAGGACCTCCGCGGCTCCCCTCACCACGCAAGCATGTGCCAGCCCACACCAAACGCCTCTCCCATTCTTCCACGGCATGCTCGCACACCTCGTCATGACCAGGAATTTCTCTAAGCCTGGCATCCAGGGGTAGCGTTATCCCTTGGCTTGTGTTCCCCAATACTCCCCTCACAGCTGCCGGCCACCTGCTGCACACCAAGCCTGCCAGGTGCTGCAGATCTCCTAGCTCCTGGGTCTCTCACTGTGAAACCACAAGCCCACTCTCAGAACACACAGGCACACAGGCACTCCCGCGCTCAGCTGTTGGAGCTTCCTGCATTCCAAGGTCGGTGCACGTACAGTTGAGAAACTTCCACTAGAAAAAAAATTTTTTTTTCCTCAAGAAAAGCTGAGGCTGGAGAGATGGCTCAGAGGTTAAGAGCACTGGCTGCTCCTCCAGAGATTCTGAGTTCTATTCCCAGCAACCACATGGTGGCTCACAGCCATTTTTAATGAGATCTGGTGCCCTCTTCTGGCCTGTAGGCACATATGCAGGCAGAGCACTGTGTACATAATAAATAAATAAATCTTAAAAAAAAAAAAAAGCTGTGCATGTGTATGTGTGTGCTTTTTGTCTGCGTGCACTGTGCAGTTTGTACCCGCAAGCACACATGAGTGACTGGTACGCGCGTGCCCTTCTGAGATTTCCTTGTCCGTGTGGTGTAACCGGTGCTTTGTCGACTTTGTGGGTCCTTTTGCTTCTTCCCTTTCAACCTCCTAACACCAGATAGGAGAGAAAAAAAAGATAGTGCGGCGGGGGGGGGGGGGGGGGGGGGGGGGGGGGGCGCGGTGGCACACGGCTTTAATCCCAGCACTCGGGAGGCAGAGGCAGGAGGATCGCTGTGAGTTCGAGGCCAGCCTGGTCTACAAAGCGAGTCCAGGACAGCCAAGGCTACGCAGAGAAACCCTGTCTCAAAGAAACAAAACAAAAACCAAACCAAACAAAAACAAAAGCAAAGGTTAGCAGGGAAAGGGGGCGATGATGTCATCAGACCACCTCCTGCTGATTAGGGGCATCGAGCTTCTGGGGGAGAAATTGATCTTCTCCATGAGAATACCTATTCTCGACTTCTTGTTTCTTTGCACACAATTACTTGACAAACAGCAGCCACAGCCAGACACACCTGCGGCGCGCTAGCGTTTATATATATACTCTGAAAAGTCCTCAGAACCACAAACATCACACGCTCACAGAAACTTTCTGCAGCTGGCAAAACCACGCCCCTGCCAGAGCACGAGGCAAATCATAGTCAGCTGCTGAGAAGCAGCGCCATGTCACTACACCTGGGATTAAAGCAAAAGCGTTGTCATAATATTTCTGTAGGATTTTTGTTTGTTTTTGCAAGACAGGGTCTCTCTGTGTAGCCTTGGCTGTCCTGGACTCGCTTTGTAGACCAGGCTGGCCTCAAACTCAGTGATCTGCCTGCCTCTGCCTCCCGAGTGCTGGGATTAAAGGTGTGTGCTACCATTTTCTGTCTTAACTTTGTTTTTTTTTTTTTTTGTTTGTTTGTTTGTTTTTGTTTTTTAAGAAACCAAAATTTCACAGCTCTCACTACATTGTGGTTTGTGCCTACCTGTGTACTTTGCTTAGTCTGCGCATGTATGCATATCTGTGTGGGTTGCATGTGTGTGTTGTTTATACATGTATATATGTTTGTGTATGACAAGGATAGATGCTGCCAGAGCCTGGGGACTCAGAGTTGTACTGCACCTTTGCTTCTGTTGCTTGTTTTAGTTTTTGTTTATGGTGTAGGGGGTGGATTTGGGTAAGTCCCATGGCGCTGTGCCAACCTCCCAGCTCCCACCATAGACTTGACATCCTGATAGAAAATGCTTTTGAGAAATAAAAATGGAGAATGACTTATTGATTTAGAAAAATACTATTAAAATATATAAGTCGAGCCAGGCACACAGGAGGCAGAGGCAGGTGGATCTCTGTGAGTTCGAGGCCGTGAGTTCCAGAACAACCAGGGCTGTTACATAGAGAAACTCTCTCAAAAAAAAAAAAAATATATATATATATATATCACTTCAGTGGCTTTCTTATTTTTAAGACAGCATCTCGTGCCCCAGGCTGCCCTCAAAGTTTCTATGTAGCTGAGACTGGCTTGAACTCCTGATCCTCCTGCCTCAGTTTCCCAAGGGCTGACATTACAGAAATGCATCCCCATGCCCGGTTTATGGGCTCCTGGGGGCCGAACTCGGGGCTTCGAGCATGCTAGGCAAGTGCTCTACCCATTGAGCTACTCTTAGGCAGCTTAATGGAGTCTATTCCAGAAACGCTGTCAGTGAAAACCCCCCACAGTCACATCCATCTAAGCCAAGTCTCAGACTTAAAGTGGCAGATTCTGGGGTGTCCTCGGGGTGCCTTGTGGGTCCATTGGCACACGAAGTTCTATTTTCATCACAGCTGAATGAGGCCACAGCTGCAGACAGAAAACGCGCTTTCCTAACACTTTTCTACACTCTGGCTCAGTAGCACTTGCGCACCCACAGCCACAGCTACGTGTTGCTGGTCCAAACTCCATGTTTGCCTTGGCGCAGGGATGAGGGAAATCTGAGGGGAGGGTGTTTCTGGCCCAGAGGCATGACTCTTCCTATGGAAAAATGTCATCACCAGTTTCCTACCCGAGCTCCATGCAACGGAAGGCGAGCTGTCCTACGGGTCTGGCCTCTGTCCGTTGCAAAAACTGAACTCTGGAGAAAATATTTGCTTAATGGTCACCTCTTCTACGGAAAACACAGCAAAGACATTTGGAAACACAAACACTAGTGTCTTTCCACTGCAGACAAGGAAGAGAGGGGGCAAGATGGGGTGGATGCACGTCATGGGGGTGCAAGCCTACAATTCCAGTCCTAGGAAGGCAGGGCCAGGATCAGCTCAAGTTCAAGGCCAGCCTGGGCTACAGAGGAAGACTCCGTGCGAAAAATAAATAAATAGGTGGCACAAAGGCCATCCCTGGAGGACTGCCAGGAAACACTGGTTGCTGAGGTTCCTTAACTGGCACTGCTAAATCATGACAGCAGCCGCGGACAGAGCCTGGACGACAGCCGTGCGAGAAGGACCACAATGGCTGCTGTGCCCATCTGGTGACAGTGGCCTTGTACGCAGAGGCATGTGGTCCAGCTGTGCAGCTAGGGCTCCTGCACTAGGCACTACCTGGTTAACATACACAGTATTTAAAACAAAAGCATGTGCCTTTCAAGCACGGGGACCTCAGTTTAAGGGGGTGCAAAAAAGCCAAGCATGCTTGTAATCCCAACACTGGGGAGGAAAGACAAGTGTCTCTGGGGCTCCTTGAACAGACACCCTTGTGCTTAGTGATCGCAGGCCAGTGAGAGACCCCATCTCAAAAACAACAAAGAAAAACAAAAAAATGGTGCCTAAAGAACAACAGCAAAGGTTTACTTCTGACCTCAAGTGAGTACATGCACCCCCTCACACACATGCACCCCCTCACACACACATGCACCCCCTCACACAGTGCACCCCCTCACACAGTGCACCCCCTCACACGTGCACCCCTCACACACGTGCACCCCACACACACATGCACCCCCTCACACACATGCACCCCCCACACACATGCACCCCCTCACACACACATGCACCCCCTCACACACATGCACTCCCTCACACATATGCACCCCCTCCCACATACATGCACACCGTCACACACACATGCACCCGCCCCCCCCTCCCAAACACACCCCTCACACACGTGCAACTCCTCCCATACACATGCACCCCCTGCCCCATACACACACCCACTCCCACACACATGCACCCCCTCACACACACGTGCACCCCCTCACACACATGCACCCCCTCCCACCCAAAGAATTGGAGGAAAAGGAGAGGAGAGAGGGGAGAGTTCGGAGCAGGGCAGCTGGGAGCGAGTGGGCTGTTCTTACGGTGAGGGGTGTGTGGCTGTTAGGCTCACCCAGTGAAAGGACAAAGTCGGCTCAGCAAGCAAAGCACTTGGAGACAGGTCTTATAGCATGACTCAGTCCCTGGGATCCACATGGTAAAGAGAGCTAACTCCCAGTGGTCCTCTGTGCACGCGCGCACGCACGCGCACACACACACACACACCAAATAAATGTTTGAGGGTTTTTTGTTGTCGTTTTGCTTTGTTTTAAAGAGCAAAGGTAACCTGACCCTGACGTGACCTCCCTCGCACTGTGCCCTTTGCTCCCAGCTCATCCTTACTGAGCTAAGCCAGGGCCTAGGGACCACAGCCTCCTGTCACCCTCCCCCAGCTGCAGGCAGCAACATCAAGCCCTGGTGAATGCTGTCAGGTCAAGACAAACGCTAGATAAAAATAAGAGGGATTGCTGTGAGTTCGAGGCCAACCTGGCCTACAAAGCGAGTTGAGGACAGCCAAGGTTACACAGAGGGACCCTGGCTCGAAAGACCAAAAAAAAAAAAGTATGGAAGACTTCGCTTCTCTTTTCATGAGGGGTGACAATGTGCAGCCTGTCGTCATGGGGACCTTCTCCCGTGGGAATGCAAACTCTCTTTAAGGACTAGGCAGGCTTAGCCAGTTGTGGGAACCAGGAATGTTAGTCGGGGTCTCTGGGCCATCTCTGGAGACACAGGTGGAGGGGGACAGAGGCCACAGTTCTGGGTCCCAGTGGTGGGCGCCAGGCGCCTGGGTAGGGCGGCATGAGCGGTGGGCTCTTAGCAGCCAGGATCCCTCGGTAACCAGAGCCTGACCTGCCACTGTGAAAACATACAGCTTGGGAGAGGGCGGGGCTTGATTTCAGGTCTAGTTCAAACAGCGCTCCCTGTTGGTTGGATGCTCTCATGACTCTAGACGTCACCCCCTCTCAACATGTCCCGCCTACACCCACCGGAAGTGAGGTCTTCCGTTCAAACTTCTGCCCAAGCCTTTCCTGAGTCTGCCTCCCATGTGGACCCCTCCCCTCCCCTCCCCTCCCCTCCTCTCTGTAGCCAGGACACCTGTCTCCCCAACTGCAGGTCCAACACACTGAAATCACTTCTGTCCCCTGAACCCAGAGGCTCAGTCCCCCACACAGTGGGATGCTCGCCCTCTCCACAAGCAGCATGTGTGGGCTCCAGCAGAGAGTTCTGTGACCACCTTGCCCTGTGCCCATCTTGTCCTATTGTACCACCCTGTTTCAGGGTGATGTTATTAGCACATGAAACTATATTCTCACGGAAGGAAAACCCACTGACAACCCTCGGCTTTGAGGCAGATTTTCATACCCAACAATGTATTTTCACCAGCCAGCACCCTGAAAGCTGTCCCATTTGCTACAACTAGGTAAAGCACTCCAAACGTGTCATCCTTGGTGTGTGAGAACAGCAGACTCCCGAGGGACTGGCTTTGCTCTGGAGAACTTGACCATGAAGCTCAAGTGGGGAGGAGTTACACGATTTCATTTTTCCTTTTCATTTTTCCTTTCTTCCACTTCTTCCTCCCCCTCCCTGCTTTCTACAGGGTCTAGCCCAGGCTGTATACCCAAGAATGACTTCACATTTCTGCTTTTCCTGCTCTACCACTCAAGTGCTGGCATTACAGACACGCGCCACCATATTCCCGTCCGTGCTGCTAAGGATCAAACGCAGAGCATCCTGCACACTAGACATGCACTCTGTCAATGGAGCTGTCTTGCAAGTCAGTTTGGCAGGGTCCCTTGAGGGCACTGTGAAGTTAGGGACCATCTTCCTCTCAGTCAGCTACCCAGTTGGCATTTTCCACTGGCTACCTTAGACCCAGAAACCCCGCCACAGACGCTCTGCCAGCTGCTCAGGTGCCACTGTCCGGGCTCCAGAAGGAGAGGCTGGGCCGGACAATACCCTTGTCTACTTCTGAGACGCCTAGAAACTTTGCTCAAACCACTGAAGGCTTGTAAGATCCTGACGGGGAGTTGGATGTGACGAAGGACAACTATGTGGAGGCAAGGTCTGGTGGGGATTTATAGCTGCCTCTTATGGAAGTTTTGTTTTTCTCCGTTATGTTATGTAAACATGTTTTTTTTTTGTTTGTTTTCATCACAGGTGTGGGATACGGAATTGTCCACAGCAGCAGACTGTCTCTTGCGGTACCGGGAAAGGGCGCGGTCTTTGACAGCTGCAGTTAGTTTAATTCTGAGGACTCTGGAGAGGGGATAAATATCAGAGCACGGAGAGAGATGGAGTGTGGGGGGTACTCAGAGAAAGAATAATGCCGGTGCCCCCCTTCCTCCTCCCTACCCGCCCCCCACCCCCGCTGCTCCTGGTTGCTGTTGCTGCAGTGTGATGACAAGAAGTTGGCGATGTCCTGAAATGAGGATTGGACTTGCCCCCAAGGAAAGATGACACTAAACAGCAAGAAATAGCTGAAGAGAATGATGCCCTTTCTCCCCATAACCTTTCTCTCCTCTCTGGTGTTGGGGTGTTGGAAGGGATTGAGGTGGAGAAGGAAGAAAGAAATACAAGAAACCAAAGTAAAAACAGATTTAATAAATACACCAACAGTTCTCCTTTGAGCTCACCTGAGTCATGGCCAAACCACCAGGACCTCATGCTTTTCAAAGGTGTGTGTGTGTGTGTGTGTGTGTGTGTGTGTGTGTGTGTGTGTGTGTGTGTGTAGGCCAAAGGTCAACTTCAGGTGTCATTTCTCCAGTGCTATTGTTTGTTGTTATGTTAGCTGTATGGGTGTTTCACCTTCATGTATCGTACGCATGCAGAGGTTACAGAAGCCAGAAGACGGCATTGGATCCCCTAGAACTGGAGTTACAGATGGTTGTGAGCTGCCATGTGGGTGCTGGGAATTGAACTAAGGTCCTCTGGAAGAGCAGCCAGTGCTTTTAGCTGCTAAGCCATTTCTCTGGCCCTCATACCTTCTTCTTTTTGTTTATGTTTGTTTTTGTTTGAGACAGGGTTTCTTTGTGCAATAGCTTTATCTGTCCTAAAACTCACTTTATAGATCAGGTTGGCCTCGAACTCACAATGATCCACTTGCCTCTGCCCCTGAGTGCTGGGATTACAGGTGTGTGCCACCACAGCCCAGCTCCCTTGTTCTTTTGAGGCAGCAGCTCTAATTGGCCCCGTCTCCATTTTATCAGGGCTGAGGTTAGAAGTGGGTGCTGTTGTGTGTAGATCCTGGAGGCTCAAACTCAAGTCCTCATGCGTGTGCCAACTCCCTGGCTTGGAAGGGCAGGCTGAGTCTACACAGTTGCTTTGGCAACTGTGACAGTCAAGCGAGTGAGTGACTAGAACACAGATGGTGTGGCCCATGGACCTAAAGGTTTGTCACAGAAGAGAGTGCTGAGCCCTGACCTAAGTCAGGACAGGATTGGGTTCACAAGAGCCCAGGGAGCTGTCTGCAGTGTGATTCACCCAGCTCCCTCCAACCATAAAGCTCTGCCTCTCTCTGCTGGCTCTAGACCCCACAATGAGCTCCCTCCTGAACCACTTTGGTTGCTTGCCTCCCTTCTCCTTGAAGCCACCAGGCCTGTCCTTCAGGGGCTCCGCAGTGCACCAGGCAGAGCTACCGCCCCGCTTTGCTCAGACTTAGCCATGGTCCAGACATGCCTCCAGTTCCTCAGAGCCCTGAACGGGCAGAGGTCTCACTGGGTATTTGCCATTCGGGAGGGCCCTATTTCATTTCACAGGGAGGTGCCCAGCAGACAGGTGGAGGCCAGGGTCGGGGCTGGCGCTTGTTCCTCTTTGCTGGCAGCTCTCGCCTTGCCTCTCACATCTTCTCCCTCTACCAGGCTTGGAGACGCAGTCATGCCTTACCTGCATAGGTCACTGAGGCCCCAGCTGCACCCAGTCCCCAGCAACGCCAGGACTGTCCACTCCTCTGGTCAGAGCTTTGAGCAGCTGAGGCAAGGCTGCCTGGAGTCTGGCACCTTGTTTGAGGATGCTGACTTCCCTGCCAGCAACAGCTCCCTGTTCTACAGCGAGAGGCCCCAGGTCCCCTTTGTGTGGAAAAGGCCAGGGGTGAGTAGGGGGAGGAGGAGGAAGAGAAGCTGGGGGAGGAGGGGGGATGGAGATGGGGGGATGGAGATGGGGGGGATGGAGATGGGGGATGGAGATGGGGGATGGAGATGGGGGGATGGAGATGGGGGGATGGAGATGAGGGGATGGAGATGAGGGGATGGAGATGGGGGATGGAGGGATGGAGATGGGGGGTCAGGGGGAGAGTGAGCACGTGTGCTCTGAAGAACAGGGGAAGAGCCATTTTCTGTCTTTTGTGGGAGGCTTTCTGGTAAATGCTGGCTAGAGACACCTTCAGCTGGTCCCCAGGGTATCTGGCCACAACCTTCTGGCCTCCAGCTCTGAGTCCCACTGATCTTGGGGACATAGAGAGACATGGGGTTGGGGGGGAATGGGGGGGTGAGGTCTCATCTATGACTTGTGTGCGAGATCAGACAGAACTGTAACTCAAGGACAAATCTCTGGCCGCTTGCTCCATCAGAACACAGAAGCAAACTAGCCAGGACGGCAGTTGAAGGCCAATGAGAGGTGTGTAACGTATTAGGAGGCTAGCCAGCCCTGCTCTGAGGCTTTGGGCCCAGAGCTTGTGGGGAGCGGGGCACTATGGGGGTACATGAGTGTTAGCACATGATCTCAGCCAGTGTGTGATGGCCTGGGCCCTAGGTAAAGCACAGCTACCTTTCCAAAGCAGCACATACCACCCCCAGAGAGACAAAGTTGGTGGGTGTCACCCCACCTCTAATGTCCCTAAGAGGCACCAGCTGGTGCTCAAGGTGCAAGGTCAATATTTGTAGCACCTGGTTAGTCAGGGCCCTCCCTGTGAGCCATGAGGCTGCACCCTCTGGGTGGGAACAGGTGGTGTGTGCACAGGGAGGGGCAGTACACTGGCTGCTGGACCCAAATGGGTGGCCCTTTCCTCATCGCTGGTAGCTCAGAATCTCATCTTTAAAATTCATGTTTACCTACTTTTATTACACTTATTTGTATATGAGTGTGAACACATGAGTGCCACAGTGGCCACTATGTGGGTCCCAGGGATCAAACTCAGGCCATCAGCCTTGGCTGCGGGTGCTTTACCTGCGGAGCCTCCTCACCACCTTTTGTTTCCTCTATGACCGCGTAGAAAGGTCATATGGGCTCAAACATGTCATGGCACATGTGTGGAACTCAGAGGACCAACTCTGAAATCTCTTTGCTCTTGCTTCCTTGTGGGATCTGGGGTGTCAGACTCCGGTTCTTGGGCCTGCACGCACGCGCCTCTATCTTCTGGGCCATCTCACCAGCCTTCAGATCTCAGCTCGCCAAAACTACCCCCTCCTAGTCTGCATCATTAAAGGAGTGTGATTGTGCCAAACACATGGCACGTCTAACTTTTAGGAAACACCCACACAAGGCACCAAGGCTCCTCGCTGGCGGTATTTATGAAGCAGTGAGGTTTTCCTGGTGCGCTTTCTTCTGCTGTCATAAAGACCGTGACCAGAAGCGGCTCAGGGAGGAAAGGGTTATTTCACCTGACAGCTCATAGTCCATTATAAAGGGAAGTCAGAGCAGGAACTCAGGGCAGGAACCTGGAGACAGGAACCGCAGCAGAGACCATGGGTGGGCAGGACCCTGCTTAGTGGCTTGGTACCTAGGGCTTCCTCATCTGTCTTTCTTACCAATCCAAGACCATTTGCCCAGAAATGACCCTGTTGGGGGATGGTCTGATGTATTTTGGTGCTAATTAATAAAAGCCATCCCACGTGGGCTGGGCAACCCAGGCTTAGAGAGACAGAGGAATCCTGGGAAGAGAAAGAAAAAAGGCAGAGAAGGAAGGAGAAGGCGGACACCATGGGTTAGATGGAAGAGAAACACATGGCTGGTGTGGATGGAGACTTGGCCCAGATGAAGAACACTAGCAAGTATTTGGGATTATGGATGGGAGGTAGCTTGATAGAAGTTATTAGAAACAGATGGCATGGGATATGGTGTGGGTATGGGTTACCTGCCCCACTATGGGAAGTAGTTTAAAGGATTAATGTCTGCCCTGCCCCAGGTTAACTAAGGCTATTTTAAAATATAACAGGTGTTTGTATCTTTTTTTTTTTTTAAGACAGGGTCTCTCTATTTTAGCCTTGGCTGTCCTGAACTCGCTTTGTAGACCAGGCTGGCCTTGAACTCACAGTGATCTGCCTGCCTTTGCCTCTCAAGTGCTGGGATTAAAGGCATGAGCCATCATGCCTGACCAGGTGTTTGTATCTTGATTGATTGCTATCCGGGCATACTGATAATAAACGTTGCTAGTGGGTTATACTGAAGTAATAATAATTATAGTCCAGATAATAAATAATTATTAGTCCATATTGATAATTTAAAAACAACATGACCCTGCCACAATGGGCCCTTAATCAAGAACATGCCCCCACAGACTTGCCCACAGTCCAATCTGATGAGGGCGATTTCTCAGCTGAGGGTCCCTCTTCTGCAACGAGTCTAGCTTGTCTCAAGTTGACAAAAACTAACCAGAAATTGCTATTTCCTGTCCTAACCCATGTGTACTTTTTAAGTGTGTGTACACGTGTATGTGTTTGCTTTAGATTGTGTGAATGTGTTGTGTATCCGTGTGCACATCCACATGTATTCACATGGATGTGTCTGTGCACACAGACAGTACTGGCCTCCACAGGTGAGGCAGTGTCCTCATGGGAGGGTGCAGTGTTGAGTCCTAGTTTGGTGTCTTATGGGTGGGGACCAGAGCAAGCATTCCGAGCTCCTGGTAGAATATAGTGATGGTGTCCAGGACCTCTCTGGGCACCTGGAAGTCACTTTAAGTTACTTTCGTTCTGTGCATGTGGCCAAAGGCAGTAAAGATGAGCCATGTGGGCAGATGACTAAAACACTCTCAGCTAGGTAAGAAAATGCACGTTTCTAGTTTGGAAAAGTACAAGTCTTTTTTTTATTATTATTTATTTTATGTATATGAGTACACTGTCTTTTTTTTTTTTTTTTTTTGGGTTTGAAGTTACTTTAGTTAAAGAAAAAAATGGGCTTTCTGAGGGTCACAGATTGAGCTGAAGGTCAGAAGGAAGCTGGGTGTCTGCCTGGAAATGATAATTGGGCTATCCTGGGAAGTGACTGGATCATCAGGCACTCCTTGGTGGAGAGGGCAGAGCCGCCCTTCATCAATGCATGGCCTACGTGAGTACACTGTCTTCATGTACATGAGAAGAAGGCATCAGATCCTATTACAGATGGTTGTGAGCCACCATGTGGTTGCTGGGAATTGGATTCAGGACCTCAGGAAGAGCAGCTACTGTTCTTAACCGCTGAGCCAACTCTCCAGCCCAAAAGTACAAGTCTTAAGACAGAGAAGTGACCTCCGATGGCACCCAAGCCCTTGCTCTTCTTGGGCTTGTTTCCACCCCTCAGGACAAGGACAAGTGGGTACATGGCTGCCTCCCAGGCTATGTGTGTGCTGCACCCAGTGGCTGCCTAGGATGTAGGTGCATTTCACGCAGTGGCAAGCAGCAGCTGCCTGGGCCATGGGCTGCAGGTTCAGTCCACCCAATCCTGGGAACTGCTGGAATCAAGCTCTTGAGAAACTTTTCTTGACAAGTGGGTGTCTTTTCCCAGGAGAGTCACAGCTTGGCTCAGTCACTTCTGGCCCTGGGCGGCTTTTCCTTCCATCTCAGGACGCCGCACACACTCACGCATCCTGTGATGCCTGACTAGGAAAGGTTGGGAGAACTTGGCTATAGAAGCTTCTGGGAGCAGACTTACTGACTTACTGTGGCCACAGACCTCAATAACCATACTCTCAACACGTGTGCGCGTGTGTGAATACATATGTGTCTTGTGCACACAAATGCATATTTGCAAGTGTGCTATGCATGCCTGTGTGCATATGATGCACATGTGTATATGTGAATGGTGTGCATGTGTAGCTCTGTGTTCATTCATGTGCACAAATGGCTGTGCGCCTGTGTCTGTGCACACATGTATGTATTTGCATGTATCCTGTACATGTGAATTTCTCTGTGTGTACCTACATGCACAAATATGCTGTAGCCTAGACACATCTCTGCTATATGTGGGAGTCTTGCCTATGGACCTCTGGGTGCAGCTGATAGCTTGGTGTGTAGGCTCAGCAAGCCATCAGGACACTGAGTGTGCCCAGGTGCTGCTCCCCTCCCCCACCCCACCAGCTCTTCCACCCTCAGTTTGCCCTGCTCCTGTTCCTCTTCACAGCCTGTATCTCTCCTCCCTGCGGAGGGCACTCTGGCCCTCTTGGAGTTGCTCATGACTTCAGGCCAGTCAACAAAGTCCTCCCATTCCACTTGGCCATGCCGTATGCCAGTGGTTTTCAACCTTGTATGTTGTGACCCCCTTTGGGGGGGGGCTAAATGACCCTTTCACAGGAGTCCCCTATGACCATTGGAAATCACAGATATTTTCATTACAATTCTTTTTGTTTGTTTGTTTGGTTGGTTTTGGTTTTTTAAGACAGGGTCTCTCTGTGTAGCCTTGACTGTCCTGGACTCACTCTGTAGACCAGGTTGGCCTCAAACTCACAGAAATCCCCCTGCCTCTGCCTCCTGGGTGCTGGGATTAAAGGTGTGCGCCACTACCACCCGGCTTCATTACAATTCATAACAGTAGCCAAATTACAGTTATGACGTAGCAATGAAAATAATCTTACGGTTGGGGGTCACCACAACATGAGGAACTGCATTACAGGGTCAGACCATTAGGGAGGTTGAGAGCCACCACTCTCATACCTACACTAACATCCAGGTGGTAGAGTCCCAGCCTGGCACCTGCACAGCATCGCTCCTTTAGAGCCTTAAGGCCATTGTCTCTCCTCTTGGAGTGGAGACTGCTGAGAGCCAAGGGCCTGCAGCCCTAGAGCTGTCATCTGTGCCACTGATACGCATCCAGAGCTGCCCAGTGGTGGGGAGCTTTGACCTGCAGGCCACCGCCCTGAAGCACAGCTCTCCATGGTGCCTGCCACATGCCCCTTGCAAAGGCGCCCCAACTTTGGGTCCCTCTGACCTTCCCTGGTTGAGGCTGGGGCTGAGTCACGCCTTGGTTCATCGCAGTGGGTCTCTGGTCCCGTTCACGGCCTCTCATGTGGACGCTTTCAGAACTGGATCTGCCCTCTCCTGAGTGCGTGGCCAGGGTTGTCTCTCAGCTACAGGATGTTCCTGAAAAGACTGTTTCCTACCGAGGATCCCGTCTCTGCTTCAGCCCTACAGATGTGAGCCCTGAGCTGTCCCTTGTCACACTGTTGCAGAAGTGTACGCTTGATGCAGGGCAGGGGTACAGAGAGGCCCTGGAGTTGCCTCGACCTCCAGAAAAGTGCACGTCTCATACAGGGCACAGCTCAATTGCAAATGCCAGGCCACTTTATGGGCTGTGGGCCGAGTGACCCTCTTTCTTGTCAGACACACCTGTGTTTGGGGAGAGGGGACACAAAGCCAACGTGACATCAGAAGTGGTGGGCAGTTAGACTCACCCTCAGGTGGCCCAGGGCTAGAATCACTGAGTGGAGGAGAGTGAAGGAAGAAAAAGAAGGCTAGGATGGGCCAGCCTGGTGGCGGGGGGGGGGGGGGGGGCGAGGCACGGGGGGGAAAAGGAGGGCGGGGGGGGGCAGCCGGGGGGGGGGGCAGCGTTGGGAGGGGAGGGACAGACTTCTGCCTGGGAAAGGACAGCAGTGTGCCTTGCTGTACAGAGAGAGCCACATAGCTACCCTGAGACACAAAGATGGAGGAGCTGTCCCGCTACCTCACCGTCCGTCCTGGGGATGGTGGATGGGGCCAGTTAACAGACAGACTCCAAGGCTGCTGGCGCCGAGGGCGGGACACGAGGCTGTGCAGGGTCTCTGGGAGACGCTGGCCTCCTCTGTCCTTCTTTTGACAGGCCTGAGCTTCTGGCACAGCCAACAGCACAGTCTGTCCCCGAAACCTTCCCCCCTAAGGTCACATGAACACTTTAGAAACAACAACAACAACAAAAAAAAAGGCACACAGCCTGTCCTGGGCAGGTGACCTGCGAGGCTGCACTCCTCCAGACTGCCACATCCTGGGGGCCTCATGGAAAGCTACCAGCTTTCACTTCAGCCCTGCCTGGGACACCCTTGGCCTTAACAGACTCCCCACTCCAGTCATCTCCCTGGCGCCCATGCCCAGCTAGGAAGAAAACAACTCAGACTGCTAGGAGGCGGCACAGCAGAAACTACCCCAAGTGTCAAGTTAGAGACTCTTGGTCCTTCCTGTCCCAGCCCTGGCCGCTCCTCGGTGCTAGCTCTGCCCATCCTGTTCCCTCGTTCTCTGTGTCCAGATCGTCCTACTGAGCCCCAGCTGTGCTCTTCCCCCTTCTGCACCTCCACAGGAACGCACATGTGTCCTAGGTCTCTGCTCAGCTTAGCCTCCTCCAGGCCCGAGGTGAGGCTTCCGTCCTGCCTCTCACGCATCGTGTGCAGTGCTCTCCACTCCTGCCCCTGGAGATCACATGGCTGCTCTCTCTCACTTGTGCTGGGCTGAAGTGCCAGAGATAGAACCTGACGCTCAGAAAGGCAGAAGAGAGTGGAAGTAGGAGGGTCACAAGTTCAAGGGTAGGCTAGGCTACATAGTGAGGCCCTGTGCCAAAAATCCAAAGGAAGAGACAGACAGACAGAGAGACAGAGACAGACTGATGGACAGACACACACACACACAGATGCACAGACAGACACAGAGAGGGAGGGGAGAGGGAGAGACAGACAGACACACACACAGAGAGACAGAGAGAGAGACAGAGAGACAGACAGAGAGGGGAGAGGGAGAGACAGACAGACAGACAGACAGGCACACACAGAGAGAAAGAGACAGAGACAGACAGACAGAGAGACAGAAAGACATGGGAGGGGGAGGCTTGGGATGGAAGAAGGAAAAGAAAGAAATCAAGATATTAAGCTGCAGGATGAGACACAGAGTGTGGCTGCAGATTTACCTCAGGGGACTAGCGCAAATGCTCAAATTCTCACTGCCCAGACCAGTGTTCCTAATCCCAGGACCTGGGTTTCCTAAGGAGGGAAGACCAAGCAGGATGGTCAGGGAGCAGTAGCAATGTGACCACGGACAGCAGGGTAGGTGGCACCAGTGACTGTGACTGCTTTGCAGAAGTAAGATGATCCCAGCTACAGCAGACTCAGACAGAAGAGTCCCAAGTTCAAGTCTGGCCCGGGCTACATGGGAATGCAAAGGGCAGCTTGAGCAACTTAATGAGACCGATCTTAAAATAAAACAGAAAGACGGGACGTAGATCAGTGGCTAGACTCTGGCCACGTCACGATCCTCAGCTGTTGCAAAGTAGCCAGGTGACTGCGCTCTCATACTTCACGTCATGTGACTTCATTCTTCCGGAATTTTAACCCCTTTCTCCTACGTACACATTTTAGATGGGTATGGTGGTGCATGCCTTTAATTCTGGCATTTGGGAAGCAGAGGTAGGAGGATCTCTGAGTTCGAGGCCAGCCTGATCTACACAGCAAGTTCTAGGACATCTAAAGCTACACAGTGGGGGCTGGAAAGATGGCTCAGCGGTTAAGAGCACTGTCTGCTCTTCCAGAGGTCCTAAGTTCAAGTCCCAGCAACCGCATGGTGGCTCACAATTACAATCATGAGATCTGGTTCCCTCTTCTGGTGTGCAAACGTACATGCAGGCAGAACACTGTATATGTAATAAATAAGTAAATCTTTTTTTTAAAACCCATGTTTTATATAATTGCTTTTACTTTTAATTTTTATATAGAACTTTAAGTTTCTATATGTTAACATTTATAGTAATATACATAAAATGTACACAACTACATAAAATATCCAATCATGAGGTGATATGTTACAAAGCGTACATAGTACATATAGATAAAACTGTGAATGGACATCCCTGTAGATGTGGTACGGATGTAGACGATCTACTGGGAAAAGACAGTGTGGGGATGCCAGAGGGGCCAGGTCACATGCTCAATACACGATGAAGAGTTCAATGGCCCAAAACTGGCAGTTGTCATGGTAAGAGGCTATGCAGAATCAGTCTGTAGCGGGCCAAGGACTGAGGCAGAAGTCCTCATTAGACTGAGTGTCTACAGAGGAAGGGGCTGGGCTGAGCCCAGGAAGGTCAGAGAGTAAATCCCTGGCAGCTCTTGCTTCCTCCTGACCTCCTGCAGGGGAAAATCAAATCCATTAGACTCTTTCTCCCTGGGAAGGAGGGGGGCTGCTGCGGCTGCGGCTGCGGCCTGGGCTTCCCTAAGACACTCTCACTCCTCCAGGAAATCGTGGAAAACCCGGAATTCATCCTTGGAGGAGCCACCAGGACTGACATCTGCCAAGGGGAACTGGGTGAGTAGAAGAACGGGGATGCTGAGTGGTCACACTCTAAATGCCACCAGAGCCAGCGCCACAGAGGCCTCTGAGGGTCGGGGAACAGGGCTGGGCAGAACAAGACCGCCACCTGGTCTGCCCCCTCCCTGGTGTGCAGTGCCTTCCTACCCCTGGCACTCCTGCTTTTCTCGTTACGTGGTGTTCGGAGTCTGGGTCTCCCCTAGAAGCAGCTGATTCAGTGGCTCTCAACCCTTTGGCTCCCGCTGGAGGCCCGTGGCTTCATAGCTCCCTGATGCCTACACCGTGAGCCTCTCCATCTGCCATGTACTCTCCCTGAGGCTGCGCGCTTCTGTCTCTTTTCCCAGCCCACCTCCCCGGGTTTCCTATGAGGAGCAGAGCAAGGGGACCAAGCAGTATGCCCAAGGTCACGGGTGACAAACGGGCACTCAGACTGCAGAAGCATGTTGGCGACAGAGGCCATGTTTCTAGCTGTACAGCACAGTAGCTTTCATGCTCACACGTCCTTCCTCCTACAAAGGACCCTGGTGGGCCACACAGCAGCATGAGGGGTTGCTCTGGTAAAGCAAAGGTTCACCCTTACTGAACCTTTGAAAAAACAAACACTGTGGGTAGGATGAATCATCTGGATTCTCCATGAGAACCTGAGCTGTCGTCACACAGAATCCCAAAGCCAGCCGCCCAAACGGTGACTGTTAACTAGATTGAGAAAGATATAGCTGGATAGATGATAGATAGATTAATGATAGACTGAAGACAGATCATATACATAAGAAGATTATAAAAGACAGATCCTATATATAATTAGATGATAAATGAGAGATGGGAAGACAGATTGACCATAAAGAGTTAACATCATACTAAATAGATTGATAGTTGTATGATTGACAGATGATAATACGATCAATTCATAGATGGTACGTGGATGGTCAATGGATGGATGATTAATAGGCAGATGGATAAGGGGTAGGTGGGCAGATGATATACAAAGATATATGGATGAGTAGGTGATATAGACAAATAAGTGGGAGATGGGCGGAAGAGTTGATTGGTGGATAGAGGATCGCTACAAGTCCAAGACCAGTCTAGGCTACGGATTGAGGTCCAGGTCAGCCTGGTCTATTGAATGAGACCCTGACATAAAAGACCGGGGAGGACAAAAAAAGAATGAGGGAGGGAGGGAGGGAGGAGGAGGGAGGGAGGGAAGA